>JAHREE010000099.1:3401625-3434082 GCA_033628505.1 Tringa tobata
CTCTCTCAGCCCGTCTTCAAGAAGAACTGGAAAAGAAAGGCAGGGCACAGCATCCCCCAGCCCGCCCCACCCGCCCCATCACAGCTCCCGTTACCTTCTCGTGAATCTCCTGAGTTGATTGTGCGTCACAGAATGCAACCGTCGCCAAGTCCTTCAAAATGGGCATCTCCACCGTACAGTCCCTCCCGTCCAGCAGCGCCACCAGGGGCCGGGGGTGCATGGGGCCGTTCATGATTTGAGGGCGAATACCTGCAAGCAGAAGGAGAGTGGTTTTTACACCGGTGGCAGCAGGAAGGTCCCCCTGGTGGCGGTTGTACCTGCACATGGTTCCTGTGTCGGGTGAGAGGCAGTGGCACATGGTTTCAACATGTACAACAAATTTTGGGGGATGATGGCAACGCAATGTGAGGTTTAGCACAAGGTTTGTTTTTCTCTCAGGGAATACGACTGAGGTTTTGCCGCAAGGAGAGAAAACCCAGTGAGTCTTGCTCCCAGGACAAGGGTTGACAACACCATTTCATGGGTTGACAACACCATTTCATCCACCTGTGACTTTGTGGTTGTGTCTGCTGCACCGTTCCCTGCTGACACAGGCTCCGTTTCAAGCAAACCACCTGAGCCAGAGCTACCAGCCTCTTCCGCCGTTTTATTCAGCATCTTAGGAGCTAAACCCAAGCCAGCAGTAATTTTTTCCCCTGCTGGCAGGAGGGCCGGGATTCTGTTCCACAGACGTACGCTGGCACTAAGTCTGTTTTTTTAAGGAATGACTTTACCATTTTGACCACCTCAGAAAGACAAGTCTGAACAGGCTTCCACTAAAAAATAAAAGGATTGGTTTGAAACCAAAAGATATAGATTAGATATAGACTATATATAAGGAAGATTTTTTTTATGCTGAGGGTGGTGAGACACTGGCCCAGGTTGCCCAGAGAGGTGGGAAATGCCCCATGCCCAGAAACATTCAAGGCCAGGTAGGACGGCGCTCTGAGAAACCTTATCTAGTTGAAGATGTCCCTGTTCATGGCAGGGGGGGTTGGACTAGATGGCCTTTGAAGGTCCCTTCCAACTCAAACTATTCTATGATTCTATGAAAAGCACAGGAAGAGCAGGACACCGAAGATCTCTTTAGCATCCAGGCACACATCCTTACGTTACCAACTACCAAAAGGCTTCAAGGTGGGAACGGCGAAGCTCAGCTTACTCTGTAAAACCAAACCTGGTGTGTCCCTGCAGGATGCCTGTCTCTGGCACTGGTTGAGTAATTCGGACCAAAGCCGAGGGGGGGAGGCTGGTCCTCACACACAGGGCTGGGTACCGCTCCAGCCCTCTGGACTGCAGTCAATGCCAGGAATCATGTCACTGCAGCCCCACGCACCAGAAAAATGACAATGAGGGAAAGATACCTACTAAGAAGAGCAACGCACTGATTTTTATTTATTTGTTTTTTTTTAAGGGAAAATTAAGCGTGCCTTTTTGTCCAGATTGCTGTCGGGTAAAGCATTAGCAAGATCTCCACCAGCTGATGCATGTGTGACAGACACGGGCAGTATGGGCCAAAGGATGCCTTCCAGAGTGTGCCAACACCAAGAGCATCCCCCTGGGGAGGGATCTACACTGCTGCGTATGAAACATGGGACAGCACACAGTTACATTTGTTTTGTATGCGAAAAATTAACCCCATGGAAACAGGTAGGTTCAACAGAGGGGGTTTTATTGAATCTGCTTTAAGAAATGAAGAACCAACCAACCCAGCAGACCTGACTGAAGATTTTCAGCATTACATGTGAATGTTTTTTGGAACAGGTCCTTCTCTCCATCTTTGCTACCAAGATCTCCATTAGCACATACTGGGAGTAATACATTACGTTTGCACGCATTTCATCCAGATGGAAGTGCAACTGTGTCAGTAGGCAGGGTAGAGTGCCGAGACGATTTGGATAACTGAAAGAAGCTTGCCATAAGCAGATAAGGGAGAATAAAAACATGTACAAATCTCAGAGCACTTACACAATCCTCATGCGAAGCTCTATCCCGCAGCTAGATTATTTTCTCAGGTTAACAAGCGAGTGAATTATAACACTGACTTAAATGCTTGCTAATGTGTATGATCTCCAAGGCTTAGAGCATCACCCATCAGCCTCACGCCGCAACCATAAATAAAAAGGAATGTGATGCAGGGGTGAGGTGGCCATGGTGGTCCCAGCCCCAGTGGCCACCAGCATCATCCCCACGCCGCGCAGCCATATGCCCTCTGCCTGGGCAAGCTGAGCTCGGAGCTTGGTGCCCACCGGGGACTGGGACCATCCTCAGGCAGAGCAGTGGGCACACAGAGGCCGGTGGTGGCTTCCTGCACGCACGGCACATGGAAGATGAAACCACGGGTTATCTGAAACTTTGACATTTAATCCGAGCCCCAAAATAACGGTTTTATTCTGCTGCCATTACATAAGCTTCTTTGAAAGTCAAACGAAACACGGCTCTTTTTTTTTTTTTTTTTAAACAGCATCTGTGTCTTTGCTCAGGATTAGGGATGTAATTGTGCATGATGACACAGGCTTCTTAGGCATGTCACCCTCACCCGCACACAAAAGTGCAGTTGCCGAGGGTGAATGCTGGCTGGAAACCCTGAGGTAGTTGGAGGAATGTCTCTCATTTCTCCCACTTCAACGAGGGAATTTACTTCAGCCTGACAAGGAAAGTTTTGAAGCAAATCAATATGAGATGAAGTGCATAATGTATGGAAATTACGTTTTAATAAAAACCATTGGCAGGTTTGCCACTTAAACGGCGGTATATTTTCCTCGCCCACCTCTCTCTCTGCCTCTCCACCACCCTGCGGCTATTCTTCACCGTCCTGGTTCCTACCCCCCGCACAAAAACATTCAAACCAATACACTTGGGCTGACAAAACCAAGCTAAACTCAGTACGATATTCCTTTCACCCAAGCTCATACAGCCCGTTTGTTCTGCGTGCAACTGCTTCATTAAGAACGAGGTATGCCACGGATCAGAAAGTAATTAAACAGCCAGACACTCCCCCCCCAAATTCTGATAAAACATCACAACCATTAACCCTTTCACTCTGCCACGCGTTGCGAAACCACCGGGTTCACTCCACCAAGGGCTACAATGCTGTGGAAAACAAGCCCCCCGCTGCCTGCTGTGGACCAGGAGCCGGGGGACCAGTTCCCCTTGGGGCCGGGGTGGGATCAGCTCTCCCTCCCACCAGCCTCCCAAACTCGGGGGCTCCCCCAACCATCTGAAGCTGATTTTGCCCATAAAGCCTCAGCCGTTCCTGCAAAGTTGCGGTAAATATTGTTCAATCTCTATTTTTTTTTAAGGCGTTTTCAGCTGCCCGCGGACCCTCGCCGGCATTGCAGGGAGAGCTCGGGTAAGGAAGAGGGAGAGGAAGAAGGGTTTATGGAAAAAAAAAAAAAAGAAAGGTTTTGCAGTCACAGTGAGAACTCAAACTCCACCCCGGCTCACAGGCAGCACCGCTTGTTGCACGCAGCCCCGCGTATAAAGTGCTTTTGTTTCATTTTTAATACACAAAGCCTGCTTGTCCTCTCCTGCCGCTCCTCCCCTTTGCCACCCACTTGTATCCGATCCCAATGGCACCCCTGCCAAGAGAATTAGGGAGTGCTCCCTGCTAAATGGCAGCCTTTGTGTGACCGCAAGACGGCTGGTACTATCTCACAGAAACAAAAGCAGAAGCCATTTGCCTAATTCTTATTAATCTCAGTTGCCTACGCCGCACAGCATTAAAAAAAAAAAAGAAAAAGAAAAAAAAGCTTTAAACATGTTCACTTGCAGTATATAAAAGTGCATCAAGAAGCGATCCTGCCACTCGCCTGAATTACCCGTTCACAACAAAGTAGCTACAGTTTTACAGTCAACTACACACTTTATTAAACAAACAGAAAAGAAACAGGAAATTTCCCCTTGCCTGGAAAATGTTGCCTCCACATTCTTCTTCTTATTAAAAACCACACATGGCAGTGGAGGAGGAGGGAGGGAGGAGGAGGGGGGGGAACCCACACACGATAAAATACTACCACTTTTCAGTGCGTTGCCTCTCCTTTTCGTCTACGAGGGGGTATCTTCAAACAAGCAGTCCCGCGGCCCACAGCTGCAACATCTCAAGACAAATGTCTCTTTGAAACACGGAGGGAAAAGAAAAGGCTTTTGTCCTGAGCCACAGAAGAATAGTCTGAAATTGCGAGAGGAGTTACAGTCACCTCTGCGCGGCTCCCAACTCTTCCGAGCACTCCCTCCAGACTTTGCCGAAGCCTTTAACTAATCGTAGTTCTTTCCCAGCCCTTGAATAAAATCATGTGAGTGCCAGCCAAAAAATCTTATGCTATGCACACTAAAGGGTTTGTATATGTCACAGTTGCTTTTTCCCCCCTTCCACTCCCCTCCTCCTATTGACTTGCACATACGGCGGGGTTTTTTTTCGAGTTGTCTCAAATGGATTTAATCTGTGCCATGCTGTGTTTTATGTTTGTTTGGGTTTTTTTTTTTTTGTGGGGTTTTTTTTTTTTAAACTTAAAAATGAAACATGCCTTTCCATGCGGAGTATATTGAATGAGGCTCCAGAAATGGGCAGAGAGGCTTTAGCAGCGGAGGCAGCACCAAAAAAACCAACACAAAGCCCCAGGGGAAAGCAAGGCTGGGCTGATCTCACCTAGCACCCAGAAACAAAGGGCCAAAGTCTTTCTTGATGCATAAATCAACTGGTTTTCAGCATCAGAAATGACATTCTCTTGCTGGCAGGATTCACATCTTCTTGGAGACGCCCATCTCCTGGTCTTGCCCAGTTTGTCCCAAATAGGTAAAAGTGGCCCCGTAACATCCTCATCCCAATCCCACGCTCCAGGGAAGTGCTGCTGCGGGACATGGCGAAGAAGCAATGCCCCCTCTCCAGAGCATGCAGCAGCTCATGGCTTGGAGCAGTTGTTTTTTTTCTCTTTGCAGTTGCCACTGTCATTGCCAGCTGCAGCAACAGCTTAGAGACCCTCCTCATCCAAGAAATAAGGAAAACAATCTGAATCTCACTCCCAATTTAATACTACTAGTGCTGCATCTTACTACTTGTCATCCCCTGGTGAAAGAGCGGTGCCAGATAATTAACAGAGGGATCTAGGTAGCCTCTGTGCAAACTACCTTGGATCCACCAACCTGATTTTCAGCCATGGAAGCCAAAACCAGACCAGAGTGCTGCTTGTGCACTGGTGCTACTGGTTACAATCCTTCACCTGGGAGAAATGCAGCACATGGAGAAATCTGCCAGCAACAAGGTTAACCTGTGCAGACCTGTGCTTCTCCATCACCATCCCGCTGGTTCAAACAGCATCAGCCCTCCCCTCTGCAGATTCGGGGGGTCTGAACCACCCAGAGCAGGTCCAAGGGAAACGCCCAGGAGAAACGGGCAGCAATTCATTGGCACACACAGCCCTCCAAGAGACAAGGTCCTGCTGACCCTGTCAGCCCAGGACAGTCCTGGAATGGAAGGATGGGGTCAGGAATAAGGAGAACTAAGGTTTATTATCCAAAGCTGGTACTGACTTGTAATAAAAACATCAAAAGACCTACCAGCCTCCTTAAAATCCAGTCTCCGAGTACAAGACAAGGGGATTTAAGCACATACTTGTCTTAAACTTACATTGCCATTGCTTGAGGGCTCCAAATCTTCCAGAGCTTTACTATCCCAGCCATCATCTCTGCTTTACAAGCCGGAAACACGGGGTCCCACAGTGCCTTTCCAAGGTGGCTCGGGGGTCCCCGCTCCTTCAAGGCTCTGGGCCACCCTCTCCACGGGCTGTAAACCAACACTGATCCTGCTTCAAGGGTGCTCGGAGGGGAAACCTCTGGGAAGCCCCCTCTGTGGGTCACAGACAGCAATGGGGTGGTGTCTCCCAGCTGTAGCAGTAACTCTTACAAGCAGAAAGGCGCGAGTTGCGAAGGTGCCACGGAACAAAGTTTCTGTGCAGCCAGGGATGGGTTTGGAAAGCACTGCAAATGCTGCAGGACCACCCTCCTCTACTGCAGTGTTCTCACAAGTGATGCTCTTTCTTTCACTTAACTTCTCCTGTTAATAAATGCTTCTCATAATAAATGCATAGGCAAAAATGAAATAAGACAGTCTTTACCTTGCAGTCAGGGAAAAATAGGTATTTACTATTACTTCTAACTCTAACTCTGTTACTTCTAACTAAATACTCTGGAGGCACTTGGTACGGGACAGACAGAAGCCACGCAAATGTATTGCCAGCTTAGAAAGGGACATCAAATCCCTTTTTTATAAATAATCATGGTGTGGGGTTTTTTTGAAAGTAAAGCGTCATTGAGACTGCCAAGATCCTACCGGGAAAAGACTGTGAAATCTTCTCATTCGGAGGAGATCGGGGTGTTTGAACTGATGTCCATAACACAGCTGGAGCTGACGGGCTCCACACTCACAGCCAGGGCTGCTGCGGGGAAGGGGGATGATGGCAAAGCGGAGGCGACTTCCAGCCGGCTGGGAAAACCCGCAGGCCCACGGCAATCCCCTCCCGCGAGGAAAATCACTTCAGAGAAACTCCCGAGCTCCAGAAAGATGGAAAAAAGCAGCAGCAAGGTCCTTCCCCCTCTGTGAGGGACAGGGTCCCTAATGGAAAGGAAAAAACTCGTACCTGCTGTCGGGAAGAGCTTGTGCAAATTCCTGACCCCTCCAGCACATTTCCTCCCGTCAGCACCAAAGAGCTGGCTTTTTGCCAGTTCCCTTTTCAGATAACTTTTCAAGGCTTCCTGTAAGAATGTATTTTTAAAAATTCATAGGAAATTCCCATATAAAACGATATCCTTATTAGCTGATACAAATGCTGTGATTACAGTCCCCAGCTGAACTACAGAAGCAGACAGCAGCCACAAATACATGCTCAGTAAAAACACAGGGAGTATTTTTTTACATGGTATAGGTATATACATGGTATTTTCTTACTCTTGTTTGAATTTCTGTAGACACACACCAGAAACAGATACACTTCTTCACCTCCTTTTGCATACCCTCAATTAAAGCACTGAGATGCTCCTAACCCTCTGAGATGCCACAGGGATGCAGTCTTGGGGCAGGAAAGCCAGCTACAATGTCATGAAAGCCAAGCACAAGCTTTGCAAAAACTCTGTAGCACTCCTATGAAATAATCTCTGGACTGAACTAAATCTCACCCAGGAGCACTCTAGATACAGCTGCAAGTATGTAAACTGGTGTAATACAATAAAAAAGTAATATAATAGTAATAGGTAGCCTCTGCTGTGTACCTGCCCTATCAAATCGCTGTGTTTTGGTTATTCCCAGGCTCCAGGTGGGTAAATCTGTGTCTACAAACACCAACCTGCGACCTTCCACCCCAGCTCACAAGGGGGTTTAAGAAGAGCCACTTCAGGAGAACCCAAGAAAGGTCTTAGGGTGGAATTCCCAATGGTCACACAAGGTGATGGGAGATGGGGGGTGCCCAAGGGATGTGCTAGCCCTGAGGGCCAGTCGGAGACCCCGAGAAGCAGGAGTGGGAAGCAGGGGACAGACGGACGGACGGACGGGATGGCAAGTCTGTGGGGAGGCAGTGGGAGCTGCCAGGGCATGTGAGAGGGACGGCAGAGCAGATGGGAGAGGCCATATGGGGTGGTGAGGGAGGCTACCAAGAAAGCTAAAAGAAGCACCTGGAAGAAAAAATGTTTGCTCAGAGGAGCTCTGTTTCTTGTAGTCTTTTTTTTTTTTTTTAAAGAGAGGGATGGGAAAAAAAAGGGGAAAAAGTCAGTTAGGGTTTGTGTTGTGGCTATGATTCAGACACCACGTGGACTCTCAAACCATCCCACTGCCCAAGGCTGAGCTTTGAAGATTTCATTAAAAACAGTATGGAGAAGGTAGCAAAAACCCCAATAAATTCTCCTCAAACATACTCCATAGCGAGCCTAGTGCTAAAACCAAATTGTATTTGTATTGCTTAGCGGATGGTTTTCTTGATATGATCCAGCAACCTGAGAAAATACTTTCTCTCCAGTGCTGCCACTTCAGCTACTGTACGTATTCTTTATATTCCATACATGTGATGTTTCCCCCCGGGACACACATCCCAGCCACGTGGCATCACGCAGGAGGGACGACATCCCATGCCAGCTCTCCTTTGGGTCCCTCCCTATCCTCTTTATCCTTTTATTTTTTCCCTTCTTTCCAAATGGAAACAAACTACAGCAGTAAAAAACAAATAAGCTGCTCCAGGAAATGGACAGCTTTCATTGTTTTGGTTTTTTTTTTAAAAAAGATAAAATAAATAAAACCAAGGAGAATGATGCTGATGCTTTACAGGAGGGCACATGGGAGAGCCTCTGATAGTAGCCATCTGGGTAGGAGGCTGCTCAGACTTCAAATCACCCTAAGGGATTCAGAGGCTGGAAAGATATTTTGGAAGATGAGATAGAAAAATCAAGGCCAAAAGATGAGCCTGCAGACCAGCAGCGACAGCCCTGGCACGGGGACAGCCTGAAACACTGCTGCCTGGGACCACCACAAGAGCAGCAGCGGGGCTGCCAACAACGCACCAGCGCTGTGGGGTGCAAACTCGGTTTTACTGCACAGAACGACAGCTGAGAGCCCTATGGCTTAGACTGGCAGCTTCACCCCAAAAATAAACAGGTAACCCATCGAAGCAAGCACTGGGATCCAGCTTTCGGGAAGCAAGAGGGGTTGAGTCAGACTAACTGTCCGTGTGCCACTGGTACCTTCTAAACTTGTATTTGTACATTAATTATCAGCGATTCTGAGTGGAAAATAAAGAAAACACCCCATTGTGACACACTTGTAGGAATTGAATTACTCTGGCATTAACCACTAGTATTAGTCCTTCCTATCGTGCTGGACAGAAAGTGCTACCAATCTTACAAGCAAGATATACATAAGGCTTTCTGCATGCAGCTCTGCTTTGCTGCTGGCATTTCTGAGATCTGCTGGAGGCTTTGTGTAGATCCCAGAGGAGGGTTGAGACGGCACCAGAGGAGTTTCTGTCCTGGGGAGGACAGCAGTAGCTGTTCACTCTTGGCTTAACAGCGTTCCCCGTACAGTGATGTTCCCACAGATGAGCAAGCTGGAGAGACAGGAGCGCTTTGCTGGGGTGGGACCCTGGGTAAATCCTCCTCTCCATGTCCACCTGTAGCTCTTGTCATCTCAAGTCATTCGTTTGCAGCAAGAAGGGAGAACAACCCATAGAAGATCCAGCCCAGGCTTTACCTAATTCTTTTTCCGTGAAGGCAATGTGGGAGTCTTCTGTGAGAGCCCAGCTTGACTTAAAGAGCCTCCCCAAAGCAACCTTTGGCCGAGCACAAAGTGCCAAAAATGGCTGGCAGCTGCCTCTGTTCCTCCTACAAACGCCACAGATGGGCTGTGGTGGGAACTGTGGCCACCCAGGGAGCACCCAGAGCCCTGGCCTGGGGTGAAGGATGGTTTTAATCCTTTAAATCCACCTGGACATCTCCGGGGTCCTCATTCAAAGGGATAAAAGGCGCAAAACCTTCAAGCCACAGGCGGTGAGTGATGCCGTTTGTGCTGCTGCACACCAGCAGAAAGAGAAGCACGTGCATTGTCCCTGGGTTGTCCCCGAGCCCTGCGAGCCCCACCATGCGTGGTCCCGGGGGCTCTTCCACAGCGCGAGCGATGCTTGCTAGCTACTAAAGGAAAAAAGATGGTGAGCTCATGCCAAAACCTACAGGTCTTGCCAAGGCCTCATCTCTTGTAAGACCTATTAAAATAGCTCCTGGGCACTTGCCAAGCACACAAGCCCAGCTGGAACCGTCTGTTCAGCGACCCTGTTGCAAGGTCATCCCTTCTGGAGACCGAAAATGGACACTGCTCAGCCTATGAAACATTTCGGCTGAGGGTTCTGGATATTTGATAACTTTCTCCTTTCCTATCACTGCTCCTGGCCATGTCCCTGCTCTGGGACCCCTAACCCTCTTCCACTGTGAAGATCAAACAAAGGAAACCTCAGCATGGAGAGGAAGCCCAACCACTGTCACATTTCCAGCTCTTCTGCAGCACATTCACAGCCCATACAGGGCTCCTGCTTTTGTCATCCTCATTTCTTGCTTCACTTCTTTTCCCTTTCTTTCCCTGTCCCAGTCTGCACGCAGAGCCCCCTGTGCTCTCTCATCACTCTTTGAGGAATTTTGAGACCAATTCTGCTCAGTGCAGAAAGGATGGCAATATGGAAATATTTGAGCGAGGGAATAACCCTGGAAGGTCCCGGGAGGTGCTGAATGCCTGCAAATCCCACTCATTTCCCCAAGATAAACACCCTCACTTCCCTGCAGCACAGGATTGTAACTAAGAAAAAAAACACATCCAAATACTAACATTTGAAAGCACTTTACTACCACCTACTTGCTATTAAAGCTGATTTCCTTTTACAACTAATGCTTTACAAGTACATCATAGGATTTTATCACGGTTATACTGGGGGAAAAAAATAAAGGGCACACCCTGAATTCCTGTTGATATTTAAAGCAGCTCAGAACCATAAAAACACAGCAAACAAAACTTTGGGCTCCACCAAAACCCACCTGCTCCCCATGGGTTAGCAAATCAAATCTGGACCCCACTACATCTGCAGCCCCCAGCATGGCCCCGGCTAGGGCAGGAGGTCCCCTGAAGGCCCATCCCCAAGCTCCCCAGCTCCTGGCCCTTCTGCTCTCACCCAAGGGAGTCATTGAGGCCACCAGGAACCCCACTGCGATGGAGGACAACCCCCGAGCACGTTCTTCAGCTCAGCACGTGTTTCAGTGCGTGCTGAACTTAACAGGAACACTTTCTTGGATGGGGCCGATATCCCCTCGAGGCGCATTATCAATTATTTGCCAGGCGAGAAGGCGCACTGTCATGGGAGATAAGGATGATTGTACCACACGGCACAGCAAAGATGCACATGAGAATTGATTTTATCCTTTGGAGGAACAGTTTATGGAGGGAGGCTGTTCGCCTTGTGGGCCTTCCCAGCCATGGGGAGGTAAGTACCAGAAGCAGCTTGTATGGGAGCATCGTCCCCTGGACACCCAAGCCCAGCAGCTCTGCCTGGGCATGGTCGCGCTGGAGGAACAACCAGCTGGCTCCGACCTTCCCCTTGGATTATACTTTCTGAATCTTACAGTACCCCAATATTTTCTGTTTTTTTTTTTTTACTACGTACTGGAAAACACACCTCGGGCAGAATTTAGTGGTCATGACTGTATTAAAAAGGCAGAGCTCTATATGTAATGTCTAGGAAAAGTATTGGAAAGAAACTCCTGCTTTGACCCATGTTCCCTAACTAATATATTTTATTATTTTTAATATTGTTGTAAAGCTGTCTCCCCAGATCCATCAGCAAAATGAAGAAGGATCCCACACTGTACTTGCACCCACCTTCCCAGAGGACCATGCTCTGCTGGAGAGTTCACCAGGAATGGGGCTACGTGGGGTCCAGCAGCATCTCCCACCCTGATGTCTTCTTCTGAGTCACCTGCAAGGGTGCTCACTCAGCTGGAAAAAAAACCCCCAACATAAAAAAAAACCAAGAAACCTCAATCTCTTTATCCAACTTCTCTGAAAAAAAGATTTTAGAGATGCCACACAATACAGCCCTTTTTAGCTATTTGTGCCCCCGAGCCATGCATTAATACAGCTGAGACTAAGCTGGATTGAGAGAATTTTAAATTGGTATACTGGAGGATGTAGAAGGCTATAAAAAAAAAATCAAGAAAAAGCACTCCAAAAAGAAAAAAGGAAAAGCTCAACACAAAATTGGATTGTAACCTTTCACTGGGAATGTTATTAGTAATAGCATCTCCTGTGACACAGAAAAGTACAATGATTAATTACAATACACTGATTAGTAACAAACTCCCAAATCTTCTAATATTATAATTTAGTCCTGTTTTTTTTAGACTGAGGCAAAAAACTCACCCTATTTAAACCTTCTGACTTTGCATCTTTGTAGAGCCCTGCTAGCTGCTCACTAATAATTACTGTATGTTGAGAGCATCTTGAAGTTGCCAAAGGGCATTGTAAGTATCTCAGGAAGAAATAAGAGTGTGTCCATACACTTAGGAAGATTTCTCAGGCACACAAAAGAACACGCTTTTGAGACTGCATGTAGAAATTTTGAGTCCAGGTATACAGATGTTAGGTTTATACCAGTAAACTTCAAGCCAGAAAAAAAAGTCTTTTGTAATTCAGAGGTATTAAATCTTTCTTAAAATGTCCAAATGAAATTAAACTAAATGAGATATGTTTTGAGTTGCTTTTAAATTTGGTTCTTTCAAGTATCCGTTAAACCTTTTGAAAAGTAAATGAATTTTATTTTCAATGTAATGTGCAATTGTGGAGATCTGAAGAAAAGCATGTGGTCCCAAAAGCATGTGTGTTTTTCTAACCATACAAGTTGGTCTAATAAATGATATTATCTCTCCCTGCAAACCTTGCCTAGCTTCAGTTTTCCTGGCTGAATGAAGATAACAGAAAAAGTTTAATTATTAACTTTCACGTCCTCTATTTTCCCCCCTTATCAGGCTTTTCCTGGCTGCTAGCATTCCTGCCTTGCTGCAAAACATGGGCTGCAGGTCTGGGGGCTGCACGCACCCACCTGCGGGCACACCAGGGACCTTAGCTCTTCCCAATATATCACCACCTCCACGGCCTCTGCACCTGAACCTGGCTGGAACAATCCAAAACTCTTCTAAAAAGATCTCAAATAACGCTAGAGATGTGATTTCTTTTGCTACAGTGGAAGGAAGTTCCGAGTAATGACTGGGGCTGAAGCCGTGGTGCCTCTGGCCACCCCACCTCACCTCCCTGGTCCTCTCCAGGCTTTCGGAGGCTGAAGCAAACCCCTCCAGTGCCTTCCAGCTGGGCTATTCTTGGGCCCTGGATGAGCAACACACTCGGAATAGGCGAGAACATACCTAACATTTTTTTCTCATCCCTGACCTTAAAAGCATTCTCCTCTGATTAGCGATAGCCACAGCCACACATTTCACATCTCAAATTAAGACAATGGACCAAGCAATGTCTACTGAACACCATCACAATCCTTGATGCCAAAAGTACCTCTTCACCCTGAGACACTGTATCTCTCAGCATGAGTGATGACCACCCCATCAAGGGTTTTCCTGCCTGCTCAGGGTGGGCTCAAGTCAAGGCTACATTAAACTCATCATTTTGCAAATCCTACCCTGGTAGCCACTTCATCCCTACCTCTCCTGCACCAGCCAGAGGGCACTCAGCCCGGTCAGACTCACACAACAGTCTTCTGGTTTATGGAAACCACATTCAGTGTTCAAATATTGCACAGTTCCTTGACTAATAGAGCTTGCAACTTCCCTAATTTATCATCAGTGTTTAAAACAGCATCAAAACCCCTCACAAGTAATGATTAATGAAAAAATTATCTTAAAAAGAGTTATTTAAGCTATGATAATCCAGAAAAATCTTTGCTAATCGGCTACATCTTTGAGCAAAAGAAATACACGCTCCCTGGATTGCGTGTTCAACCAAAAATGAACATTGGCAGAGCAAGCAAAGTCATCTACAAATACAAATCAACCTTTTCTCCTTGTGAGCCAGAGTAGCCCAAGGGATAACGGCACAATCATGCTTCTGATGTATTTATACAGTGCATTTCATCTTCACTAATCTAGATAACGCACTGGCAGATTCTTATCTTTCAATTCCAAGAACGATGAACTATTCCTGTGCTACAGCAGTTCAACAACAACCTCTCCCCCCAACCATGTAGGGCCCCATGGAGGCCTCTGGAGCACCATGGGTGCCTCTTTACTACCCTCCCACTGCCTTGGGAAGGGGCCGTAGCACTGCAGCCCCAGCTTGTCCCAGCTCCAGGCTGTATCTCAGCAGACCCCAAAGTTCACCACACTCATTTGGGCCAGTATGAGGCAAGGGGCTTTCCTTCCCCAGCTTCTCTCATGGGGGCAACCTCAGCAATGCAACAAGAGCCATAAGATCTTCCATCAGGAGCCATCAGGATGCTGGAATAACGCATTCCTGGAAGGATCTGTATTTTAGCTCTATTTTTTGAGAACTGATGTTTTGGTCATAGAATCATAAAATGGTTTGGGTTAGAAGGGACGTTAAAGATCATCAAGTTCCAGCTTCCCCTGCCATAGGCAGGGACACCTCCTACCAGACCAGGTTGCTCAAAGTCCTGTTCAACCTGGCCTTGAACCCCTGGCAATCTGGCCCAGTGCCTCAATAATCTTCATATTTAAGGTGTCTTATTTTCTCATGCGTGCAAAGGATAGCTGCACTGCAACTCCTGCGGCTGCTGGGAGGCATTTCCTACAGACATCTTCAGTGCATTAAGTGACAAATAAAATCCAAAGCTGTAGCAAAACTGACTGCTCTTGAAACCACGTTAAACTCTAATGGGCTGAAAGCGTCTTCATTTTTATGTCTCTTCAGTATCACAGAAAAGAAAGTCAATGCTGATGTAGGTAAGCATAGGCTATGGGTTTATCTAATAATGTATACTGAAGATAGAGAAAAATATTTCGAATTTGCCTACAGTTATAAAACTGTAAATCACACTGAATGATGCCACTGCAGTAAAGCCGTTTTCCTCTAACAGTTTTCTATATTTTACTGGTTCAATAAAACCCATCACCTATTAACCTAAAAGCTGTAGTTATATACCCTATGGTTATTCTCAATTAATTGATTTTTTTAATTTTGAAGTTGTGCCACAAACCCACCGGAAGAGCAAAGTACAGCAAAATGAACTAATCAGATTTAATTTCTTTCTTGGGAAGGAGGTAGGGGAGGGGCGCAAAAGGGAGAGTCCTGCTCTGCATTTTCAGAAAGTTGACAAAGTTTCCTGCCTTGCACTTAGCAAAGACGGGTGCTGATGCATCATACCCCTACCTACAAATCTGTACACTTGATTACATCATACAGATTACAAAACACATCAAATGAACAGAGTGGGCTGAGAAACACCCCTGGTATCATGAAAAAGGAGGCTCTTGCTGCAGCAACGATCTTACGTAGTGCCTGTGTCCTAGGGGAGCCCAAAGCCTCTCGCACATGAGCTGCCACTGACATGAAACCACCCCACTGGCTGTAATCAAGAGGTACAGATTCCATGGCAAAGGGGTGAAGGAAGACACGGTACTCATCAAGACACCCAGCTAAATGAGCATTTTACAATCTCACACACAGATATGTGTGTTTTCGTGGTTCATTCCACAAATACCCAAGAGGTAAACTGTGCAGTACTGTGTAATCTATTCCTCTAATTAATACCTTTGATAGTACAAAGGAAAACCCAATATTGTGAAAAAATCTATAACACATGGCCAGCTGACTTTCTTAAGAACACTTAAGAATACAGAAGTGGCTTCGTAATTACGGCAAAATCCCATTCCATTTAGTGGCATTACTTTCAGCAAGAGATTTCCCACACCTCTCCCTGGCTCTCAGCCCAACACACGCGTCACCATCCCTGACCTGTTGTCCTCTCTCTGCAAGCAGACAAATTCTGGGCCCATTTGTTTCCCTGACACCATTTTCCGTCAGAAAGAAAAAATTGATTCTTCTGCAGAAACTTGTTAGAAGATGCTCTCAACAAAGGGACCACCTAAAAGAAGATACATGGATCTCAGTTGCAGGGTCTGGAAATGATTTGGTGCCTTTTCTAAAACGAACTATGTCGTTCCTCCTCAGAAGAAGCAGACCTTGAGAGAGGTGCATTGAAGCAGATCCCTCTCAATGCCTTGCTCAAGGTCTAGCCAACTGACATTGATGAGTTTCAAGATTACATTTTTTTTTTTGCTTTGAATGTAAAGCAAGGGTCATAATTCTTGAAGGAATCCTTCAAGCTCTCACCGAATGAGCATGATGGCTCTTGTGTCCCAAATGGACTCGTGCTGCTGTGCTCTCCAGCACAGCCTCACAGGAGGTGTTGGAGAGGACACCCACGACAAAAACACATCCCACCCTCTTCTGCCTTCTTACTTCAGGCTGAGCTGGTGAACCACGCTTGCTGCCAGCATTAGGTACAGAGCACACACCAGGACTCCTCCCCAGCATGTGCCTGGATTCGAGCATTCAGCTGATTTTTGGCTATTTCTGCCCCTGTCAGGCACATAAACAGAAAATCAGTTGCTACTTCCTTGCGATTCACACGAGGAGCGCCTGGAGTCAATGGGCTCAGTGTGGGGATCATTCAAACCAGCTGTGGCCAGTGAAAAGAATCCATTCTTCATTCCTGTGACCAGGCTTGCTAGAAAGTAGGGAGCAAATGTTCCACCCAAAATAGTTTTGGTCTGAGCACAAGAGAAGCTATTGGCAACAACAACGTTGAAAGAAAGAATGTCTTCGCATCAGGCTCAGATGCCTTGCAAATGTATTTTGTATCCTCTGCCCCAAACTGTATTTGTTTCTGCTTCTAACAGACTACATGCTTTAACTGGCTCTGGCAGATTGCTGAGTGTCTTTATTTTGGCTGGTGGAGAGCTCCCTTCCATATGGGACCTATCTAGGATGGAAAGCAGATCTACTGGGATGGAGAGCCCAACCCCAGCTGAGCACAGGGGCACCACGACCCTCCACAGCGAAGCCAAGTGGTGCAGGAGTCCTGGGAAAAGGATGTAAATGGGGCAGTTCCTTGGATGCTCACCTTCCCCTGGAGCCACAATGCCAGGCTGGGGTGTAGGTGCATTCCCTGGCACTGGCCATATCCTCCTCCGTGTTGTATGAACCCATCACCGTCCCTCCATGCACCCAGATTTACCGCAAGGATGCTCCAACAGAATTGCCACAAATGCTGCTTTTCTCAAAGAGCTGCAAACTGCCCCAGCGACCAGCTGTGAATGGCTAGGTCTCCACAGTTTACTTTTAACCTACAAGGAATTTGAAAAGCAGAAGGTGCTGCCATTGCCAGGGACGCAAAGGTAGGGGAGCAGACATAAAGAGTTCCCTCTGGGTGAGCAACCAGGCCTGATCTAAGCATTTCCTCCGGGTTGACTGGCAAGAGCAATTAATCCTGATGCGGTGCATATGTTCCAAATTTTGTGTACTTCAGAAACGAAACGAGAAAAAAAAAGTTATTGTGCTTCGCTGTGAAATATCAAAAGCACTGAACTGTGATGCATTAACATGGCATTGTCTTCAGGACTCTCGCCCAACTCCAGGCTGACAAGAGGAGCTGGCACACAGACATTAAGTGCACATATTATTTCCTCGCACACCCAGGTGCTTTCGCACGGCACAATAACACATACGAGTATGTCTCCATCCTCTTCATGCAGTTATCAGTGTGGCATAAAGGAAGGACAATGCCCGTTAACAAAAGATACAAGAGAGGATAACAACCAAGATAAAAAAGAGTTGCATTTATAAATGTCACAATATAAAGGAAATGATAAACCCCTGCAAACCAAGTTTCTAATTTGGTCTTAATCTCTCTGGGCGTAGCTGCGCCAGCGCTGGCTGCCTCTCCGTCTCCTTTCCAGTGGTCAGGACAAGCCCTTTCCCAAATCACAACAGCTGGCTGGAGCAACCCTCCACCTCCTCTTTCTCGATACAACTTTCCCTTAGAGCATGATGACTTTTAAATCCTTTCAGGCTCAAAGCCCAGTAAGCAGTAAAGCCCAGCGCAAAGTGATATTTATTTCTCATAACTCTTTTTTTTTTTTTCATAGAAGAATCCAATAGAAAAATTACCTCAACAGTATTTGTCATAGCCAGAGGTGGATTTGAAGCTCTGATAAAGTGAATGTGTTGCACATAGTGCTTGGTGGAGCAAGCCTGGCTTCTTAACAGAGTTAGAAGAAAAGCCTGCTCGAAGCCAAAGCTCCTATCGTCCTTCAGCTGTCGTTAAGGAGTGACTTAAAATCTTTTGGGGAGCTGGAAACTTTGGTACGGATAAAGAACTCAAATGAACAGCCACAATGGCTGCAGAGTGGTTTCCTTAATTAGAAAGTTGGCTGGGTTTGTAAGGAGGAGGAAAACAATGCTACACACAGCCAAGGCAAAGAGCAAGTAAAAACTGTCACACATGTAGCTCTGGAGGAAACAGAAACCAGCTCTATCAGCCCCCCAGATCCTCCAAAACCACTTGTAATTATTAGGCTGAAAATCAAGCGTGGTCCTGCTGCTGAATCAGAGCAGTACAAGCTTGTAAATATGACTTAGCCTTAATTAATACATTTTGACAAGGCTCAAAACACTCCCCAGGCGATTTAAGGCACCGGAAAAAATCAAGGAACTGACAGTTTTTGACCTCAAGATGTCAAATACAGAACTGCTGTCTAGTTTTGATGAGCTGTCATTCTATCCCCTGGACACTCCTACTGCAGCTAAGCATTTCACATCATAGGCTGCAACCAGAGCATGGTCCACGAGATGACTGGCACGTTCTCAGAGCATCAGTTAACCCAGCTTCCCTCTGTTGATACAGCGGCCGTGGTGGTATTCTCAGCCCCCTGCCCTGCTCTGCTGCTTGGCAATGGGCAATGGGAGAGTACAGGGGCAGCCAGCACAGGAAGGACATGACCCTGTTGGAATGGAGCCAGAGGAGGGCCACGAAGATGCTCAGAGGGCTAGAGCACCTCTGCTATGAAGACAGGCTGAGAGAGTTGTGGGGTTCAGCCTGGAGAAGAGAAGGCTCCAGGGAGACCTTAGAGCCCCTTCCAGTCCCTCAAGGGGCAACAGGAGAGATGAGGAGGGACACTTGATCAGAGAGGGGAGCCATAGGACGAAGAGTAATGGCTTCAAACTGGAAGAGGGGAGATTTAGATTAGATCTCAGGAAGAAATTCTTTACGGTGATAGTGGTGAGACACTGACTCAGGTCACCCAGAGAAGCTGTAGATGCCCCATCCCTGGAGGGGTTCAAGGTCAGGCTAGACAGGGCTTTGAGCAACCTGGTCTGGTGGGAGGTGTCCCTGCCCAGGGCAGGGGGGGTGGAACTAGATGGTCTTCAAGGTCCCTTCCAACCCAGATCATTCTATGATTCTGTGATCCAGTGCTGTGCAACCAACTGCATGGAAGCTTGAGAAACCCCTACCTTGCTGCTTGCTTGCTGGCCAGGTTTGCCCAGCTGTCCTCACGAAGACCCAGTGTGCTGTTGCAGGAGAATTAGAGAGCTATGTAGTAAACAGAAAACACTAACCAGGAAGGTTGTGTGCACAATAAATTCTCTAAGAGGAGACATTTCAGACTGTGCACATCTCTCAAGCCAGCACAGGTATACCCCAACAGAGAGATGGGTAATTATACAGAAAAGTGAAGAAAACTACAGGTAGAGAAACTGCAGTTTTCCCCTGTGCTGGTTGGATGGGGGTCTCTCAGTCCAACCAGCACCTGACATCTGTGATCAGAAAGACAATGATACCTGTTGAGCTGAGACAATCGAGCATCTTGCTATGGAAATTCAAACAGCCGGTGCCAAAACGGCGCTCCCAGGGAAGAGACAGCTGTGACATGAGTCTGGGGAGACTGGGAAGGCAAAAGGAGCAAACACTTCTTGGCTGCAGCAGGAAACCAACACACTGATGCCTTTCCTAAGCACAAGACTCCAGCCAAGGAGAAACATGGGTCGTGGACTGTTTCCAGGGGTGCGCTTGAGATGCTCTTCCTGTAATTGAACACGAAGCTGCGGCCTCCCAGGGCTGCTCGCCGTGGTGGGCTGCCACCCTGCCTGACCGAGAACAGGGTGTTTGTGATCTTCTGCTTCAAATCAGCCACCAGAGTTAAATGAAACGTGGGTTCTGACATGAAGGAGACTGACGGGCATGGCTGTGATCCACAGACAGGTGACTCGAGAGCGGTGGCAGCAGGAAGGCTGAGTTTTCTCAGTGTGGCTCCAAAAAGATAATCTCAGAGGGAACCCTCATGATCCTCTTCACACAGAAGATGAAAAAGAATCATCCCAAACTGGTCAGAGAGAAGTGGAGCTTCTTGGAGGTTCTCTGCCATGAACACCTCTGCAGCAGGAATATGGCCATCACTCCAGGAGGCCTGCAAAATTACCTTAAAGATGACACCCAGCAGCTCCATGTGGCTTGATACAAAACAGCAAAGCACAGGTTACAGATTAATTGTAATCTGTAATTAATTGTTTATGACAAAATTAATCTTTAACAACATGGAGTGAAATCTTGGATCTGAGAATCGATTTGTAAAAAAAATATAAATTTAACTTGCTACTTTGCCAAATTATGACTGAAAATCACTGCTCAGACCCCAAGGGCTCACGATCCACTTACCAAACGTGGCACTGCTGTATTTGGATGGACTCGAGGCAGAGTATTTCTAATACCACGAAGGGTAGAAGCGAGAGGCAAACAAACAAAGCACGTAACTACGCCAACTTGAGAGGAGGAGTGGACAAAAAATTTGAAACACAAACATTTTGTGAATGTTACCAGCAGAGTTCTTGCCAAGCACAGAATTTGCTCCAAGAAACCAGCTACCTTTAGGGAACCCTCTGTCCCGCTGCAGTATGTTGGTGGCTTACTGTTGCCAATTCTGGAATTTTCCCCTTTCTTCTGCTCTCCTACCTTCTTCCTTCCTCTTCCACTTCTCCAGATGTGTTTGCACTGCAGGAAAGCTGCTCCCGTTGTCTCGGTGGGGCAGTTTCCAGCCTTGCCTACTCTCGGCGGTGCTCGCAGCCTGGCTGCTGCCTGGGCTCTCTGGCATTTCTTAGTACGTGCTTCTTGTTCAGTTCAGCGGTGCTTTGGCTACGTGCCTTATGAAGGGATTAAACAAACAAATAGGTAAGAGGCATACTAACTCAGTGCGCCTAAAAACATCCCAGAGTGGGAGTAAAGGAAATTGGAGATTCCCCAGGAAACTGTCCCTGTAAGCAGAGTACGGCCAGATTCTTCCCATGCAGAGAGGAATTGCACACTCTTGGCACCTGGTGCAGACCATCCATGACCGAACTATAAAACCACCAAAAGAAAGCCAGGAACTGCACTGCAAACTGCTTATCTTCTCGAGCCCAGCTGCTGTTCTGGAGCCTGAGGGTTCTGGGAGGAGCACAAGAGGCTTTTCGGAAGGAGTTAAAGCAGCTCTCTTCCTTTACTGGCATCTGACGGCTCTTCCTTCCTGGAGCAGAAGCAGCTTGCTGTCCCCCTGGGAGAACGGTGGAGCATCTCCTTTGGCTCTCACTAAGTGCTCTGCAACTTCCCGTACCGTAAACCGGTTGCATAACACAAATCTACACTGTGCAAAACCTCTCCAGGACCCAGCCTCAGAGAAGCCAATGACGTTTCTCCCCATCCTTCTGTGAGATCTGCTTTACATATGTCTCTGCCGACGTGCTCGCCTTCTTCACGACTGCCAAAGACCGGTAGACTCCGCTGATCCTACCCCTCTCCCTGCCTCAGCCCATCTGCCAGCTGCACACGAGTGCACATGTTTGGGTACCAAATGGTTGAGTTTGCTTTTCTCAACACCACTCTTCCCTCTGATGCCACCACTAAGATCGTAACACCATCTCCATGTTGTCTGCAATTGCTGCTCGAGCAGTCCCACCACTGTACCAGGAACAGAAGCCGCAATAGGATGGGCCTTACTTTGCATTTCCCAGGACCAAGCTCATCTACTACCACAAAACAACTACCAAGAGAGAAAGATTCAGTTTCAGAACTAAGTACAAGTTACAAAAGTCATATTTACTACCAACTTCCCAAACTCCCTCTTTCTATGTGCCACCTTAGAAGAACAAGACAGTTGAAGGGATCTGCTCTGGATTTCTCTTACAAACCTTTCACAGCTGCAAATCCTTTACAAGGTGAATTTTACTCAGCAAAGCACCTGCTTTTTACCCTGAGCACTATCTTCCCTATGACAAGTATCTCTGTTTATAGTCCAGAACTTCATAATATTGAGCCACAACCAAGTTCATTACCTCCACACACTCTTGTCATGTCAATATTACATGATTGCCATCTCTCTTTCTCCTCCTCAAGTGCTACCACGATTCACATTGCCGTTAGCTTTCACAAGTGCCCTCCCTTTGCTTTACTGTAGCCCATAGTGCCACTGATCTTAAAATTATCCTAAAACATAGACAGACAGATATGCCAGTCTGAAGAGTTCTGCCACTTCTGAGGATCTTCTTCGAACCCCTCAGTAGAGGAGCCAGCTCTGCCCTTCCTGAGGGACTCCATCCCTCCTCCTCCAGGGAAGAGCCACTGGTTACTGCCCACTATTTATGCTTCGGTGGAGCAGACAAGCAAGCTCCTTCCATGCCTCCTGCTCGATTTCCATGCTAATGCTCCAGACTTCAGATAGTTCAATCAAGTTTAAAGTCTCAATTTTTGCTACTCCTCAGCTGTGCCTAGTGAAACACGCATGGCAACCCAGCTGTTTCTAATGGTCAAAAAGCCTCAATAGTTTATCAATTATTTTTGTACAGCACCTTCTCTACAGCATAGCACGGCGGGTCCATATCTATGAATCATTTTAATTTTCTGAGTTTTTTTTTTTCTTAAGAGCATCATGGCGAGCTATTCGGATTGGCTTATCTGTTCATTACCAGGAGCAGAGGCCAGCCTGACACACTGCAGTTTTAGGCAGAGTAAACCAAAAAGTGTGGTGAGTTGCTTAATCAGAACAAGAACAGGAATATTATGATTTCACATAAAGCTGAAATATCAGAAATGAAGAAAATAGAAACGTTCAACCATACACACAATGAAACCACTTTTAAATGGCAAATGTCCAAACCAGAACAATAGTTCTTTACACACAGCCAGTACGGCACCTCAAAGTCAGCCTGACCATGCAAAAATAACTAAAAACTAAATAGTCAACATCAGTGCCAATCTGTACTATATTTAAAAGCAATTTGAGCTTCAATAATTCAACAGAATTTAATTTGCTGGTAGAAAGAAAGGTGGAATTTTTTTTTCCAAAGCACGAGATGGATGGATATCCTATCTCTGTAACGTACACCCCAATTTTAGCAAGTGCCGGGCGTGGGGCCAAGCACACACAGACACACACTCACAGACAGACAGACACACAAAGCCTTGGTGTTCTCCGAATCAGGCCCACGAACCGCAGAAACTGAGATCAAGTAAGAAATCCTCTAACAGATTTAACATGCAACATTACCGATATTTATTTTACCCATAAGCCCTCAATTAGAATTTTGTTTCAGAAATTTTCAATTGCAAACTTGCAAGTGTTTGGTGGAATTCCTTTTTATGTCTTGCTTCAGACTGTTAATACCGGTTCCAGTGCTAATGATCTAACTCGCAAACGTACAGAGGAAAAACAGCACTTCATGAAATATTGATACACACTCAGAAATTTGACAATTATCTCCAGAGCTCCTTGGTAAAATCTGAAAGCAAATAAATAGCAAACATTTCCTGTACTCATTAAAATACTGAAAAACAGAGGAAGAAACCTACTCATTATCCATTTGACAAATATAACCTATTATTTTTAATAATGCACAGGCATTCAATGCATAAAATTTACAGCTTCTCTTGCTTAAGGAAACCACCGGTTTTGTAGATCTAATTTTAAGAAATGCAATAAAAGTAAGTTATGTGGAACTGGTGGCTTTTGCAGGAGAGGGTAAAATCTTCCTTCTATTGAGATCAATGACAAAACTACCATTTTTCAGACGGAAGCAAAACTTCACTCGCTGCCCTATTTTGGAAGCTACTTGTCCAGAAAGTTATTCTCCAAAAATGAAGAATATTTGTTTTGTTGGCCCTTCTCATGCAAGCTTCAGAAACAGAAAATTGGAGTGAAAGGAGCTGATGAGCCAGAGCGTGGGGCTACTTGTCCATGAGATATTTCTCCGTATCTTGCTTATCATACGCCAGCGAGATGGTACACAGGCTCTCCCTCTGGCCAGAGCACGGCACGGGAGATGCCACGCTTCTCCTCAGGAGCGTTTGCTTTTAGGGTGAACAACAAGCACAGAGAATTCCTTCCTCTACTGAATAAATATGAACCATAAGGGGAAAACTTTTAACGTAGAGTGTGACAGGTTGCTTGGCATCGCATTACAGTGCAATCATCAGTGTTATTACAGTAATTCTGCTTTCTGGACCTTTTAGCCCTGACTGCAGCTGAAACAGTCCTCAACTGCTGCAAACAGGAATGAAATGGAAATTTAAGATTCTTAGGCCAAATGTTTCAGCTGGTAAGACAACAACTTCAGCAACATGAGCAAGAATTCAAAGACAGGGAAAGCTCGAGATCAATAGGAATTGCAACTGCTGGCCAGGTGGGATAACCAAAGCTGGATTGAGGCTTTCCTGATTACTTCAGTGTCCCATCAGGGTGGTCTAGATACTGACAAGCTGTCTGCTGTCCACACTGAATACTCTTTTATCTTTCATTATACATACTAATCAAGCTGCCTTTCACCGACAAAGCAAAATATATGCACTTGCATGAACTACTGTGCTTTTTGAATATTCATTTAAAACTTTATAATAAGGCATTCAGAAGAAGGCAGAGAACACAACAAGCAACTCTGTGACATTTCCCTTCCTGTTTGTTTTTTTTTTTTTTTTCACTCTGTGGGTAACAGTGAGAGACTCGGTAAGAGACTGGTCCATCGTAAGAAAAGGCTGATAAGAGCCAGTAAAGGAGTGTGTAGGAGGCAGCTTGAAACATCTCAGGGATTTGCAGGCTTAGAACAAACGTCAGGAAACGTGTTAGGGTTAAGAAGATGGGTGAGGAATCCCAGAGGGCATCATCATCATCAGGTTCTTGTATCTCTCCACTCTGTGACTCTGGATGTGGCTCTTTGGCAGGCAGGTAACCCACCCAGAGATACCACCTTCACAACTGGAAAATACACGCCAAACCCTTCAACAGGACCTCAGTTTTGATCTTCTTTTTCTGACTTTTTTTCATTGAAAGTATATCCTAAATTATTACTTATGGTTGTGTTTGCTGTCTAAGCAAAGTCCCGTCTGCTTATTTACTTGGCAAGTTGGTACAACAGTCTAGGAAATAATAAATTGCTTGATAACCAAAACAAGTCACTTCTGGCAAACAACGAAGACTCTGCAGAAGTACTGATCCAAATGGATAGTGACTGATATGCTGATTATATTTTTTGAGAGTTTTTCTCCTCATTTTCATGTGTGTGTATATATATCTGCATATATAAATAAAACATGAGAATGCTATCATGGCTGTCCATATTAGCATTTACCAAGTATCTCTACCTGCTCCAACCCCTCAGGTAAGCCCTGCTGGTTTCCTCCTCACAGTGACAACCTGCTTATCTCTCAGATTACAGAGCCTAAGCCACCCTCCTCCCAGGGACTATGATGCTTTCGGAAACTGTGGGAAGAGCATTGTACTCCCACCCTTCTCCCAGTCCCTCTTTGGTTGCCTCTGCTCCCACATGCAAGACGTGGTGAAAGGCCATTGTCCTTGGCCAACCCACGTTTGGTGGTTGAGATGTACCCAGGGATGCCACGAGAGGGAAGGGACCACTGACCCCGCTCCTGGCAGCGATGGCACCGGCAGTTCAAAGGGCAGAACACGCTGCTCGAGCACCTGGCAGTGGGGTCTGCAGACACTCCTCATTAATAACAACATGAAATTTATGCCTGGCAAATGAAGTTGTCAAGGTCGTCCAAACTACCTGAGATCTGGAGCCACCATGCTGGGGTGAACTGCAGCAGCCTCACAGGGATGCTGTGTCACACGGAAAGGGGCACAGGGTGGCCCTGGGCAGGCAGGGCTGGGGCTGTTTTACATCGTGCCATGGGACCCACGTTTAAGCCGATTGTTGGCCTCGACACCCTTTGCACCAGGGGAGAAGGCGGAGGAAGGAAAGCTGGGCTCTAATCTGCTCCATCTGCTCTGGAGCAGCTAATTGGATTGTGAGTGCAGAAAGCAAGGTCTCCGGACAGGGTGCTGGCGGTCATGCTGGTCAGGCACAGCCTCAGAAACCTATTTCTCTAAACAAACCTGCTCTTGTGCAGAGGGTCCCACCACGCTTCCAAAGACACCTCTAGCCAAACCCTTCCCAAGGATTCACCCATTTGCCCCAAGGCAGGGCATAGCTGTCCAGCACCTCTCTACTGGAGAGGTGGAACTAATATTACCTAGGAAAAATAACGTACATGACCCCCCCCAGCAAGTAACAGTTCATCTTTAACTAAACACTAGAAACAGCAGACAGAAGAAATTAAAAATTAGCTTGCTTTACCAAAAGCCAGTGGAATGCCGTTAATGTCGCTTTATTTAGGTGCAGAAGTCAAAAGCTTGTCTGCCAGTTGCTATATATAAACCCTACTAATGTATGTCCTACGTCTGCAACATTTATTCTAAATCAGTGGCTTAATGATGTTGATCTCCTGCTTTTTAAGGATTCAGCTCAGCACCTACTTCGCTTTTAAAAATAACAGACAATTCAGTTGTGCAGCATTTTCATTAAACTGGTCTGTAGCGTAACGCCGTGAGAAAGACAAGGAGAAGAAAAATAAAAAATGCTTAATACAATAATGATCAGAAACCTTTAGATTTTTTTTCCCCTCTGTGAACACTAAGTTTGTAGCTATGGAAACTACTTATGAGAAAGCTAAAAAAAATGTCAGCAAATATAGTCAGAGAATGATCTGGATATATGAAAGTCCTAACAATGATAGAGAACTACAGACACAGGGTAAAAGGAAAGTGTAAATTGAAGATGACAACACTTGTGCGTCTGACAACATGTTCTCCTCCGACAGGCCAAATTCATTTTTATTGCCATGGCATTAAAGTCAATGAATTGCAACTGGAATGAATTTGACATTTTATATTGCTTTTGATAAAACCATTGTAAAAAGCGTATTTCAACCTTTAAAAAAGTATTTTAAAAGTGTATTCTCTGCAATCAGTGAATCGTGTGCACATATTGGCCAAGATAGTCAATATTTTAACAAAGCAGTTTTCAGCACATCTCTCACACGGTCTGTTCTTCAGCCATTTACCCTACTAATGCGAGCAGTTCTGATGGCTTCAATTTTAAGATGCACACAAGATACACATCTGCCCATCTGAGGTTGGTAAGAGACTTTGTGAGCCTTTCAAAGGCTTTTGCAAACTCACTGTGAGTATTTCCAGCTGGCACCCTTACCATTTGGCATATTAATGCCTTGCAAACGATGTTGTGACCGAGCAGGACAGCAGACACTGGCAGGACACGTCTGCTTATTTCAATCAAGCATTTTTGTATGGAAGTTACGATCTCAGTTAAAATCATTAGTGCGTGGTTTTGCCAGTGAATGCAGGGCAGACCTGCTTTACCTGCAGTAACACACTAGCTGGGAATGGCTTCAAGGACTTCCTATGGTCTGTCAGGTCTATGTGCAAATTAAATCAGATTTATTTAGTACACGGAGCTTCCTGTGATGCTGTTTTGGTCTGGATTGTTAATTGAGCTGCCTCGCATGTATACATTGTGATTACATGCTACAGTCTGTCCAGAAACATAGTGAAGAAAACATGAAGTTGATGTCTGAACTGTCTGCTCTATGGTACATTGGGCAAAGAGTAAACCAACACCAACAAATGCTCATGAAATGCCTATCTTGTATGAAATATCGCTGCTAAACTCTCTCTGCCCACAGAAAGCTATGACAATCTCAATTCAGAACCCTTCGCAGAATGGGCAAATGTCACTCTTTTAACATCCTTGATGGGCTCTTTTAACCATCCTTGAACAACCATCAAGGTTGACTATGCCAGCTGCTCTTTGGGGGCTGCCCACATGAAGAGCTTTGGCCTGCAACTGATGTGCAGTTAACACAATTTTTATCTGCACAGGGTGGAAAATACCAATAAAAAGAATCACAATCAAGTGTTAAGCAGTAAGCAGAGCTGAGCTAATCACAGTGAAAGGCAGTTCTAGCTGGGCTTTAAGCTGATAAAAGAGGAGTCCCCTTCATGCTGGAGAGGACTACTTGTCTGAGGAAGGCAGCTTCTCTGAGCTTTCCCTGCTCAGGAAAAGGTCAGGCTTTTAACCAAATCTTACAGCCAAGTAATTGTGTTCCTCTGTCCTTATGACACCTACCTGACTTGTACAGAGCAGCCCTGTTCCTCATCCCTATGGGAACCAGTTCCCCTCCATGATCATTTGCTTTCATATCTTCATATATAAACCAGAGTTAGAAAAACCATCCAAGACACGTATTTACAATGAATCACCGTTCCTCATTGGAGTTCCCCAAGTCCATCATCAGAAACAGAAATCTGGACCAATCCCTCATTTGGGAGAAATGGAGGCTAGCTACAAAAACACAAGACTTCTTATCAGCCACCGCTTTATGACCAAAACATAGGATAAGAAAATATAAATCAAGACTGATTTATAAATATGAGCAAACATAATCTGATAAAATCTGATAAAAACATGAGCAAACATAATTTGAAGGTGCAACATTTTGGAGATGGAGCTCTAGCAATCTGACCGGTGACCATTAGATGCTGTTTGCTCTTCCCCGCTTTGTGAACCTACGCTCGTTATTTCCCTGCATTCCCACCCAGCCCGGCACAAGGCCAGCCACAAACCCGTTCTGGCAGCAGACCACCAGCTGACACGGTTTTGTCACTCAGATTTGCAGGGTTTTTTCCCATGCTTGTCCCAGAGATGACTTGGTGCGTTCCCTGCCTGTGACGCTACTGATGGCGAGGCTGCAGGAGCGGCCGGCTCTGGGGACATTTCTCCCCGGGGAAGCCATTCCTGACAGCTTCACGGACAAGGTCTTGATGACGCAGAGAGCGGCAGCTTTGCCAGAGCCGTGTGGGGAGTTCCCAGGATGGGAATCCAGCTCAGCTCTGGAGACATCACTCAACTCCTACGCCCCACTCGCACTCCCACCACAGCAATGGGTTTTGGGTCTTCATTCACCACCTCCTCACATAACTCTGCAATTCCCAGAAATGGCCATTTATCTAACTTCTTCTTAATAATTATTTTATGAAACGCAAAGAAGTTGCAGCAATAAATCTTGTTGCTGATTTTCCCTTATCTAACCGTACAGAAGCGAGAGCCCATAAGCATCTGCTGTGTGCCTGTATCTCTGCCCAGGTCACCGTCTCTACCATCAGAAATACCGGGCAAGAGAAGACACCTCCCTCTTGTGAGCCCTCTGCCCAAACTCCAAAGGAAACAGTAGCTGGGCAGAATCCGCATGGAGTGGCAACGCTCAGCACAAAACCATGAATCAGGTATCTAGAAACAACTCACTGTAGAAAGACTACCATACGCAGACCAGCAAGGCTTCAAAAATAACCAAAATGATTTCTTTTAGACCCCTATCCATACAACAAACTTCAGAACACCACTGGACTGTATCATACACTTTATAACCCTCCACTGACTGAGAAGACATTAACCTACACCAACAGAAAATATTTGCAGGCATTTACTGCAATTCAATACAGAACTTGTTTCCACTTTGCAACTCGAGTATCCACAGCCAAAGCTACAGCCAGGAGAAGGCTCGTCGCTCCTAAAAACACGTCCTGTCTCTTCCTGCTGGCAAATACGATTTTCCTGGATTTAGTCAAATTTCTGTCATCCACTCACTGTTTTAAAAACATCCTAACATATTTGTAACGTTCACTTATCACCTCATGTGTAAGTGTGAACACTCCTTAGCAGTGCTATTCCTTAAAGAGTAATTCCTCAACACGGCTCAAACATCTACAAACCGCCACGCCTTCCATTTTTAATAAGTATCCTTCCATTTGCCATGTGTCTTACCTTGGCTTCTACTTCTAAAATACAGTTTAACAGGAAGCAAACCTCCCAGACTCTTTGGAAAATAAAAAGGGGAAATAAATAAAAATGAAGACAATTTTACAGGTCCTACTTCAGCTAAACCTTTCAGGGACTTCAATGAGAAGATAATCTTTCTGTGATTATGGCCAAACCCTCTCGTTGCTTAGCAACACATAATTAAGGAATATGTTTTCAGATCCGCTTTGCAAGCTGGCCATTATCAGATGAAATTACTGGAGCAACAAATGTCATCCTCATGCAAATGAGTTGGTCGTAGGCAAAAAAAAGAGGGCTGAGTAGCGAGAAAGAGCTCAGCAGCAGAGAAACGCTGCTGGCTTTCTCTTGTTGCGCACCGGTAATTCTTTTAAAGCGATGGGATAATATCTACATTTTTAGAGAACAGGGTTTGCAGTTTATATATGAGACACAGGGATGGAAGAGTCCATTTCTTGTAGCAGAGGAGACTGCTCCCAAGGCATGTGGTCCAGTGGTCCCTCGCCCCAGGGCTTCCATGGCATCGGAACCGACTGCCTCAATCCGGCTCAAAACCGCAAATAAATGAACATATTTGTGTTCCCTGCATAATGCCAGTTTTTTTTTCCCCTTTTTTTTTTCAGGCTTTGAGAAATTGTTTATTTAAAAATACTGCCTGGATGTACTGCTTTTGCATCTGATCCATGTCAACACAGAACGTGTTGCCTAATATTTAAGCTTTTTTTTTTTTTAAATCAATACATTACACCAGCTACATAAAGGACGCACAAGCGTGAAAGAAATGGCATCTACTTCCTAGCTGTGCAATCGTGGAAAGCCAGGGAAAGGGGTGCGCCAAGCGTCTGCGTTTTGACAACTTTATCATTTCCACTCCCCAAATCATTCTTTATTTAGATTCCTGTGGAATGGCATCACCAGTTTGGCACCATCTCTATGCCTATAAATGGTATCCTTTTATTAAAGCTTTGTGCCTGTACACTGGTACGGCACATTGTTCGCGACTTGTTTGCATGGGAGTTCAGCTGAGAAAAATTCCCTGCTAGTAGAATCGCTACCAGGAAAAACATTTCAAGGGATTTCTTTCCCTGTTTTTCAAACAAGTCAAGCCACAAATGAATGGATTTTCCAAATTTCCTCGTACTTAGCAGCGAGGTTTTGGGGGTTAGTTTCTGTCGGGCTCTGAGTGTTATCATCAATACGTATTTCCCAAGTGGAGCCTGCTCAGCTTTTCCAGCTTCACATCTGAGGAGCCAAGGGCCTGAGCACTTCTAGAAGGGGAAGGGAAGACCAGGAGCCACCATTCATTTTTATTGTTCTAGTGCTTAATGACAGGCTTTTAGTTTTAAGCACAGGCCTATTACTTTAACAGCTATATCGCTTCACTTACAGCCATCTCTAGAAGGAAATCAAGGGGTTTATTTTGTATGCCTGATAAAACAGCAAATTAATAATAAGAAGAAAAGACTTCGGTAATGGCCAAAGGTAAGTCGATTCTCAAATAACACCATTAGCTATCTGATGAATTTAGTCAAAACAATGCTAACCATTTCCTCGGAGAAACTCATTTGTGCCTGATAACAGTGGTAAAAAGTCAATCTGCAGCAAACCCTGTCGTCCTAATTGCACAGCCAGCGCAGTATCTAATCTCCTGTTCTCTGCAAACAACGGGAACAGCAACATTAACCCTGGATGCATTATCTGAGATACTGCCCACTTTTAACTGAAGTTGGCTAAACAAATAAAATATTTGGAATTTAACCGCAGAGCAAGAACCAGCATCTTTAGTTCCACACAGCCAGTGCAGCCCTGCGAAGAAATCCCATTTGTCTCCTTTTCTAAATCAGAAAATGTCTAATTTTTAGGCATAAAGCCCAATATGTGGGGGTTTTTTTAGGGGGAGGATCTAAAGCAACAACAAGGTGGTTCTAAACTACTATATGGGCTAAGACCCTGTGGAAATTACTTGGTTCAGGTGATGCCATGGTGGAGACGATGACGGGGGGCCCCGTGCGCCTGCTGAGCTTCGGGTAGGGGGAGAGCTGGGCAGGGAAAGTGGGTCCGGTGGGTGCCAGGCTGCCGTCCCCCGGTGCTCCCGGCCGGCGCAGGAGCTGTGGGCTGCCGTGAGGGCTGGGTGCCGGTGACGCTGCCGTGGTCCTCTCCCTCTTCATCAGCTCCATGGGCACGGTGTAGGTGGTGGGGTAGGCTGTTTTGGGGCTGGCGTGAGGGTTGGCCGTGGTCATGGCCATGCCGGCCGGAGCAGAGTAGGCAGAGGCTGGACGTGGGTGCGTGCTGCAAGGCAGGGGGGTGTTGTATCCAGAACCTGGGAGGAAGGGTGGTCCTTGAGGAGCCCCTGAGGCAGGGTAGGTGGTGGTCTCCAGCAGATGCTGGGTTGGGGCGCTGGATGGCCGGCGGTGCATCTCCCCTGCTCTCGGGGACAGAGGCTGCAGTGGAGGCAGGGGTTGAGGGGCAGCAGGACCATCTGTGGTGGGCCCTGAGCCGAGGGGCACCCCGTAGTCGCCCGGCAGCTCGCTGCGGTGGCTGAAGCTGTTGGAGCGGGTCCTGGGGCGCAGCGCCCCGCTCCTCCGCTCCTGCCTCTGCAGCTGCATTTCGGCCTTGTAGTTGTGGGCGATGCGGGACAGCACGCGGGCCTGCCCCAGGTTGGGAGCCAC
>JAHREE010000099.1:3434207-3516567 GCA_033628505.1 Tringa tobata
TCTCCGGCGTGCATCAAAACCAGGACCGCGCTCCGCCTGAGCCCTCCCGGGACTTCAGGAACCCCCGCCCGACGGTTTTGCCTTTCAAAGTGTTGCCTGAATTATTAATTCTCTGAAACCTTAGCAGGCGAAGCGCGCCGCTGCCGCCGGCTCCGGCTCCAGGTCGGCGGCGGGGAGAGAGCCTTCCCGTGCGGTGCCGCCGCAGAAGAGGGCGGCCGCGCTCGGCCCAGATGCTTTATCCTCTGCCGCTGGGGACGGCGCGCGCACATGGACAACTGGCCCGGCAGTGTGTGCGGGGATTAGGAGCTAAATAAAACCGCTAAAGCCCTCGCTCCATGTGACATCATTTTAGCCCGATGAAATCTCCCGCGCCGACCCAGCCAGCAACCTCAATGCAATTTCTCCCCAGGGAGTGATTTTTTTTTTTTTTAATGTTGGGTTTTTAACACATGTTTTGCCCGTTTCAGTTGTCCCCTTCCTCGTGTGTGTGGGGCTCCCGTCCACACCAGCACCCTCCAGGGATCGGCAGCGAGATAACGGAACGTGTGTGCATCTGCTCGTCCCCACACACGCGCATGTAAAAATAAAAATGAAAGCTTCAGTGTCAGCTCAATCTTAATCCACCCTGATGAAATGCTAATCCACTGCACACAGCTAAGGACAAATTAAATGGGAGCAAGCAGGCCGGCCTAAAAAAAGGCCAATGCAAGATACTCAAGAATAGAAGAGCGATTAGAAATTAGTTAGGTATCTGTTTAACACTTTATGAATATTGTAATTTGCTTTGGAAATTACATTTTTTGTTGTAGTTTCAAATTAGCTGCACTAACTAGGCTCCAAAAGGATTCTTTACATTATTATCATAATACGCAAATCCTTTCATCATCCCAGGACAGAAAATTGTGGAGGTGTAATCTGGAATGTATAATTTTAAGACCTAGCAGAGGTCACTGAAGAGGAGGGGAGGATCAAAGGATCTAAAGCCTGGTCTTACAAAGCAAAAAGGAACAGTAGACTTTTGCCTATTATCTCCGGCTTCCTTTGGAAAAACTACATGTTTATGAGATGGGAAAACGCTGAGAAACATCAGACAAAACTCAATTTGTATCTAGCGGTATTTCAATATTCATACGGATTAAGCTTTTTTTTTTTTTACACAGAGTAGGCAAAAGGATTTAGATGGAATCACACCACAGAAAATTGTTATTTGGGAATGGAATAAAAATTTCCATATACAGTCACTATTTGCAGAGGAGATATTAAAATAGTCCCTAAAACACATACCTAAGTTATCAGATGCTGCTCAAGCTCAAATATTCCTTTTCAAAGGAGAACAGGTCAGCCGTTACTTATTTTGCTAACCACTACAAGTGAAGCAACATTTCCCCTTTTTAATTAAAAAAAAATTCAGATGGAAAAGATTTTGCCTTTCTCTGCTGTGATCACAAATTTCTTCACCTCCAACACACTCCTTCCAGGATGGACCCAATAAAAGGAGTAACAGTCACCTTCCCCGGTCTGTTTGCAAGACAGCTTGCACGTTTTTCTTGGCTAATCCACAATAAATGTTTAGTGCACTAGCCATCACGTGATAGACCATTGTGCTATTACGATAGCTAAATCACTAATACAGTCTAATGCTTATACTTGCCTATCATACTAATACCTCTGGGCTATATTTCTGACCCAAATACTGACAGGATCTTTGAGTAATCCCTAAATTTCTTTATTGCAGTAAATATTATAAATCCTCTTCAAACATTCTCTCCTTCAATTCCATCCCCAAGAACCACAGTCTTTAAAATTATGTTGGATATTACAGAGACATGCAAAACACGGGCCCCAAAAGATTATTTATGCAATTCTCAGAGAATATCTGATTGGCATCATATTGAATTAACTAACAAACTTAAGGCACATTGGAAAATTTCTTCTTTTGTAAGAGTCAAAACGGGAAGACACATTTGTGGCTTATAAATAAAGCAGAGAACATTTTAACAAACAAAAACATTTTATTACAACAACATTTTGCTAAAGAATAAAATGTATTCCCAACTGGATACAGCAAGATCTGTGCCATTTGTTTGTTCTGAAGCAGCAGAAGAAATGTATATGAAAAAATAATAAAATCCTGGTCTATAGATCAACGGCATCTTCCACCATTGTCTTCAAAGAAAACACTAATGAACACAGCCACCAAGTTAAGCCCTGGTTGACAATGGAAAAAACCACGCCACAGAAAAACTAAATTTAAAAAAGTGCTGATCTTGAACAACTGCAAGGGAAGCCTGAAGGGAGATTTGAGCATTTATTACCTCTGAAAAGAACAAAAGCTTTAATAAGCCCCTGGGTTCGCATGACGGACACACAAAAGAGACCTCGCCCAAACCACCAGATCTGTAACTGGCGGCCATGCCCTGCCCGGCTCCAGTGCACACATGGGCGACAGCAGGACCAGAAGACCCATCTCCAAACTCCCTTCAGCCCAAGCGCAGGAAGCTCTGAAAACCACCCCTGTGCCATTGCACCAACCTGCCCTTGCACGGGCACAACCTCGCAGCCCTCGAGCAGGAGGACGTGCTCTTCTCACGCCCACGTAGCAGGAGCCAGGAAACTTTAACTTCAGACCTGCCACCGGGAACGCTCATGCATATGGATGATTTATCCCATAAGCACTGACCTCAATGGAACAAATTAATTATTCCTGTGCTCCAAGCTAAGCAGAGGTAAACACTTGCAGGAACAGGGGCTGTAGGACTCGTACTTTTCTCTGCAGCCATGGGGAAGATGTCATCTTTGGAGGGCTCTGCTCTTCTTGCAGACCAACAGGGGAAGATGTGCCCAGAAGCCATGGAGCTGGGCATCCTCCCATTCCACCATGGCACCACAGGAAATGTTACACCCCCAGTGAATCAAGAAATGAATAAGAAATGATCAGAATGAAATATTTATGGATGGGCAGTAAGGGTCTTTTTATTTTTCTTTTTTGGCGCTCTTTAAAGGCAGCTCCTATGCAAATTCCCATATCTCCTTAGCTATTTCTGAATTCAGACTCAGGCAGCAATGGCAGAGAGAGGATGCGGAGGCACCGGGGCACAACCCAACATAACCCATCTCATCTGCACTTCTTGGGAGCAGAGGAGGCACCGGCATTCCTGACATGAGGGGGAGATGAAGGACTATGGGACAGGCGGAAAATCTATTCTCCCTTTATCTTTTAATTCTAGAGATATTTGGGGGCGGAAAAAACAACACGCACAAAAGAAAAAAAAAAGCTGATCAAGAGATTAAATGCTCTGGTATTTCAGATCACATGAAAAATGCACAGTTTTGACTTAATACCCGAGTTTCAGTTTAGCGCTGATCTAATACAGGGTAAATTTTGCTATGACACAACAACTACAGAAGAAGTCTGCTCTGAAAAAAAAGGTAAGGACAGAGTAAAAGAAAGGTGGGCCCTCGTTTAACCACCACTTTCAAAAATGGATGGCATGAAAGCTGGTTCTGGAAACAACTTGCAGTGGACATGAAACAAATATCTTAGTGCTAGAAAGTGCAATTTTCTTCCCATGAGGAGAAAGCCTGGTTTACCCATAAAACCATGATAAGAAATCAGGATGCTAAAGCTGTGACACAACTGTGTAAACAACATTTTTTGGTGGTTGTAGCGCTGACTTGGGGGAGGCTGGATGTGAAATTTAATTCACATTGATTTAAAACATTTCATTTCAAATTCTGAAAGCAAGTTGCTGGAGAAATTACTCTGTGCAACAAAATAGTACAGACTGGTTTTGGTTTTGCTTTTTATTATTGTAAAATACTTTTCAATTATGAGTTTAAATCTTGTTTCTATTGCAAAAAAAATGATTTTTAATGTAGCAAAATGTTGATGTTTTCTCCCAAATTATTTCCTTGTGGGAGAGAGTGGAACTGAAACAATGTAGTGAATATGCCAAATATAATTTCTGGCAAAAACTGTAAGGTGCATCAGTGTTGGAAAGGCTATTTCTCTTTCAAAGGCAACAGAATCCTTCCCCTGGTAGTGAAAAATCCTCTAGAGAACAAAAATGGAGAGAGCAGGTATCAGGACACTGAGTGTTTATACTTCGCTCTGCCCCTGCCAGTGAGTAAATTGCTTAATTTCTTACTTGCAGATTCCCCTTCCATCAAGAAGGATATAATAATAATATACACCTATCACATGTAGATGGTGTTAAGATTAATCAGCGTTTGTCATATGTTTTCAGGTGACAAGGTACAAAGCTACGAGAGGGATAAATGCTTCTGCCCTCAGTGCCTGGGCTTTCAAGGACCACATGTGATTATCTCTAACGACCCCCAAAGCTCAGGAAGGTTTTTCTGAGCATCGTCCTCCCACGATTAGCTTTGCAGGATGCCGGGGAAGCAGAAATGGTGCTAAACTATACCACATATGTGGGGGATACAATGGATGCTATGGAGAGGAAAAGGAATAGTGCACACCATGAACGATGTGCGTGCGCAAATTAAAAAAAAAAAATATTAGGAGAAGAAAAGGAGGAAGAAAATGTTCCAAATACTTGAAAATTACTGCATTTGCTAAAATTTGGCTCTGTAAAATCTCTCTCACAGTGGCAATAAGCACTCTGCCTAGATGGACTTTCTAACAGTCTCCTGAAATTAGAGGACTACAAAGAGAAAATTAGCAGGATTGTGCCGGAATCATTTTCAATAATCAAAGGAACAGAACAGCATCTGAAAGCACTCAGCACTTGAAGCCATGCCACATGCTTTTACCAATTTCCAAACCAAAAGCATAGACGCTTTGTAACTTCAACAAAACACTCTCAAATACCAACTTGGTGCGTTACAACAAAACACCCTTAAGATCAGCCGATTATTAAACAATCATTGCCTCATGTAACTCCGTATTTCGATGACTTTAAAGCAAAAAAACAAAAGCTTACGTCCATTTGTAACTCAACGCCCCCGGCGCGGGGATGGAAATGTGCCGTAACCCTTGGCTCGCACGCGGTACAAGCTCCAGGAATGCACCGGCACACGCTGCCTCGCAATGTTACGCACAAACTGGAATCCGTAACTGGGTTCAATTGCCCTTCCCACTGGTTACATACAAATGAGTCCCTGCACATGGAAAAGAAAAGGTCAACGTTGTACAGAAATAAACGTGGAGGCACAGCAAAGGAGCCTACCTCCCATGCCAAATAAAGCAAACATTTACGCTAAAAAGTGGTAAGACAGTATTGCAGTGCTGTTGTGAGTAATTTCCCAAGAATCCCCCCAAAACCCCACACGTCAACGTGAGGAGAGAGGATGGGAAGCAGTTTGGTGTAGGAGGCAGGCTCCTTCCCAGCCTCCAGCCAGCGCTGCCTCTCAAATCACTGCCACATCCACCAACTCTTTCATTTCACCCCTCTCTCATCGAAGGGTTCCCTACCTCCAATTACTTGGATTTATCACAGAATAAAGGCATGCACACCCCGACCAGCTACGTGGTAACTTGTCACCTCAAGTTATCCTCTGCCCTGGCAAAGCCCTGCTGATTTGCCATCCGGGATGAAAACCAAATTGCAGGTAACAAATGCAGGAAGTTAGCAATCATCTAAAATACACTCGAAGTTAAAAACAAGAAGCCCAGCTGTAAACCACACTTTGAGCCATCGGAATGAGCACTACAAGCTCTTGAAACTTCAATCAGAAACGATTTTGCCTTTAAGTGTGGGGAGACTCCAATAAAAGTTAGCAGAAACAGCATCGTCACATTCCTGCATCAACAAAGGGATAATAAAAATATCAGATGTATCCCTACCCCACAAAACTACACACTTTGAAGGACTGCAAAATAAAAATCAATCTGGATGCTGAACAGCATTCTAAAAGCCAGCAGACAAGGTTCATTGGGCACATCCCTCAACTACACGCAAAGATCTAATCTACGAATGCTCTTAAAAATAATCCTCTAGAAATCACATCAAGCACCTTGTCTCCAAAACTGTGTATTAGACCTTGAGGTCAAATCTCATCATTTTTAATAAGAATTCAGGATCAAGATTTAAATAGCACGTGTATTGAAAAGCATGGGAATTATATCTGTCCCAGAAAGCAGTAAAGAAATCCATTGTTAAATGAATATATATTGTAAATCTGAACTCTGACACGCATGTCTGGGCTTTGCATAAAAAATAATTAATTATTAGGTCGTAACATGGTCCTGAGGAGGTAAACAGGCTGGGATTCAGGGTGTCTCTCTCCTTACTTCCCCTGATGATGCCAAGAGCTTAAAACATGTACTTCCCTTGCAGACCCCATGCAGATAAAAACCAAACCCAAAACAAATCAGGAGGAAATGATACTTTAGCTAAAAAAAAATATTTATGCATTGCTTTTTTACAAGATTGCTACCTTGTATTATTGTATTGTAATAATCAAATCAAAGCATTAAATGTGGAAGGACGGCATCTGCAGGTATGTCTTACTGTGGTCCATCCCCATCCATGGGGAGGGTTATGGGGGTGGCTGCTCCCCAGCAAGGATGACCCCAAGGCAGAAGCTGCCAGACCCGTGTCCCTTGCTTCGCCTCATTTGCCGATTCAATTAAATACTTCTTATCATTACCAGGCAGTGACACTATTTTCTCTCAAAAATGAGTGTCAATCTGTAACTATGGGCTATTTTGTGAACTGAAGCTGCTTACTGCTAAGTTTTGAGGTGCTAGATGGCAGCAGAGAGTGTTATTTTTACAAAATACTAAAAAGACAACTTAAAAAAAATTAACAGTGTTAAACTAATGGGCTCTATAAAAGTGTCAGTAAGAAATGATCAATGCCATTTAATTTTAAGGCAACAAAAATGCACAACCATTCTAGAAAACTTGCTCTTTGAAGAAAGCTCTCAGATATAAAAGACATAATGAAAACCTTCACTGTTTTGGCACTTCGATCCATTACATCTGTTTGTGGATACCAAAAAATATAAAAGAAAAGTTGTGTAATGTGTTTCTCTGCAGCTTTATTTTAGTATAGCCAGATGTCCTATTCCTGTCAAAATATTTACTAGTAAATATTCAGTAGGAACAGAATCAAAACTAAAAGTCCGGTCCAGATCCAAACGTTGTCAGTCCTGGAAAGATTCTAACTTAAAAGCTAGAGACGAGGGTTTTTTTTCTGGTATTTTGAAGGAAAATCCATCCTGTTCTCATCTGTCCCCTGGGGACTGATCATTTCCCATCGTATTTGGAAGAGGCAAAGCAGCCAACTTCCACCCCCTGGATGCTGGGGGCGGCTTCTCTGCTGGAGACTCCGGAGCTCGGGAAAACGTGACTGGGCTGCCCCAAGGCCGTTGCTCCAAAAACCTCTTAACGTGGCTTCCCATTGCATATTCTGGGAATATTATCATTTTTCTGAGTAATCTTTAAATGTGGGGGAGGATTTAGAATAAGGAGAAAAAATGATACGGTGACAACATGTTAATCCATAAACCAGTTAATTTAAATGGGAAATGTGGTAAGGAGGAAAATTAAGTTGATGGTATTGAAGTCATCAGCTGTAATTGTTTCTTAATTAATGACATGAAGTTATAAAGCGCGTTACATGGAACCTTGTCTTAAGGCTGGGGAAAATGGAAAAATACAAGGCAAAATTTAGACACATATTAAGTTACCACAAATGTGGGCTTAAATGCAGGGAGAAAACAACAGAAGTACTTTTTCCCATTTCTGTGCGTAGAGCGCTCAAGTCTCAGGGAAAGGGGAGCAATCCTTCTTGCCATAGCTTGAGCCACGTATCTATTACAACAAAGTTGCATACCAAATTAATGAAATTTTTGTCTGTAACCTTATCTAAATGTGTCTTACTCTTTACCGGATGCCTGGGGGATTTTGTCAGCCTGGCTTCATTTCTGGCTCAGGTCCCACATCTTGTCATGCATATCCCCCCATGGCACGTCGCAGCAGATAGACTGCACATAAGTCAATGTATAGAAAAAAAATCTACACAGAACTGGAATACTACTGGAGCAGCCTATGCCTTCATGCTGTAAGCACAACAGCATACCTGTAGATACAAGCTACACAGCTCATATCCTCCACCACAAACCAGAAAATTCCCACTTATAAATACAGAGTTCTTGATTGAGCAGAGCAAAAGGGTTGAAAAATCAGGGAATAAGGTGACTAAGCTTGAGTAATGTCTGCGAACCCACTGAGGTTGCTTGAATTCTCTTCATCCACAGGATTCTGTCCAATTTTAAAAAAAAGAAATCTTAAAATTTTGACAAAACCTATTATTGACAAATAGTTCCCAAACCTGCTATGCCTCTGTCAGTGAAGGGGTAATTGAGAGCACTGCTGGAGGGAATACTTTTCACTGCCCACACTGGTAAAACAAGGTGTAACCCAGCTTTTGTGTGAATTTGAAGTGATTTTCTGAAACCTCCATAAAGGCCAAGGAACTTCATACAGACTTTAAGAAGAGCAAATATTAGGAGCAGCCAGACAGATTTTCAGTTAACATAAATCAGCACAGGGTGCAACAGCAGAGGATCTGACAAGCTAACTCTGCCGTCTCTCTAGGCAAAATGTTGTAAGCAACCCTTCCTTAAAAGCCTGATGGTTTATGTGCTTTGAGGTGGAAACTAAAAAAAAAAAACCCAAACCAGTAAAAAGCTTTATTGTCGGAGAGAAATCCTTGTACTGTGTTTTATATTCATGGAACAAAGAAACTCAAATCCACTAGGAAAAAAAAAAAGGTCTATATTTATTCTAAGTAAGTCACTTTTACTCAGGACAAGCAGTTTCTTCCACATTTGATATCATCTTTAACTCATTGTTTCTCATCAAATGACTAGTGGTGATAAGAATTTCCTGAGATAATAGGATTCTATTTCTAAGCAGTAAAAATAAGTATTATCAGATGCTACTTAGCATTCAAATTTGCAAGAATGGAAGAAAATTCCTCCACCCAAATATCAAACATACTCATTTTGGCCACGGTTATGTTACACAAAGGAGGAAGAACTGGAGGCAGCCCCTTTCCAGAGTTGCCGAGTCAGTCCTGAGCCCCTCAGACGTGCAAAGGTCTGGAAGAGAGATGCTGAGCATTGAAACAATTTTCCTTTTTTGGCATTACATGTACCACTATGTCTTCTAACTGATTATTTCCTACACAATACCATGTTAACAAAACACTAAGGCCTGGAAAAAAGAGAGAGAATGCCAGAATTCAGGTTTCTTGTACAACCTTCATTTTGACTGCCTTGTAGTTTTTAAGTACATTTTCCCATCTGCTTCCACGAGCGAGTTTCCTCTATTTTTTAGCGCACATGGACTGTAGTTGTTGAATGAGAACCCATTCTGTATTCTGCCGTTAGTGGTGTGTGAGCCCAGACCTCAAGGACACACTGTTCAAACACTGCTGAAAAGCCAGAACCATTACAATTCTTCAGGGGCACTTCTACTGAGGGTTGTTGCGTTGGCTTTTTTTTAATGACAAGATTTTAATGATAAGAAAGTGCTCTACAAGCAATAAATGAAAGTGTGAATATTAAGTCCCCTTTTATGGATGAGAAACTGGAATAAACAGCAGATAAAAAGCAACCCTGCCACAGACCCAGGTTTGTATTTACCAAAGTGGCGTTACATGATATATTTATTCAAATAGTACTGGATATGGTTTGCACTGACTTCCATCATAGGTGGAAATGTGGAATACAGAATTTCTGTCCACCCTTGAAATGACTTAACTAGCCTTATGCAGCCACAGCCGAGGTAACTTTGTTGATGATGAAACCATCTTTTCCTTCCCCAAATTCCCTCCCCCGTTTCATAGACCCCTTCCCACCTTTGCAGAAAAATGAGCCCCACCAGTGCTCCAAGCCTTCTTCCACCTCCTCTGCTCACATCATGCTCTCCAGCACCTTCCCCACACCCTGCTGAACCTTCAGCGAGAAACCTAGACCACTAACCCAGAATATTCTCCAGATTTTTTGGTTGCTGGGTTGTTTGGGAAAGGTTCAGCAACTGCAGCTGGAAGAGTTCCCCAAATCTAATGCCAAGGGATGACTGGACACGCGCACGGATGTGCAGGACTAGGGCCACATTGTCTCCCAACTGCTGCAGGACGCCTGGATTCTGCTCCGAGCAGCAGCTGCCGACATCAGCTCCTTTTCAGATCATTTGTACTTTGTTTTAACCATCAGGTGCCCTGTGCTGTGAACTCTTCAGAGCAGACACCCTCCTTAATGAGGGCTTGGTCAAAATCCAGCGGAACAGCAGACACCACCGCAAACAAATAACAAGCAATCGACTGAACGGGCTGCTGGAGGAAGAAAGGCGTTTCCTAGTTAGACTTGAGTTTCCAGCTTCTGCCTGAAAATGCAAATACCTCGCTCCAGTGCTCCTGTTCCTTTTCCTTTGAATGGCCACAAAATCAATGGGGAAACATGAGAATGGAGAGAACACCACCACCCCAACTGGCCAGCGTATCACAGGAAGGTGCTTATTCAAGCTTTTCAGGACTAACTATAGTATCAAAGGACTCAGACCTATCCAAGAGCCATCAGTATCCACGGCGGTGCCCCACTCCCACTGATAAAGGAGGGGATGTGGAGGGTCAAGGTCACAAACAGATACTATAGTGACTGGAAGGTAAATATTTCAGGAATTCTGGTAGGAAATACGAACTATGGGTAGCACTAGGGAGGCCTCATCCAAAGAGGACACTAAGGTGCCACTCAGAATATAAGTCAGTAAGGCAAAAAGCTGAGAGACTCGTGCATTAAGCACTGGGAAGTCTTATGTGACTGTGCTGGCATTTATTAGCCACTAGACATATCAAAGGACCTGAAAGAAAACAAAGAACACGAATGGCTTGTTCGGCACTGCAAGCACTTCTGCTATTTTGCAAAGTACAGACAGCTTTGGTGGCACAAACTGACGCGTAAGGACATGATTTCTCACTGGATAATGACAAATCCTGAAGCAAAAACTCTTATCAGAAAATGTCTGGGCTTACTTGGCCGTGCGATTATTTTTTCTCTTTGCTTCTTGTTCATCTCAGGGCTGCCACTTTCAGGGCTTGTGTTGAAAGCTTAACTGACTCATAAATGTCAGCACAAACTTTAACCTATAAAGCCAGGCATTAAAATTTCATGGCACTGGTGTTGGAGGCAGGAGGGTAGCGCAGTTGCCATGGTACAGAGCAGAGGCAGCACATGGGATCATCGGAGAGGAATTCAGTGGAGCTGGACAACCTGTGTTTTACACACTCCCATCCTCTATCTTGGGTGTGCCACCAGAACTGCTACGTCCCTGTTAAGCTTCTACATTTCATGAGGAAACGACAATGCAACCTTGCACACTGCTGTAGCATCTTCTCCTCTGGCTTCCCAGCCAGGCTGCTCCTGAAAACACGGGAGGGCTGCAGAGGGCTGCTCCTCACTCCCTATCTAGCTCCTGGGATTATGTAGTATTTTTTAAACCATATTCAAAGAAGCATAGGATAAAAGACCAACTGAGGAAGCAGCAGGAAGGGCGGCAAAAGTGACGCTTCAAGTTATTTCCTTGCATGGCAAAGCCTCATGTGAGCACTGGAGCCCTGCAGGAACGACGGACGCCACACACCAGTGTTGAGGTCTTCTGCACTAGTGGTTTCTTGGAGGCACTGCTAAACACCTTGTTCTGCCAGAGACAGCTCAGAAAAAAACTACACCTAAATCTCTCTCTCTCTTCCTAAATGAAAGGCAGGTGAGCTTCTGCCCTGAGCGTTATTGCTGCTGATGGTTTGACGTGGCTGCTCTGTGAGTCCCACACTGCAACAAGCCACCTTGACCAGGGCCTCCCTGAAAAGGAGACCAACACCCCCCTCACTACATCCCTTCTCACAAGTAACAAGCTATAGGACAAGAGGAAACACTCTCAAGTTGCACCAGGGAAGGTTTAGGATGAATACAAGGAAAAATTTCTTCACCAAAAGGGTTATCAAACACTGGAACAGGCTGCCCAGGTCAGTGGTGGAATCACCATCCCCGGAGGTATTTAAAAGCCAGGCAGACGTGGTGCTGAGGGACATGGGTTAGTGGTGGTTTTTTCAGTGTTAGGTCAATGGTTGGACTCGATGATCTGAAAGGTCCCTTCCAACCCAGGCAATTCTATGATTCTATAAGGGTAACCTTATTTCTCACAGCACTTAAGTGTGAGTGCCAGTTGTCTCCTACTCTCCCTTTCCTCGTGCAGGCTCTGTCCTGCTCCCATTTACTCTGTGCTCATCTTCACCTGGCCCTGCTGCTCCCCCTGTGCCCCCTCTGTGTGCTGGCAGAGGTTCCCACCTCCCACCCACCATCCCTGTTCCCTGGGGAGCGTCACAGAGCACCCAACACCACCTCCAGCTGCGCTCACTTCATATCTTTTCAAAGGCTGAGAAATTGCCCCAAATTTGGGAACAATAGCAGGCACACTCCTGACACCACAGCAACTCCCGCTACAAAATTCAGACCCTTTTAACCCAAAACAAAGCAGTTGGGTTCCACGGCTGCAGGATCGTGCCTCTGCTTTGTTTCAAACCCAGAAAAACCAACACCCCTCTCCCGCCCAGACCCAGATCCACAATTTTTGCTGCAATTCTATTTTTTTCATTCACCCCGAGGTAAAAACTCCTCACGGAATGGAAAATTTCAGCTCAAACAAATTTAAAATGTGGCAAAATTACAAGCTAATGGGAACAGGATCTGAACTAGGGGGTGCTGGACAAGTCTAACTAAACACAGCATCAGCAGCTCCACCTCTAAAGCATATTTTGACCCGCTACGTAATTAGACACAATTCCACAAACTGGAATTATGTAAACCACTCCGCATACATTATTTTCAAAAGTCCCAGCCATTCACTGGATACATGTTTCCATCCACATGGATCCAATTACAGAATCGGCACCCAAACTCTCTGGGACAGCCAGAAAAGAAAGAAACGGGTAAGCCAAAATCACTGCGAGCACACTCCGACTCGGCTTCATTCGGACGGGCACCACAAACCCACTTAATTCTTAACAGACTGCCTGAAATGTCTTTATAAAATTTCTTTATCCCCTCAAGTCTGCACCCTTATCCCACCCATATTTTCCTTCAGAGCAAAATCCGTTACCTGGTGCAAAGAGCTCATCTCTTCAAAGCAGCCTGCTTAGAGGAAAAAGTAACGCCGTCATACAAAGATGTCATAACTATATATTAAAAAAACAACAAACCAACAGAGGAACTGGTCAAGCTGAGTAATGCAATGAGACTGAACTGCTTCTCTTCCTGGAAGACTCATAAACCTGCCCATAAAGGCTGTGAACTGGCGTTTTCAAAGACACCACCCCCTTTTACGGCTTGGATTATTTTTCCATGCCAGATGCACGTTTAACAGAGTAATGCAAACACTGCAGCTTCTTAATATACTCTTTTAATACTGCGGCAGTTTGTAAGCTGTTTCCCTCAACGTGTGACCAGTTATGTTTTTAGTAAGCCTGTATGAAGAAGAATACCTTTCAGTGGTATTTTGTAGAGTGCAATGAAGACCTGAAGTGTTCAGGAGAGTGATTACAACACGTAGCCTGAGGATATTTCACCTCCAGACCTGCCACCATCCTGCTGGGTGAAATAAAGTCTGCTCCTAGTAAAGTCTCCAAGGGTTTGTGCCATGAATAGTAAAAGTGATGGTACAGTACAGACAACTTCATAAAGAGCACAGAAATCCACCTATATATTACAAAACATTTAGCTTTTCACCAGGTAAATACACCTTTGCAGCTTATCCACTTGTTTAAAGAGAAAAGCTGCACAAGTGCTTCCCCACAACAGGAACTCATTAGAAGTGACTCTTTGGACCACATTGCACTCAGCTTGATGGAACAGTGGAGATTCTTCTCACTGAACACCATTCTGTCATCACAAAGACTCCTCTCATCAGTCTGCTGAAGTAGTTTGCTAATTTCTCATCATCTTTCACCAATTTTTCCATATATCTTTCAACACAAAACCAAGAGAAATGCTCTTTTTTTTGGTCAAAGCATGTTTTCACAGCAGCTGGAATGGCCCCTCTCCAGTGCTTTACTATGATTGAAGATTAGGAGCGTACAAGAAAAAATAGTCATTGGAGATGCCTATTAGAGTATCAGAGTATAGTATACTATATATACAGCATAGCATACAAGTCTAGTATTTTGGAAAATCCTAAGCTTTTTGCAGTTTCCAAGGTAATTTTTACAACGTTGCTTACACTCTGTCCTAATCTCTTGCTTATAAACACAACTGTGAATCCCATCAGTTCAATCAAATCACAAAACAAGTGGCAAATGATGAAGTATACTTTAAAAAGTTATGTCTTCTGCACATTTACAGATTAGAAAAGACTATCTTTTGACCAAGAAAGAAGAAAAAAGCTCATATATCAGAGGAAAATAATCTAAACTTCAATCACATCTAAAGCTCTGTTAGCAGGTTTGTCGTACGATCCTTTTGAATTTCTTGTACACTCAGCAACTAGATCTGATAGTAAACATCAAACCGGGAAGGCAGCTTTTGAAAATCCAGGCTCAGCTGATACAACTCTTTTAAGTCAAGTTCAAAGTAAATTTTGAAGATGAGATAGCATACTACACCTGTGTGTTTATGACATTCAATGGGAGAAATATGCAGCTCCACACTGCCGCGTGCCCTGGATACTCCTTCCTACCTCTCATCTTCTCTGCTTTGCCTCCCCCCTCCAAAATTAACAGGGCAAAATTAATAGACCTAAGTAAGTCATGACAAGTTTAAAGCAACAGCAAGGGAGTTTTACTTGACAAGCTAGAGTAAGCAAAAATCAAGGCAAAACTGACCCCCGTCCTGCTGATCAGCATTTTACACTCACGAAACTCCACAAACCCCACACATTTTGCTTGAATGGACTCAGTGCAACTTTCCCGTGAGCTCTGCGCTTTCATCCAGGAACAAAACCCATTTCACCTTGCTGGCATTCAAGTAATAATGCAAATTGTTACCCTGCAGGCCACTATCCATCTCCTTAAGAGCAGATAAACACTAGAACTCTTTAAGAGATATAACTTAAGATATTCTTCCTAAAATAACACTCTGTTCTGCTTTTGCTGCCAATAGTAAAACTTTCACGAGTGTCGGTCTGCATGAGAGAATTATCAGAGGGTACATCAAAATGTCAGAGCTTGTTTGCCATCACTTGATTTCTATCATAAGTTACTTACACTACGTGAGCTGCAATAGAAAATGTTATCTACAGACTTTTTCTGTTGGAAAATTGAAATAGAAGGTGAAAGTCACCTGTGCTGTGACACTGTACCATACTATTAATACAGAGTGATTTACAGCAAATCTGCCTTATTGCCACACACCAAAGGAAGAAAAAGTCGTTCTAATAATTTTGCCCAAACATAAGATATACTCCAACAACAACTGGTAAATTTTCCATAGGATGATAGTCAATATCATGGGAGATCTACTTTCACACCCCCTGAGTGTCCTAGATGCTGGAACTGGCACTGTGAGGAGAGGGAAGAGAGGAAAGTTATGGCACCAGCCTCTGCGTCCCGGCTCTTTCTCTGGCCAGAGGAGACCTCCAGAAAGCAGCACATTTAACAGACCACAACTCTTTTCTAAAGACAGTAAAAATTTAAGCTTTGTTTCAAATTGGGACTGACAAGATCATTTCAGTAGAAATAAGGATAGAAGGAGAAGACCTGATAATGAAATGAAAATCCTGTTCACAGGACTACAGATGACTTCCAAATTAGGAACCAGTATTTCCCTAGCCATTGTTTCAACATTGGTGTGACTGTATTTTGAGCCAACACAGAGGACAAGTGATCTAGTCCTGGATCTCTTTATGTCTAAGTGCTGTAAAAACCAGAGAAAAATCAGATATTCTACCTTAACCATCTGTCAACCTTTAGAGAAAAACTGGAGCATACTCTTACCTTCACAAATTCTGTCCAGTCGCTGCCGCTTGACTTTGTGTTTATCCACAAGTGCCATTCTTGACGGTATTTTGCAACTTTCTGATTCAAAATGCAGAGCAGTCCCCCAGGAGCTTAGGAAAATTCACAGGAACGGGCGTGCATACCGCCACTGTCGATCCTGCAGAGAAACAAAAGGATTCATTAGGATTCCCAGCACAGCAGGTGAGGCCTCCCCGGTCCCAACAGCAGAGTGGGTTTCTGGAAGGACAGCAGCAAGTTTAGCATGTCCAACCCAAGGCCAAGTTGGATGGGGCTTGGAGCAACCTGGTCTATGGAAGATGTCCCTGCCCATGGTAGGGAGGCTGGAACTAGATGATGTTTAAGGTCCCTTTGAACCCAAACCATTCTATGATTCTAACCCCAGCATCCCACCAGTCACACATCTTATATTGCAAGATTATAGCCCCTTTATTTTCCTCACAATCAGAGAAAACAGCATTGTACACAAGAACTGCTGAAGCGCTATATGGCCTTCCCAGTTTTATTTCTGTCTTAAAAATCCATTCCTAGCAGATAAAAACCATTGAGCTATTTTGTAGGCTCACAGACACTGAAAGATTATTAGAGAGTATATAAAAAAGGGAAAGTAGCTCTTGTTTTTCCAGTACTTTCACACACATACACACACAAACCACTTTCACGTCTTATTTAAGCCTTACACTGTAAAAGTCATCAATGGACCTTGAATTTGCAACTAGACCTTGATACATATTCCAGCTGTCACCCTAGCCTGTCCTTACCTTCATACTCGACGCGCTAATGTCAAACTTTGGGTGCCAGAGCTGTCGTTTCTAGCACGCACACTTGTAAATGCCGATGATACACAGCTACCCATACAGCGGTATGTGTGGCTGATTTATAAGAAAAGCTCTGCAAAGGGACAACAGCTGCAAGGCTTTTTTGGTGACACAGAGGACTCCAAATGGATCCTCTCAGGTCTGATGCTTTTGTTCCTACAGAGAGTCAAAGGTTCGTTTAATCCCTCAACGCTCTGACCTGAGCTCAGGCTGCAGATCCTCAGCGTGTCATTGAGGCACTTTTACTGAACAGCTTCCTTGCAAAATCCAGGTATGAGCTTTTCAAAGCAAGTTTCACTGGAGTATTTATGAATCAAGACACACAATTAGAGACCTCATGCTGACAAATGAATTCAAACAATTCAGCAGTACATGCACTAATTTTTTATCGAGTTAAGCTATACTACCAGTGATTCAGTATCCTCTTTTGTATTTTAAGGTGCAGACAGACGACCCTGATACAAGATACAAACCCTCCAGGGACACATCCTGCTCAAGAGGCTCCTACCTCCTGCCCCTTCCCCTTTTAAGCCTATTTAAAGGCACCAAAAGAGCAGAATTAGTGGAAAGCTGTAATTTCCAGTAACAAAGCAAAACACCACCACATTTTGGGAGGCCTTGCAAGGAGAGAAGGGGAAGAGGGAGACAGGCACCAGCGCAAGCACAACGAGAAATCCTCTCCTGAGCGGCCATCCGTATCGCACTGCGAAGTCTCAACCACTCTGCCTAAAAAGTACTAGAAAGGGTTAAAAGAATAAATAAATTCTGAAAAGCCAGGCATAACCACAAACTTGGTACCAATCATTCAAACTGACCCCCAAACAGATCCTCCGTGGCTGGTGAGTTTTCGCACTGCATTATTTTCAAACAAAATTTTCACAACAAACTAAAAAAAATGCTGGTTTCACAAAATACAGGACACAGGAGACCAAGACACCGGGAATCAGAAAAATCCAGGCTGATGTCCAAAAGTTGACCTTGGGCAACATCTGTAACCTCGACTTCTGCTTCCCCTTCTGTAGAGCAGCGACAGCAACACTTAACCCATCCTCTTGAAACACTCCAGGCTCTTCATATTTATATAGTCTGGGCAGGCGTTTCTACCTTGCATTTTATTCCACTGCAACAGCTTACGGCTCTCCTAAAACCACGCCAGCGAAGCAATAACTTCCCAGAAAACACAGTTAACAAACGCTGAAGGCGAGGCTGAGCATGTGAGGGATAAGGGCTCTAACAAAGCTGCTGCATACCAAGATGACAATTTCATGGAGATTATTGTTATTATTATAAATGGTTATCAATTATGCATCGCATTGATAGTTAATTTATAAAAGGAAAAGGGTTGTGTTGGTACAACTGAATTCTGACTAAGGGAAGATAGGCGATTTCCTGGTAGTTAATGGCCAATTTCCCAGCAGCACAACTGCAGCATAATCTCTGAGATTTATAGCAATAATTAATTGATTTTTTTTAAACATAGGGATGCTAAAGAGCATGATTCCCACTCACATTAATAATTAATGCAACATACTAAAAGAAGCAGAAAAACTTCCAGTCCAGGGGCAGAAGCTTGCTACAGTCAAACTGTTTCTTACAACAAAAATTAAACTGTTACTGAAGCTAAAGCCAGAGTAGCTAACAGCATTTCCATGGTCAACATTTAAAAGTATAGGCATGAATTTTTACCTCTATTACATCCCACTCTCAGGGTGAAACACCAGATTATAAAAAAGTCACGTCAGGAGAAAATAAGTTAGCATTTTGTTCTGAAAATGCTCAAATGGTTCATTATGTTGGGGTTGCCACTCTTTTACCCTTTTTTCCCCAAACAAAATCAATATGCAAAGTGTATTTAATTTTGACAGAGTGCATTTTCTGATGGACAAATGCTTCCATTAGAGTTCTTTCCTCCTGCCATCTCAATTCCCCTCATTACTCCCAGGAGGAAAACTTTCTACAAAAAGAAACTAATAACAATCAGAGAAATTATTGCTCATATTATCAGAATCCCACACAGCTTAATGTAATGCCAGTGAACAAACTCCTTCCTAATGATGTTAACTATTCCATCTTCGTCTGACAGGTGTCTGCGATGATATCAACCAGCAATAATAGCCCAACTCAGAAGACTTATTAGAAATGTGGCAGGAGCTGCTGAGCAGGATTTGGCAGGGACGGATAAAATGGAGAAAAGCAGATGTGCAGGGCACAGAAACAAGCGGATACTCCCCAGCCTTCATACGAAGCTGTAATTAAGAAAGCAGTTCTTCCATTTGTGGGATGGAGGACGCAATTAGTTGTGCACCCAACTTCAATCTATCCTCAATGATTTCTCCATCCAACCCAATCTCAAAACAATCGCAAGGCTAAATGTCCCCCACAATAAAATAAATATAATCAGGCTAGGCAGAACAAAAATCATAGTCAGCAATTAAAACACAAGAAAACCTCATTGTGTAAGGGAATTTGAGTGAGAGAGGCGCACACACAAAAATTGTACTTCATCTTCAGCAAGATTAGGAAACAAGTGAAGTGATTTACATACAGTAATTGCATGGCCATGTTAGCCTCCAAAAGTGTCTTTCAAAATGTAAATTTTCTTGAAAACCTTCGGACACGATGATAGCCCAGCACTTATTTATTTATTTAAAACAGGAATGTACTTAAACACAACGTTTTAGGAAAAAAACAATCCTGACGTAACACATTTAAATAGCTTCTTAATACTGCCCGTTAAATACCACAATCCATGAGCCAGAAAATGAGAGCAGAGAAAGCCCTATTAGGGCTCAGTTTTCCTGCTTTGGATGGAAAACGAAAAGAAAGAAAAAGTGATTTTCCAGAATAAAATGCACTGTTAGACAAAAAATAAAAGAAAGGTGACTTTACAAAGAATGTGTGGTCTTCTGAGCTGCCTCTCAACTAGCACTGTTTTATCATCTTTTCAGGGCACACGTAGGTAGCGCAGGAGCACGAACATAAATAGGGAACATTTATTTTAGAGCATCCGTTGCAGGCATCGCCATCAAACCACGGTAGCACCCAGCAGGTGACTAAGAGCCACCGACTCTGTATAAACCGCGTCTCACGCGTTCCCTCTCTGTGCCCAGCCCCGGGAAAGCAGAACGGTGTTCCCTACACCCTGTTTTGCAACGAGACTTTTGGCAAGCACCATGAAGAGACCCGTGGGTCCTGCTCAAAATGCAGCTCATTGGCAAGGATGCAATAAATCAGCAGTTTCTGCCTTTCGAGGGGTGAATGAACAAATGGTACGGATTCACCACTTCTGCCAATGAATACACAGTCGTAGGTTAAGTGTGATGCCTCTTTAACTTCAAACCCAAGCATCTTTGTAAGCAATCAGAAAAAGCATACGCATGCTCCTAGATCCTTAAAGAAGTCAGAAACCTGCTGCTCACAATTTTTTACTGCATTTTTTTACCCTCTAAAGAAATATGGCATCAAGAAAATGGAGATTCCCTATTACAGGAAACTCCTAGTTCCATGAACTGCAAGAGCTCCCATTTCCAAACAGCAAAGGGAAATTTCCATCCTTCCTCACATCTAAACCAGTTTCCTACATATACAGCTCCTTACTTAAACAAGGGAAAATCCAGTCGAAATGTTTTGATGATATCATTGGACATTTCATAGAATCATAGAATGGTTTGGGTTGGAAGGGACCTTAAACATCATCTACTTCCAGCCTTCCTGCCCTGGGCAGGGACACCTCCCACCAGACCAGGTTGCTCCAAGCCCCCTCCAACCTGGCCTTGAACCCCTCCAGGGATGGGGCAGCCACAGCTTCTCTGGGCAACCTGGGCCAGGGTCTCACCACCCTCAGAGCAAAGAATTTCTTCCTAATATCTCATCTCAATCTCCCCTCTTTCAGTTTAAAACTGTTACCCCTCATCCTATTGCTCCACTCCCTGATCGAGAGTCCCTCCCCATCCGTTTCCTAGGCTGTCAGGAAACGAGAGGTTCCTGGAGAAGGTTTTGCACTTGTGAATACTGCTGGACATCAGTCTTCTCAGCTGGAAGCTGTCCAGGATGCCCAAGTGGTCTGTAATGGTGAAGTCGGCATCTGCTGATGCCAAGGGCAACTCTCCCTGCAGTCTCCCTCATGTTAAGGTCCAGTGTTCCTAAACTTGAATTGAGATTTCAATGCAAGAGCAGCCCTCAGAGGTGTGGACTGATTAAGCCCTGCATTAACATCACGGGGTGTTAGCTACTCTGAACTAGCTGCCCACTTCCACCACTGATCATTTCAGACGTCGGCAGCTGCCGTGGGGAGGGCAGGAAGGGCTGAGAAGCAGAGTTCAGCACAAGAAAGGAAACACAGGAGAAAAGAAAGAAGGAGACACACAGAGATAATGACAGGGGAGGGAAGCGGACAAAGGAGACAGCACAATGCAGGAGGAACACTTTGTGAACACTGTGTCATCATCCTTTCTCCCTACGCTGGAGGCACATCTTTAAGTGGGATGCCCGGCTCAGCCCCCATCACCTTCTCCTCTCTCTAAAGCCCTGGCACAACCGCAGGGGAGGAGGGAAGCACAGGGAAGGGAAGGGACAGACATCACGATCCTTCCTGGGATCCTTTTTTTTGCATGTCTTCTTTTAAATAGCAATAAATCAGCATGGGAAACTCACAGTGTCAGGACACCATTAAACCCGATAGCCCAGCAGGAACCAGAAATGGATTAAACACTGATACAGGCAGTAAGCACAAACGTAGATTTTCATTAGCCAAAATAAAAAATAGTTTGTTTGGTTTTTTTTAAATGCCATTACATGTGAAATGGGATGCTGGGGGGGGGAGGGGGAAGGGCTTTTTCCCAGTTTCTGGAAGAACTACTTTGGCTCTAAATCAAACCTCACTGCCAAGCTCCCAACAGCCTGCATCCCCCCTCCATGGACCCTCAGCACCCTCAAAACAGTGAGTGACTGTTGCTACAAAACCATTGTTAATTAGGTTTAATGCTTTTACTAGTTATTAGTATGATTTTGCTGCCGCAGAGCGTTCAGCAATGTTTTGCATTAAGGCCTCTCTGTGGGAATGACTGGATGACGCCACGGGTGGCAATAAGCGGGTTTTATTTTTCTAGGTGACTCGCTTGTTTTCTGCCCAGAAACTTAACGACCAAAGTCTTGCCCCTCCACTGCCTTCCTGGTGCCTTCCCCCGAAAACTGCTGGGGAAGGTGCAGCTCACTGGGAAGAGAGAGCAGTAACGCAGCAGGTTAAACGTGCTTCCCGGCGAGCCGGCACTCCCACGTCAGCACCTGCTGATGGCAAATAAAGAGCTCTGCGGCTCTTCACCGCACAGAAAAGGAGAATAACACGCTGTAGGAGGCTTTGTGCTGAAGAACTGGTAACAATTTGGAGGAACTTGCTATTATATGAGTGAACAAAATGTACCATAACGGCATATGAGCCTGCACATCTGTTGCTAAATTAAACACGCTACATAATGATGCAGACCACATCTTAAAACATTATGCAACAAGATACAGACTGTGCTGAAATAATAAGGCTTCAAAGATGACATAGAGGGCTTGATGCTCCATTCCTTTTAGCCCTTGAAAGTCATGGTGAGTAGCCCTCATCAGTTCTACTCCATCAAAGCTACTTGTTGACTCAGTAAAAGAAAAATCACAGTTATTTATATACATATACATGCCCTTTAAAAGGAAAAAAAAATACAGGTTTGTAGCATTTTCCTTCCTCTCCATCTTAATGATGCATAAACTATGAGAGAGGTTTTTGTTTGGATCTGGATTTTTTTTTTAAGTCTCTTTAAGAATCATATTTCAGGTTACAAATTGCACTCCAGTTTGGGTTCTTGGTAGTCAGAAGATGTTAGGAAGATCTTCTGAAATGACAATATTCAAGTTGCCTCAATAGCCATGGTACAAAAGAAAGGAGAGTAAGAAACCTGGGGTTTTGTTCCTATTTTATTTTTCAACATTTTTTCCCCCAATTTTAATTTTCCAACGTTAGTGACTAGTTTTTGGCTTTTAGAAAAGAAGATCCAGGCATCCTCCCTTGTCAGGTATAACAGCCCTCCGCAGATCGTCTGTGAGTTTTCAAGCAAAACTAGGAAATACCAGAACTGGCACTCCTTTCATTCCCAAAGCTAAAATACAAACAAACAACCCAAACAGACAGCAAGAAAATCGCTTTAAAGAAAATAACTGTCATCTCTCTTTCTGGCATCAGAAGTGAAGCCAGTCGATGCTCTGCTTATCCTGCACCAACAGCCTGCAGGGGCCTGGTGGTGGGCAAAACAATAACCAGGAGCTGAACCCAAATTATCCACTTAGCTTCGAGAGGGCCTAATCCATCTACTAATTAATCACGGGCCTCCTTCAGCCTCTCTTATCTTGTTTTTCTAAGTATCTGACACTGATAACACACACACTGATATTGCTACAGCACAGAACTGGCTGGGAAACTACCCTTAACTTTTCAAATAAAACAAGAGGAAATGATACATAAATAATCTTACAGCCTCCAAAGGTCCTGCCGTACTGAAAAATAAAATCTCCTTTGACGTTTTAGCACAGTTCTTTAAATTTCTTGTTATTTATTTTCACTAATCACAAAGACTGATTCTGGAGTGAGGTGAACCTTTTCTGGTTGCGCATCTGGATACCAAAAGGTCTCCTCTACTCAAACTGTTATTTGCTCCTGTACCAAAACCAGCACAGCTGGTTTAGAAACCCCGAGAAAAACTGACTATTTGCTGGTTTGTCGGATGAGCTATGCAGTTCCTTGGCCATTAGAGGGCATTTTATACTGCAGAGTGAAGCGCCGGCACAGCTTGTGAACAGCATCACTAACCCCCATCTGGAGCTGCTGGAGAACAGTTTCTGTCTACTCTCATTTAGTAATTGCCACTTTTCAACCTTTCCATATGCTGTATATAGATGAGCAAGCAAGAGCAAGGACAAGAGGAATGGAAGATGGAATAGCTATGAAGAAAAGTCCCAGTTAAATAAACACTTTGGTGCACAGCTATTGTTGCTTCCAAGGTTTGGTTTTGTTCAGTTCACTTCTTCCCCCTCCCTTACTCCAACATAACAAACTTCATCTTTTTTACTCTCACAAACAGCAATTTATGTTTTAAGTTAAGAAGAACTGTGAACTGTGCCATGGCACCACTACCCATCTCTGGAGCTAGAGGGGAGAGGCTCATCCATCTCCAGAGCTGAACAAAGGCAAATGCAGCCTCCTTACTGCCAAGAGGTAGGACATGGCCACTTACCTTCAGACTTCTCCTTCCAGTTACTACCCTACTCTAAATGTGAACTTTAAACTGTTTTCAGCTTCTGCTGGCTAAGAAACCACACAAAGCCACCCACTTCCCTGTTTCGGTGGTTTTCCTCTCTCCATCTAAATACAAATCAAATTAGGAAAGAGACAGATATCTCGCTATACATCTCCAAATATACGTATGTTTGCAATCAGGGTGGCCAAACTTCCTGACTCCAAGCTGCATACCAAAATCTTCATGTGGCCGAGAGCCACATCCTCCCAACCTCCGTACTCCCCTCCCGCCACACATGCCCCCCGCACCCTCCTCTAAAGCCTTGGGTTTCTCCCAGCCCCACGACTCTGTGCCACGATCTACCAAGACCACTTCCCTCACTGGTCTCCATCTGAAAGCACAGGGCTGGCAGAGTTGGTGGCCACGTTTTGTGATGCACTAGAGCAGCACGCAGCGCTCCTGCCTTGCAGGGTTTCATTAAACATCTGTACTTAATACATACTGTCACGATACTCACAATTTACTCCTGAACTCCTCCTCAGCAGAAAGATCAAAACAGCCAGCACAGCAAGACTACACCAAAAGGACCCTGAATATCAGTGCTTTCCTTCGGGTACCCATACTAAACCACTAACACTAAAACCAAAAACCACCTATCTTTGCGACTATTGCAAGTCCTTGACTCTGTCTCATTCCTAAATAAAAGAAAAAAAAAGCAACTAGATGAGTACATCCTTACAAGCAAACACCTGGGATACTCGGGGAGCACAGCGCTTCCTTCCTTTGCGCCATCTCCGCCTGGCTGTCTGTCCATGAAGGCATCTCACTCCTGCGGCAGCACCCACCTCAGACCCTGCATCATGGATTGATGTGAGACAAGAACATGCCAGCACCCTCATCCCTGCCAGCACAGCCCACCTACAGACCTACAGGAGGTACAACTCAACTGTCTCCAAGTCTGGAATACTACCTTTCACTCCTAATTTCTTAATTCTTCCATAATCAGCATCAGACAATCCAATCTCACATGAAGACCCAAGTGGCTCCAGCGATGATCTGGATGTTCTCCTCGGGCCCTGTCCCACAGTGACCAAACGCTACTGTAGGGCAATGGCTACATATCCTAGAAGGTACCTTGGTGGCCTCAGGCCAGTTCCTTCCCGTATCCCAGGGAAGATCACAGCAGTGCACACTAGCCCACACCTTCATTCCTCAGCTGAGGAACAGAGGAGTCGTCTTCTGCCTGGCAGGAGACTCCATCATTCAATCAGGATGGACCTAGCTCACCCAAAGAGCCCCTCATGCCCCAGATGCACTGTGGTCCAGCAGACCAGGAGACTCAACCCCCTCTAGCACACCTGATTCCCCCATGTGGAACAAACTCCTTGTGTTTCTCTTTATATCACAGACATCTCAAGCTTTTTTTTTTTCCTGTCAGATGTCCCAGAGCCTGTCCTGGGAGCTCTGCCTGGACTGGGATCAGCAAAAAGGAGCAGTGACACAATTCTATCTCCAGGAAATCTTTGGAGTTATAATTTGCCCTTATCTTACTGCTTATATTTACAAGCCACTCTTACATAAAAAGTCCTCATCTGCATTGACTTATTTAGCAACATGAAATAAAATAGCCTGAAGCTATTCATGTTGCTTAACATACTTTTTTTTTTTTATGTAGATGATGCTGTGTATAAAGGAATATTCAAAAGGGAAAAACTGTGTTTTGTTTGTAACACTTATTACTATCACCGAAGAAAATATGTTTAACAAGCCTCCAAAGGGGGAAACACATGTAATACCTTTAACAGCTCAGCTAATTCATCTTTTGCTGCCCGACTGCTGGCGAAATCTCAACTGGAAAGTCTCAGAATGGAAACGTGGAAACCCCTGTTTCTTGTAGGCCGAGAAACTGTTCCCACTATACAACCTCTTTCCATCGGAGTGAGTCCTGTTTGCTTTCAGCACATAGCAGCTTTACTCTAAAAAAAAAAAAAAAAAAAAAAAAGAGTTCAAGAGTTCAAGGCTATGTCTCCATTCAGGCGTACACCCACAATGCAAACCGGCCTCTCTGTCCTGTGCTGAAGGCATTCCTCTCCCCACCACCTACCTACAAAAGGGCCTTGTCTGAGGGAAATGAGAAATGAAGGGAGGAGCTGGATGCTAAGAACGGTGGAGAGGAGAAGAGCACAGCCAGGTGCTGGGGCACCAAGGAGTACTTGGATCAAGAAATGAGCCAGGGATGAGGAAGGAGGGTGGTTTGGAGCCTCTTGCCTTTGGGGCTCCCCTTATACAAAACCCACGCTCCAGACAACACCGAGCCCCACGGGGTCAGGCATAAGTGCAGGCAGGATGGAAATGTGTGAGTGTTCCCATGAATTCCCGCAGGAAAGAGCTCGGAGAGACGTGGGGCAGCTCTGGGATGGCTCAGGGGAGGAAACGCTGCCTCCTCCCGGCTCCTCCATCCCCATCCCTCCCTCTGCATCTCACCTTTGCTGCTCTCGCAGCATCGCTCACAGGGTTTAATTTCCAGAGGGGTGAAAGGAGAAGGAAAGAGGGAGCCAAGTGAGTGGAGAGAGGTTTAGATAACAGTAATAAATAAGATGAAATAATTCTCCTGCCGCTAACCTTTAGCGGTTAGTCAGAATATCCTCTGCAACCACCACAGGTTTGCATAATCTACACATCTTTCTTATAAGTCTTGCCAGCTCGCTGTAGCAAGGCTATTTCGGGATTTAACAACACTCAGGTTATTGACCTAAATTTATACAGGCTCATCTGGAGCCATAACGGTCCATTGTGTGCCGAGGCCTGCTCGGGACGCCTTAATACACAGATTATTGATGCAATGAACTGTGACGGCTCCTATAGAGCTGTTATGGTTTATTGTAGCAACACCTACTCGGGGTCCCTTTAATGCGCAGATCGGTGACACAATAGACAGAAACGGCCAACTACTTGGGGATGCATTATCCCACGGATCACTGACATGACAGACCGCAATGGTTCCAGCCTCCTGCCTTAATGCAGGGAGCGGGCAAACACGCCGAACCCCCACATTCCCAAACCCCGGGGAGCTGCGGGTGGATGGCTGAGAGGTGCAGGGGCCAGCGATGTGGCCACACTGCCCCCCTAAACTGTCCGGCTCCGAGGTGACATTTGCAGAAAGCAATTTGCTACTGAAAATAAGGATTTATAATGAAAGCCCCGGCGGGACCAAACTTTTAGCAAGAACAGCCACAGGCCTGCATTATAGATCAAGGCTAAAATCCTGTATGAGAAATGCATGGAAATTAGCCAGAAAAAAAAAAAAAAGAGGGTCCAATTTTCAGCATAAAAAGAAAAAGGAAAAGAAAACATTTTATGTTCCAAAAAGAATGCGAAGCGAGCGCAATAGGAAAGTGTATCTACTTTTCTCCCTTTTTTCCCTCTTGAAGAACAAAAATAATCTTAAGAGGCTGAAAGCTAAGCACGGTTTAAAGAAAGTCCCTTGTGTAGGGAGACCTCAGGCTGAGAAAAGGAAAATTAAAACATTAACACTAACCAAGTGTTCGCAACCTCCTCACAAACAGCAGCGAACAGTTCAAAAAGCTGCAGCTGGCTTTCCACTATCGTGTGCATCTTCCCCACTATTTACCAGGAGCTTTTTTTAACATCAGTGACACTTCACATTCAAAACTGCAGTTAAAAATAGACCCTTGGTCCTCCCGTTTTAACCCTGTGAATTCCCTCTCCTCCTTTCTGCCTCCCACGCTCCTGGTGGTTTCCATCTTGCTCCTCCTGCCCCACCGCGAGCTGCAGGGTGATGGACGGGCAAGGTGGAAGGGGCTGCCCAGCTCCAAACCCAAGGTCCCCTCAACTCCTGACCCGACCCCAGGAGCATCCCTCTCCCATTTCTTCCCAATGCTGGTAGCAGGCTTTATTTGCAGGAATGAAGGCAACGAGTCTATTCTGTATCTTGATTTCTCTTCCCACCTGCTCTTGCAGATGACGTGAGTCTAATGCTTTAAAAAAACTGCACCCAACACTAATGTTTTCTCTCTGGCCTTAAATCCTGCAATCAGCAGCTCAACCAGGAGTGTGGAGAAAGAAATTCCTTTGTTATCCGGCAGCTACTTAAATGCTGAACCTTCAAAACCTCCTCGGGAAATAGGCCTGGTGAACGGCTGCCGCTCCTATAAGGAGCCCTGCACAAGAGAGACTCGAAAATCAATATCCTTCACCCAACTTATCAAATTTACCGAGGACATTTATACAGTATAATTAAATAGAAAAGAGATACAAATACAGAAGAGTATTTGCACGGCACTGCATAGCAATTGCATTATCTCTGGAACAGAGGACACTTTGACAAAAAGGAGGGAAAACACCATATATCAACCAAAGAAGCCGCAAGGAGCACGGGGAAGGTCTCCACTCTCATTGCTCACAGAGAACGTTTAACACTTAAGTAAAGACAGCCGCAAAATATACACCAGCACGTATACCTAAGGCATTTCTGCAGGTCCTGTTCAGTCAGCCGAAACGATGCCAGCAGAATTACGCCGGTGATGAATATGGTCCAAAACACTCAGTCGCCTCTCAGACTCGTGCAGGGTCTCCAACACATGTTGGGGCACTTACCCCTCTCGCTGGTGTGGAAGCAAAGCAGACACTATTATGTTGCCTTTCAGCATATGAATGTACCAAGTAAAATCGATTTTGCCCAGTAATCCACTTGGTAAGTCGGTGACGTTTTCCACAACCAGCAGCCGTCTCTGCAGACTCGCAAGATAAAATCTTCTATGCAAGGTTAAACCTGGGAAAGGCTGACTGCCAGCGCAGGGCAAACTAAAACACGGTGGAAAAGGCAAACTAGATTATCTGGCTTTTTGTTAAACAATTCTTCTCACAAGGGTTGTGTTACAAGCAGGCTTTGTGAACGCTTCTTGCTTTCAGGTAGAGCCAAAGAAGCTGCCTCCTCGCTCAAAGTCTCTACAAGCAGCACACTGCTGTAGATGTGACATCTCTCTTGCCACGTTGACCTCAAAATTCAGAATATCTCCGCGCGGTGCTGGACACACGCTTGGGTCCAAGTGCCGGGGGGTGAAAGCCAGGCGTGTTTGCAAAAGGCACCCAACTACAAGCTTTCTTCCACTTCAGGCTCAAGGTTTGATCTTTGTGCCTGCCTACAACAATTGGGCATTGCCTAATTACACTGAGCAATAAAAATAAATATATAAAAAGGGCAGGATTCCTACCACTCAGAGGGAGATGTTTAGGATGTAATGATTTTGTCCAGCTAGCCTGCCCAGGAAGACATTAGCAGGTAACTGTCAAGATGGACTGAAGGGGGGCTGACAAAGGACATGCACCACCAGAGCAGGGGCAGGTCATACCATGCATCGTTCCCACCGCATCTCAACTGCCCCAGAAGTAGAGGTGTGACCCTTCAGCAACATCCATCGCTGCTCCTTCCTTCCCCACATGCTGTTCTCCCCACTGTCAGCTGCCATGGACAGAGGGGAAACCTCAGCCACCCACTTTGCAACACACTCATGGGGAAGAGTGAGTAGCAGGTTAAAGGCTTCTTTGTTGCCTGTCTTGTGTCTTGATCCGTTAACATGAATCACACTCCACTCTATTTTGAGCAATCCTTTATTAAAAATGCTCATGAGTCATTTTCTCTAAACTTGACACTATAAAAATGGTAATGTTTGGGTAATACTCAGGAATTTTTAAGATTTTGCATACTTCTTTTTAATTGAACAGGAACAGGAGGGTAACCTGACCCGCAGAAAGAGCTTTTTTTCCCTTATTTGTCCTGCACAGACCCACTTCTTTGGACAGAAATCACAACTCATGGAGTAAAACTTCTGAACACACTCCACTAAATACATATGGGGAGTAGAAAGAAAGAAGAAATACAAAAGAAAAAAAATCTCTTTAGGGAAAGGCAACAAACCCAACAAGTGGCAAGCTGGGAATTTCTTCTCAACCTACATTCAGCATGGAATTAAAAAAAAAAGAGTCTATAACGTTAATTCCATTAACTTTAACACCCCTTTACTGCATAACTCATTAACTAAAATTCATACTGGTATTTATTTGTACCTCCAATGTCACCCCTCTGAAACCAAATGAAGAATGAAGGATTTACTCTCCTGACTGAATGCTGCTAACCCAGAATCACAAGCTGTGCACCACACAGCACGGCACATCAACTAAGTCCCAAGCACTGCAGTTGTGCTTTTTTCATCCCAGACATGGAGACACCGCATCCCCACCAGATGAGACACTACTGCAATGCCAAGGTTGAAAAAAGGCTCTTCACCAACATGGCAAGTTCTCAAATGAATTCACGCCATGCACACCAGCTTGCCTCCATGTTTCTCTCTCTTTCCATTACCTCACTCCAGAGCTTGCTCCTGTGGTCTCCAGGCAGGACTGGCAGAATAAAGCAGGCTTTGGCCGGAACAGCCAGAAGAGAAACTTCCTTCAGCTGTTTCCTGGATGAACTATGCATCTCTGATATTCTTAGACACAAAAGTCATGCTCAGACTTGCATGTCTCTTGGTCCAAAGCAAATTAAAAGATGGCAAGAATAAAGAAGCTTTACTGCTCATTCCCACAACATTTGCTTCCCAAACTGCTTCAATTCCTTCACAGATCTCACCCAGCACCATCCGCAGCAGCAGATCTACAGATGTGGCAGAGAAGACCACGTGGCAAAAAGGGAAGACCCAGGTGATATCCAAGCAGAGCAGCCTGGGACGCGGCTTAGATCACTTTGGGTCCCTTGGGCAGGACCAAGACCCATGGGGCAGCAGAGGAGGGGGCACCAGCAGGTGCCAAGATGGCTCCAGCATCATGGTTTGAGCTTGGAGGTGGCTCCAAGACCCCTTTCGTTCTGCTCAGCTACTACACACAGGGATAAAGGCGATGGACCTACTGCTCCTGCCATGGGGTTGTGAGTCCAACCTGTGCGAAAGCTGCTAGGGAAAATATTATCAAGGAAAACTCATTTCCCCCGGGCTGCCTGATAGAGCCCATCAGAGGAAACATCTGCCATCCTCCGCAGAGGACAAAAATGAGGAGGAAGTGGTTGGTCCATCCAGTGAAAAGAAAGTCAGAAACATTAAAGGCACATGGGTCCTGACCAAGGCGGCAGACCCACTTCAGCAGGCAGGTCTCAGCAGAATAGGTTAAAAAAGCAGTTTTATAGAGTGCCGAGTATGAAAACAGCAGCAGCACACTTGATGAGGTCAGGGACTGAAGTGGCCTATGGTACTTGTAAGAGAAAACATCTGCTTGTGTTAAAAGGTCAGCAGGAAATGAATGCTATTTACTTTGTCCTTATTGGTTAGGCCACCGCTCCTCGAAAGAGAACCACACATGGCTTAACTTAGCAGCCTTCGTGAAGCGATATAAGCCCCGCGGCAGCCATCCCACCAGCTGCCCACCTTCAAGGCCCTTCAGTGCACCCAGGAAGCCCCTGAGCTGGCCTCAGGAGAGGGCTGATGGTGGCCATCCACTGGCATGGCTGAGGGTGGTCTTCCCATGGCACGGCTGATGGTGGCCTTCCCCCGTCATGGCCGTGGGTGGCCTTCCCCTGTCATGGCTGAGGGTGGCCATGCCCTGGCATGGCTGCCCCCTGAGAGCCTCCCGCTGGCTCCCTCCCTCCTCATGTGCCACCATCCTACAACACTTTAGGAAGGTGGGGCAAAAATCCTTCGTGCCGCTTCAGGAACAAGCCGTTAAAATAAATCCGTCAACATAAAAGCAAAAAAACAAGAAGTTTCTTCTGAAAAACAGGAAGCGTTAGGTACATAGCAGCTTAAAATAGCACCTGCTTGATTTGTTGACGAAACAAATCCTGCGTCCCAAGGGGCTGTGCCTGTTTTATGGGGTTTTTGTTGGGTTTTTTGTTTTTCGTTTTTTGTTAACTCTTTTTTATGGAGAGCTGGGCTCACCCCCATGGCTGCCCGGTGGCTCTCTGCCCTCCAGCAGCCGCTGGCCCTGCTCCCCAGCGCCGGGCCCAGGAGGCCGATGGCGGCGGGCCCAGCCGTGCTTCCTGTCAGCGGCACGGGGGCTCCCACAGGAAACCCTGACAGAAAACAACCACCGTCGTGAATCAGGGCTGGCCCAAATAAACACGGGGAATATATAAGGCCGGTCTAACTCTCTTGCTAAAACTCAGTCTGAAGTTTTAAGTGAGTAGGAAACCGGTTTCAAACTTTCCCTTGTGCTGGCTCTTCACCAGCAGGGAAACGCGGGGCTGGCCAGGCAGGTGGGGCCACTGACACCTAAGGACAAGCTTGAAATGATACTGCCTGTGTAGAGAAAAGGTTCACAACCAAGAAATCGCAAGACGGTGCCTTCTGCAGAACAGAGGAGGGAGGAAATTTTAGGCTCCAGCTTTCCATCGAGGCTTGTGTGACATTTTCCTATTGCTCAGTAACTCCCTGGCTTGGGCTCCACTGCTCCCTCCCCACAGCTGCCCTCCTGATTCACTCTGCAGAGGTGGAGAGCAGCAGCTTTTTTTTTTAATTTAGGCAAAAAAGAACAACAAAAACCAAGAACAACACTTGCAAAGAATCTAATGTAGATAAAAACGACCATACCAAAAGCAGGTCGAGATGCTATCCCTGTCCACGAACCTCACTCTACAGACCAAGGCGGCCTGCCTGCCGCCTTCCCCTCACACCACACCAGACACGAAGGGGCCCCTATCGTGAACGGCTAATTATTGGACCACATTAAATTATTACTCAAATTAAGATTTGTGGGTTTTCCCCTAGCCTAACAATACGCCTTTGACAGCAGCATTGCAAATACACTAGAGTAGGAGCAGCAGTCGAGCTCCATGTGCAATTAGGCCAGCATGTGGATCTTATTGCTCCTAAGGACTCTTATTTGATTTCCCGCACCACCAACTGGTGAGAAGTTTTCAAGTCTAAATACAGAAGAATTAGATCACTCTTTGGGGTGGTCGCATCTGGGCTTGGAAAACCAGATGGAGCGCGTTTTTCCAAGTCCTTTGTAATTGAACCAGCACACAAAGTTGCTAGGAAGCAGGCAAATACAATCACCGCTTTGGGGCAGCCTGCAGCAGAGCCGGTGCCGTGTCTGCCAACACTTGTAGACACCATCTTAAGTACTTGCAGGGAAGAATGGTCTCATGGGCTGGGGTTTATAAAATATAGTTGTGAACGTGGACCTACTGCAAGCCTGCAGGAGCTCTGTGACTTCTGAACATAAACACCTGCACCCACGGTGCCACCCAAGGAACCTGGGGGAAGGATGATTTCTTCAGTTCCCTACAAATGCAAAGCTCACCAGAGTAGGATGTGAAACTGGGGAATGAAGGGGAGAGAGAGGGAGAGGAGAGAGCAATAAGGAAGCTTCAGCATTTCAAAGTGCAGCAAATCAATCAAGTAGAGAGATGGCCACCACGCGTGCCATTGTATCCTGCAGGCTCGAAAAAGCCTGTGATGGGATAAACCATCTCTGGAGTGGCCAGCCATCATCACCACAGCCAGCTATGGCAGCTGCTGAAGGGCTTTTCTTCATATCGCAGGGCTTCAGCAGTGCCTCATACCAGCAAGTGTCCACCACGGCTCTGCATGAAGCATCAGATAAACCCACAGCTCATTCCCTGAGTGGGGACTGAGCTATGAATGCTTTTCTTCCTGGGGACCAGGAAGGTGCATCTGATAGAGCACAGGATGGTTGTTAAGTCCTTCCTAATCAAAACACACTTTGTAGACTGAAGAGAGCGAAGGATGAAGTGGTTTTAATCAGAGTTTGGCCAGCAGCACTGCATTCACCTAAGAGGACAAGTAAATCCATATCTCTGCAGCTACCTGGGACCTGTCTGGGAATCCACACCTCCACTACATCTATCAGGATGAATCTTGCATTGCTTCACCATTCCCAGCGAGGCACACGGAGAAAAACAGCTGAAGGAGCCCATCCAAATTTTCCGATGCAGCCTGCATTTCATTTCAGCCATCTAATACGTACCAGCACGGCAGTGTCCCGCCCTGCTTGGCTCTCTGGAGCGATGGCTGCAGGGCCGTGGAAGCCAACAGCTACGCTGGAGAGAGCGTCTGATGCTTTTGAGTCCTCAGCACTTCTTCAAACCTCTCCTCTGTGCAGGAGCAGGAGTCTGGCGGTCCAGGAGCTGCTCTGAATACCTGTGTCAGCCTCCAGCTGGGGGGCATTTATTCCCTAGAGCCAAACAGTATTGGCATGGACTGCTCTGAAACGGCACAGACTGCCAAGGAACGGCTGCTTCAGAGACAGAAAAAGCATCTATTTTCACCGGTGCTTAACCATGTGCTGGGTTTTAAAACCTGTGGGTTTAAAGACCTCCTTATCAGCAGCTAACACAGAGCACGGCTCCCCAAGATGCAGGAAGCGTACCGACACCCTACTTTTCTTTCCTGCTATTTTTTTTCTCTCCTTGGAACTGAGAACGTGCGCTAATAAAGTCACAAATGAAACCATAAAAATGAGGTGAAGAGAAATTCATCCATCAAATCCTGAGTTTGCAACTAGAGGAGCACTACCAACCAGCAGCATCCCTTGGGCACAGATGGCGAGGGAGGACTGTGCTAGCTCCTCCGACCAAATACCCCCGAAACACAGCAACTGGAAAATTAATCAGCAATTCAAGCCTGAGCAGAACACCTTTAAATATTTGTTCGGGACTTTCTCAGAAGGAAGCAACAAGTAGAAAAACAAATACACATCCAGAGTCAGCACTTCACGACTCAAAAGAATACATAAATGAATCATTCTTATGAACATGGCCTGCATATAAACATTCACCTCAAAAATAATCCTGCGTGCAACACTGAATCAGAAGAGCAAGGAAGATGGTGGGGAGATCAGAGAGCTCACTGGTAGGAAGAAGAGGCAACGGGTGGCGAGGGAGCTATCAGGAAAGGAAGCCCTACAGAGAAATTCCCCTTGAAAAGCACACGCAAACACCTAGCTCCGCTCTTTTATCAGCTTTTGTTTTGTTTTGTTTTCCAGAGAGCCCACAGGTTTTGTGCTCGAAAACACAGTGATTCTGCCGTAGATTTTTTTTTTTGCAAATTGAGAATTGTTGGCATTTTGAATGAGTGTTTGAGGAGTACTCTGCTTTTTAAGGGGTATTATTTTACAGGCATTTTAATCTTAGAAAAATTAAGAGAATATTTTCCTTTGAAGCCACAAAGCCGACACCTTTGGTACTGCATTTTTCACATCCGATTCTACACTGGCTGCTTCTTCTCAAGCTGATTCTAGCCAGGCCAGCTTTCCTTTCCGTATCCACATTTCTGCTGCCTGGATGTCTGTGAGTATATTGCAAGCTACACAGCTACACCAGACCAACTTTTCCAACTGCGGCTACAATGAGGTCCTCCACTGCCCTGGAGCATCTGGAGCCACTGGGGTTTTTTGAAGTGACGTGATGAAATATCTGGGTGACTACCCAGCCAATTTTAGGCAGCCAATTTGAAATTTCTGGTTGGTAGCGCACCAAGGGAGTGCAAGGTTCAAAAGCTTGCCATCACACAATGCGTTCCACAATGAATTTGGACTGTTTTTCTAACCCAGTTGTCTTGTTTAAAAACCAGTGCAACCCTCCAAGGTATACAAATAATTAATTTCAACCCAAGCTCTAAAGCAGCAGCTCCCAAACTTTCTTTCCCGGCTGCGACCTCATTTTACAGACCAGTAACTCCATGCAACCCCAAACACCAGAATAAATATCGGACAAAATGAAATTTCTGTCAGGCTCACGACCTCGCTCATAACTTCCCTGAATCTCATTTCGGGGCCATCACCCCACTTTGGGCACTGACACGGTTGTAACACAAATGATGTTCGAAACGCAGACCCACCTACAGACAGGAGCTGGTGGCACTCATAAAGCCACCAATGGCTCCAAGGTCACAGATGGGAGACCAAGACCCGAAATACAAGGCTCAGGAGCTACATGCCCCATTCTGGCTCATCCTTCATGGTCCCGGGCTTACTTTACACACCTCTGTGCTGCTGCAGCAATAGCAAGGAGAATGCCTCAAAACTAAACCCTCATCTACCCCACGAGGCCAGCAATGCCCATGGGGTTTTGTCCAGCTACACCCAAACCCACTCTGTGGCCCAGCTCTCTTCAGCCAGTGTCACAAACAGCAAAAACCAAAATGTGGATGTTACTTAACAGCATCCCCTTTAAAAGAAATCCCCTTTAAATCCCCTTTAAATTACCACCCTTGGCATTTTTTATTGCTATAAGACAAATTTTAGCTTTAGGGGAATTACGCTGCTTTTTGTGCACTGCTGAGGATGCAGTTGGTGTTATGTCTATAACTTACGAAGTAAAGTGACCTGCCACCACTATGTAAATCTGGTAGCAGCAGCTAAGATTGGAATTAAGGCATTTTTGGCTCCCAGATCGGATCCTACACAATTACAGCCTTGCTGCCAACTGTACAAATGGGACCTTTCTAGGCTGGGTATTAGAGACCAGAAAGGGGAAAACAACCAACAGAATCACTTTAGAAAAACTCATTCCCTCGTCTCTGGCCCCAAATTCATGACTGTGGCACCATCCCTTATGGTCGTGACTTATAAAAAAGACAACCAGCCAGTTCATGCAGAAGAGAAGGGGTAAACTGAGATGGATCCTGGGGACAGGCATTTGACCATCCACCGTTATTCTGACATATCATAGAATCATAGAATGGTTTGGGTTGGAAGGGACCTTGAAGACCATCTAGTTCCAAACCCCGGCCCTGGGCAGGGACACCTCCCACCAGACCAGGTTGCTCCAAGCCCCATCCAGCCTGGCCTTGAACCCCTCCAGGGATGGGGCAGCCACAGCTTCTCTGGGCAACCTGGGCCAGGGACTCACCACCCTCACAGCAAAGAATTTCTTTCCGAGATCTCATCTACATCTCCCCTCTTTCAGTTTAAAACCATTACCCCTTGTTTTATCGCTCCACTCCCTCATATAGAGTCCCTCCCCATCTCTCCTGGAGCCCCTTTAGGGACTGGAAGGGGCTCTAAGGTCTCCCTGGAGCCTTCTCTTCTCCAGGCTGAACCCCCCAACTCTCTCAGCCTGTCCTCCCAGCAGAGAGGCTCCAGCCCTCCCAGCATCTTTGTGGCCTCCTCTGGACCCTTTCCAACAGGTCCACGTCCTTTTTATATTTTAAAAGATCAGAAGGCCACAACACAGTTTAACTGACAGGTTGGACCATGAGCTGGAGCAGAGCAGCCGTGACGCCTGCGAAGTGACACGTCCCTCCCCACACACACACTGCTGCCCAGGACCGCAACCGGAACGTTAAACATAGGATATTCCCATCCATGTGTAGAAAACCAAGGGTAAAAATGTAGTCCTTTGGCTCCCTATTGCTGTTAAAATTAATTGCCACATAAAATTGCTGATTCCTACCAAATGAAGCTATACAATTTATCAACTCAAGGATAGAGCAAACTCACTAGTGGTTTAAATACATTACCTGAGTTATTACTAAATTTTGCACCGCTGACAGTTTTATGGATAATGTAGGTTTTATAAATTCGTTAGTATGGGCCTAACTTTCAAAGTAAACAAAGACATTAAACAAACATCGCAATACCATGTTTACATGCAAAATAGATTTCCCTTCCCTCTCCGAAGCCACGCTGGGATACCGGGAGGAAAAATATGAAAGCCGCTGTGCCGGAACACTTCGTGAAGGGAAAACGTGGCTGTTCATTAGCACCCGAGTCAGCGAGGGCTGAGCTCAAAGCTGTATTTCTTCCCTGCCGCTGACCTAATTACGTGAGCAGGTCACTCCTCGTGCTTCTGATTCAGCCTCCCCAGGCTCTTAAATTGTTGAAGCATCATTTCTATCCCACAAAAGGAGACTGGACCTGCTCCAGAGCCCTTTGCAGTCCATGGCATCTCTCCACTGATTTCAGCGGGCTTTAAATCAACGATGTCACATTGCTTAATTAACAGGATGCTATCATCTGGAATCTACTCAATTTCAACTCAAGTTAAAACCAGTTTCAGGACCTACACGGGGATGAATCTCCCTGCCCTTTTCCCAGTTCCCCCCACAACTGACTGAGGAAAAACCTGCCAAGCTGACACAGGACCTCAACACATGGGGGAAAAAGAAAAATTGCATCTATGTGACTCGCTGTCAAACCACAGGGGGCACTGAAAAAAAGAGGGAAAGCATTTTTCGGTTTTTTTTACAACTTACAATAAGAGATATTAAAAACAATTTCAGAAGGAAGTACAAATTTTAAGCTGATAGCGAGAAATCTTATGATGGAAGTTGTTTTAACCTATACGTGCTGGAAGACATGACTAACATTGCTATAAAAAAGATATTGTAGGAAAAAAAAAAAAGCTGTTTTTCTCCACTTTTCCATTCTGTTTACTCTGTGCATTTATCACCAGCATGTGCAGAAGCAGTCTCACTCTTTCCCCCATGCAGGCACTGAGTTAGTCACACTTTCCCCTGTTGTGTAGCTCCTTTAGTCAGCAGCAGGGAAGTGATAAAGATGAAAAAAAACTAAACAAAAACAGGAAAACGCAATTGTAAAAAAACATAGAAATTAGCAGGAGGTCCTTGTAGGGAAATGTAATATTCAAATCGATTTTGTTTGCTTTAATTTAGGAGATGGCAATCTGGAAAGGAGCTCCATGCCTCTCCACACAGCCTTTCCTCCGAAGGAAGAGCACGCAGGGGACTGGAGAGGGAGGACAAGGGTAGAGGAGAGGCAGAGTGTGGATGTGGAGGCAGAGCTATAGGAGTCACTGGTCCAGGAGGGCCTGGACTCGTACCCCTTCACACAGAGCAGGCTGAGAGTGATGGGGAGGAGGTGTCTGAGCCCCTGCACCTCTTTACCGGCTGGATGAACCAAGGAAATCTCTCCATCCCTCCCTCTCCAGCCTCCTGCTCCCCACATTCACACTGGCAGAAGGAGGCAGGACAACAGGGGCCAAACTTCATACAGCACTCGGTGAAACCTCTCTACTCAGTGCCTTAACTGGAAGATAACACTACAATCATCCCCTTCACCAGATGTGGCAAAAATGTTTGTTAGCTTTCAGAAACTGAGGGAGAAACTGCTACCAGAGAAAAGGTGTTGTGAAAACCAGAGTAAGTCACAGCTTCCAACCCTGGCAGTGCAGTCACTCACGCTCCCCAGGTGTTAAATAATCAGCCTGCAGCAGGAACAGCCCAAGTTTTGTGACCAGTGTAATGTAATTATGCACCATTGCTTCGTTCTTGGGGGTCTACTTATTTAAAATGCATTAAAGAAATAAATCACTGTTGATTGTCCCGTCCCCCTTCCCTTTTAAGCTAGGCTAGGGCAATAAATCTATAAAAAGAGTGACTCCTGTTTTAAATAAAACCAACAAAAGCAGTAACAATGGGAGGCTCCCAAACTTTATTTCCAAAGTCCCAGCCTGGCTTATTTCCCACTAAATTATTTGCTACAATAGATACGTGAAGTGGCAAGGATACCAAATGACCCTAATATACCTTTACAAAATTATCATCCTAAACCATCTGGAACCAGGGTGTTCTGGCAGCCGAACGGTTTTCCAGTCTTGGGACTTACCCTTGACTATAAAAAAATAAAATGAATTGGTTCCAGGCAGAGCAGGGGAAGGCTGTGACTTGACATTCGTTAGACACAAATCTGCTTTCACTGACCTGCTCTCATGCAATGTAGAAAAGAAAAGGTAGGATCCTGCCTCAAAGACTTGGAGGGCCAAGTCCCGCAGATGCCCGAACTGGCTGCATCACTGCAGAGAGGCTGCTCGCGGCAGCCAGGGACAAACACCAGTGACTTCAACCAAAATCCAGGGAAGAAAGGACTCATAAGTGCCATGAGCTGAACCCGTTGGCTTTATTACAGTTTTGTCAATATGTGTGGTCTGTGTGCACATACACCCACACTCACACCTCTAAATAATAGGGTTGATGTCTGAAGGTGTCCAGGAGATGGAGGAAGAAAGGTGGTTGGAAGTTGTTCTGCCTCCACTGCACCATGGTTTTGGGGAGCAGCACTGGGTGAGTCCCATCACTCTGATCCAGGGCTGCCTGCACCATCCTCTTGTCTCCCAGTTCATACCATGTTACTGGAAAGCATCCTCCTGTCTCTGTGAGGCCAAGGATTGTGCTTAAATTATCACCAACTCGTATCACACTTCTACAGAAAACCAACAAAAACCAAACCCAAGTTACTCCCAAGGCCAGCTGGGGTTTGGCAAGGATTCAGCTCGTGCTTAGATACACCTTCCCAGCACCAATGGTCCTGACCTCCTTCTAGGAAAGCCCTAAGTCACCAGCAACATGATCCGGAATAAAACCACTTACGAACAACATTTGTACAGAAAAATGCTTCTCAGATACTTTCTATCTGCTCTGGTGTTGGTCATCAACCTCCAGAGATGTTACTACGCTGACCGAATTCAGGCTGGCCAGGCACTTCTGTCAAATATTTAAAGAAAAAAATGGCCAGTAAGAGGCTGAGTAACCCCACGCGAGCATTTCTGTCGCTGACACAAATCTTAATTCTCCAAGGATCATCTCATATGCCAATGGGAAGCTCAGTAAAGGATGAGATTTTTAATCTAATCTGCTTTCAAAATAATTTTGTTGGCATTGATTGTGCTGAATTGTATCTATGGGAAAGAATTTAAAGTAAGAGCAAATAAATACATATATGACCCAGACAAGCAAATGTCTTTTGCCATTACTGTTAGCTGATAATAACAAAGAACAACAACCTCAACATCAACGTTAGGTAAAATTACAAGGTATCAGGAGCCAGCACACAGCTGTTTTTAAAAATTATTCCATCATATGTTAAGCAAAATTCTCAAAAGCGGCCTGGATTTAAAATTCTTTTGCTTGACTCTACCCTTATTCCCCCAGAAAACAACCCCTAAAAATCTCAGCTGTCTGTAAGCCCAGCTGTTTCCTGGCTTTTCTATGCAAATTGTTCTCCCTGGATTTTATTGTGTGCATGTATATGTCTCTTAAAATGCACTCAAGTTTGAATTAGGGGCCCTACTTCCATCAAAGGGAATTCTTGTAAAATAAGCTTCATTCTCAGAGTATCTGACACGGAATTATTATCCCATAACTCACGGGTGTCCTCGCGGTTCTGTATTAAACACAGCTCCAAAAGAGTCCCAGAGGGAAAAGCACATGAAGGGACACAAAGAGTCACTCGAATGTAAACCTGCAAAGCAAGGAATTTCACATCTCCCTGCCAACCTGCAAACGCTTACCGTGTGTCTGGGTGAGGACGTGCCTCTTGCCTCACTTTGGAATTTTTACCTATCAGGAGTAACTAAACACCGATTACATTATTGTGTAATTAGGTTAAATTAAAACTTAGCTTAAAGCAGGGAACACTTCCTTTTCAATTCCAATCAAAACCATTTACTTAATTCTCAGTTTGATATTGGCATCTCCCTCCAGCATGACAAATTTAAAACCGTTACTGTATGACAGCAGGAAAACCAAAAAGCAAAAGTTAGGGCGGTAGCTGCTCAGAAAGCTCACAAACGATTACCAGAAAATGATGAGATTTCTACTGCTGGTTTCCCTCCCCAGTTTCCCACTGGCTTTCTGGCTTCCCCACATCACACTGAATGCAAAAAAGATACTCAAATGGTAAGAAGTTGCCCAAGTTATTTTTTCCCCTCAGTAAACTTGCTATGAAACTGCTTCAGCCGAATGCTCCACCATCCACACCGTGTTGGTTCCCCACCATCTGCCCTCAGTGTCATTTGGTTCAGAATTTGCTCGAGTTTTACTCAAGTAAATGTATGAACACTGCACTGCAAACACCTGCAGAAACTCTGGAAAACTAGAAATACCTGTGATTCCTGAAGATTCCTTTAAAAGACCAAAGGTTCATTAACCAATTGTGCCTATTCAGCTCACCCTACAAAACAGCCTTCTCTATCACCCCTCTCAGGCTGCACTGTATTTCAAAATACAGATAATCCTGTATCATCGGCAAAGAAATAGTCTAATTCATTTTATTTATCAAATTCCAGCCTGAGGCCAAATGATTTTTATGGTCAAACCAGAAATACCATTAGATTCATAACGACTGCTGCCCTAACACACACCGCAACGGTGCCAGCCTGAAGAGTTTTCTTACGTGGGGCTTGAATATTTTAGGGACAGAGTTTGCAATATCTGACCCAAACACTGCCTTGTCTGCAGAAACAAACTCGTGTGATAGTCACGGAGTTGCAAATGTGAAGACACCATCCAAGAGCAGGATCTGCCCCGTGCTGTTTAGTAACTAAATGATAGTCTGCGGTAATAAAATATTTATTATGCTCTACACAATACTGCAATTGAATTGATGTACTTCCTCCCCTATCCATCAGAGCACACTGAAAGCCCTCTTTAACTTCTAACTCCAGAAGTCTCAAATTACACATCTTTATTTTTCTTACAGATTGTCCTATAGGACTGGGCATCTGCAAGGAACGGCTTGGCAGCAAAAGGCAGTTTACCCAGAAATGCGGAGCGCTGTTTGGTTTTTCCTTCTTCCCTGTCTTTTTTGCCTCTGGAAAGATGTCCCTGACAGAGCATCCAGAATGGATTTCCCAAATACAAATATAAACCCACAAAACGCACTGAACGGAGCAGAAAGCCGCGTCGCACCAGGTTCCCCGGTGCTGTACCAGTCTCCAAAAGAACCCTTCATGCGACGGGAGAGGGAAATAATAAAAGCCCTGTTTGTGGTGACTGCTGAATCCTCTGCCCAGCACAGACCAGTGGCACCCTCCGCTGTGCCGTGGCGATATTCCTGTTTTCGGTGCTCTCAGGAACAGCTCAACACACCGGGAACCCCCTGGAAACGGGGTTGCTGGGAGGCAAAGGATCACACCCTGCCCTCCCTCAGTGCTTTATGTTACTGTTGGCACCGAAACAGAGACCTGCAGGGGATGCGAGGAATTGAAATGGAAAAACCAGGAAATAAAATGTAAAAAGTGTATTGTGAGCAAGTGATTGAAGGAAGTAGCAGAGCCCTTAACAAATTGGTTATTTGTCTGGTTAGCTGATGCAGAAGTGGAACAGGAAATTAATTCAATATGCCGCAGACTTACATTCCACTATTATTTTTCTGAGGTTTTTTCCTTAATTTTTTTCCTCTTCATATATATATATATATGTATAAGCTAAAAAGCAAAGTCTCTGTGGGCAAACTAGTAATTGAAGCTTATGAGACTCCAGTTAGAAAGATCTAATCATTATTAGAGCTAGACTACAGACAGGCTTGGAAATGAAAGAATAAAATAAGACCAGTTAAGGAGAAAAGACCCTCTTCAGAAACCATTTGGCTGCCAGCAGTTCCTGATTTGTTGAAAAATATCCCAAACCAATAGGTAATACCATTACACTCATATAAACCTTTACGAACACGTTACCACTCTGTGCCTTACAGGATATGGCGGCTTGCCAGTAATTTCGCTTTAAATATGAAAATGGATATCAAATCCAACTTTCTAGATATAATAATGGCACGGGAGATTGATAGCGTCACTAGGCTGCACAACGACTATTTAAAACACTTTTGGCTGCACTTAAAAAGCTCCGGTGACCTCCAGAACTACAGAAACTACGTCGTGTTAGGAGGAAATAAAATTAGCGATTCACAACTAAAAACTAAAGCAACTGGGTATTTTTCAAAGAGGTACTGACTGCAGCTACCGCTTCTGCAATGACACCGGCACGCAGCGCCGGGTTAGAAAAGGAAGGAAGAAACACTCCGAATTTCCATAAATTAAATGTCCGCTGCCGAGACGGCGCTAACGGTACCGGGGGTGCCAGGGAATTGAAGTGGAATGGAAAGAGATTTCTAGTTACCAGAAAAGTCAAGTTCTTCTACGCGTCGCAGGGGACGTCGCTCTCCCACTATGTGGTCACATCACCCGAGTGGGCAGGAGGGAGATGGCAAAAAGCAGAAAAGAAAGGCAAAAAGCAGAAAAGAAAGACAAAAGGGAAAGCAGCCGGAGGACGAAAATAGGAAAAGAAATGAGAAGCTGAGAGTAAAGCTGAAGGCAGAGCGGATGGAGTAAGAAACGCCAGAGAAAGACAGACAAAGCAGAGGAGGCACCCCCATCACACCTACTGCTGACTCACACATTTCGGGTTACTTTCATTATTTCTTTGTATTCCGGCAGCATCTGGCATCTGCCGCTGAGATCAGAGCCATGTTGTGCCAAGCGTGAATCAAGACCTTTCTGCTCATGAGCCGAAAATCCACTCAGACAAAAGGGAAAACAGAGCGAGGGACCTCACTGCTCCTGCCCGGGGTGGCCAGGAGCCGCGGTGGCAAAAAACCATCCACTTTGCACCCAACCACCCTCCTGGTCGCGCAGGGAAGACACAGCACACCTATTTTTTTTTCCTATAGCAAGAACAGATTCTTTCAAGTGGGTTTTAAAAGCTCTCAGGATACATCTGCCTCTCAGGGAGGATGGGTCAGGTGTTTGGGTTTGTCAAATCTGTTTTGCCGCTGTGGTCTCTATCCCCAAAATTTCAGTTCTTACTGCAGGGTTCCGTGGAACAGCTCTTCTGTGAGCCTACAGAACAGCTCCAAGGAACCTATAGAAAATGTCAAGGAACATGACTGAAGGACACAGCCCAACTTTTAACAGGCAGCAGCTACAACCCACTTATGCTGCCATTGGGAACCACGCAGTTTCTAGACCATCCAGGTGTGTAGCAGTGGGGGGTCCATGGCCAATGTTTAAGTTCCTTTCATACCCATCAGCTACAATAATCCTGGGGCCGAGGCTCCCGGGCTCACCCTTGGACCACCTCGCACCCTCCGGGCTCTGCAGTTTCAATTAACTTGTGCTATAAAAAGTGAGGAGATCATTCCTCTTGTATTGTACCACAGAGCTCTGCAGAACTAATTATTTTGCAAATAGAGCTCTAAATCATTAACAAAAAATGTTGATTATAGCATCTGCAATCATTATTTGGCCCATTACTTAAAAAGCTGGATGCAATAAATAGGATGGGGAATAGCTGGTATTACGCTTCCAGAGCTCAAGAATATGGGATGTCAGAAATGAGCTCTGCCTGTAACGGTTACACTTGGGCTCTATGAGTACTTTGCAATCAGACCGATACAATAAGTCCTTCATCCCCAAGCACTTAAAAAAACAGCCAGATATCATTAAAAGAATCAAAATACCGGGGTATTTTCTCCTAGGCCTCTTTTCTTTTCTTTTCTTTTCTTTTCTTTTCTTTTCTTTTCTTTTCTTTTCTTTTCTTTTCTTTTCTTTTCTTTTCTTTTCTTTTCTTTCTATTCGTTGGAATATTCATAAACTTACATTATTATATTTCCCCATTAGATTTCTTGGATAAATACTTCAGCTATGTCAAAGTACTGCAACTTGAAATGGGGATGTGACTTTTCTGTATTTACTTTCTTCCAAGCTGGCTGCCAGCTCTGGGATCTGTTCTTTCCAAGGGCAGCTGCTGCAAAACGCCCCCTTACATCCCACCGCTGTCCTCTCCTGCGGGCAGCTGAAGACACACAGATGAGTCCCACCACCACCTCAGACTCCAGAAGAGACCTTTGTAGTAGGACACCACTTGCAGGTGGCCTCCTCCATGCCATCTCCAGTGGCACCAGAGTGCAAAGTCAGGCCTGGAAGGCATCTTCCAATGAGAACCTCCTTGTGTTGCCCTTAGGACAGGCAAGCAGGGAACCGAGTACCCAGATGCTCATCCTCCATCCTGGAAAAATGTGTGCATCTCACAGGCTTTGGCAGGAACTTTGATGTAAAGCCTATCTGGAGTGTCCACGTGCTGAAGCAAGCAGCCGTGAGGAGCTGCCACACTCACTGGCAGACGATGACACAGGCAGTTTATCCCTGGCTACTTGCTGCATGACTACAGGCCAGCTGCTGCTGCACGCAGATGTTCTCCACCAAGTCCAACAGCATAATCCAGAGCTCCAGCACAAAGACGCCGAATTCACAGCTAAAATATTACCAAGGTCCCACTTCCCCAAGCCAAATACCCCGCAGGAACCCAGGGCTCTGTGGCTGGAAGGGATCTCACCAACCCTTTGGGACATGAAGTTTGACAAACTTTACTCTTCAGTTGAATATAAGCTTTCTTTTAAATTCAGCCTAAATTTATCGATGTGGTGAGCCCAGACGGTGCCCTGGGCAGGGTCTCCCGGTGTGCTCTGTGGAGACATTCCTAATACCCCTCTCTGCTGATTCCCCACCCGAGGAACACATCTTTTCTTCGTGACTCACCTTGCACTGGTAGCTACCCAACACCCTTTTATCAAACATTTCTCCTTTCCCTTCCCACCTCAATTATTTCTTCCTTTCAGAGCTTTTCTCCAGCCTCACGTCCTCACCGTGGCCACGTTACCCCTTCCCTTCTTGCCTGATCAGGGGGGTTCTGTGCTGGCTCCTCTCCAGCTCCGCTCTTCAATCCAATCAATTCACTTAAGAGCCTGGCAAGCTGGTTTATTTTTTTTTTTTCATGTCTGTTTTACACAATTTCAAAGCAACGAGGAAAAATAAAAAAGAAAAAAGACACTTTTTTCCAGTATGAAGAGTAAAAAAACTTCGATTGCAGCAGCTTAGCTTACCCATAAACAGGGCACTTTTTTGAAATAATGAATGCAGCAGCTGGTAGGGTAAACCAGTGCGTGATGGAGGTGCATGGAAAGGAGAGAGAACGGAAACGCAACTTCCTCATCTGCCTCCAAAGAAAGACGCCAAATGAGCCAAAATGAAGTAGAGAGAATGAACTGCTCTGACCCCTCTGAATTTTGACACAGAATTGCAAATTAATTAAGTCTCCTTCTTCTGTTTTTAAACCATTATCTTCACTATGGAAAAAAAAAAGGAGAAAAAATGAAGATAAATGGAGTACAACACACACATAGGAGCAAGCAGTGCTACCTGAAGCCATAGGCTGTTGGCTTGCAATACTGGGGACACTGGTCACCAGCAGGGCTGCACGCCCTAAAGAAAAGCAAAATATCCAAAAAAGAGACTGTCCTTATGCTAATTAGATGGTTTTATAGAATATGATCACACGTCCTCGCAACCACCAAGCTGAGAGAGCCTCATCTCTGGTTTACCACTGAGAGGAGATGGGCCATGCCCACGTGTGCCCCAAGGTCCCCGCGGCCAGGCTGGCCACCACGACCCCCCGCCCCGTGCCACCGGTCCCGGGCTGTGAGTCAGCTCCCCCGCAGCACCACTACTCTTCCTACCGCTGGCGTAGCCATTAAAAAGGGGTTTTTTCCTGCGGTTAGTTTATATGCTCCAGCTCATTAACATCTCCTAATACCAGAACTTGAGGCTAATTAGGCATGGCAATCTTGAGGAACATATTCTCCGTTCATCTTCCCAAAGCAGGATGCTCCTTGGCGGCCCAGCTGTAGCTCCACATGCCACCATGAGGGTATCACCCTGGAAATAAAAATACTACAGGATCCCACACATTACACAGCAGGGATCCTGTACTTGTTAGTTGATGGCACAGTTTACAGGCTGTTTTGCTTAAAAATTGGAAGCATCTCTGTCATCAAGACAGATTCCTGCTCAGCAGCCTCAGGGAATTTCCCCAATAGTTATCAATACACCAGGGATTTCATAATAAAAGCTACTGACTTGAGAACTAAGGGGCAAAATGGTTAGAAAACTTAGGAGACTTAAATAAAAAGCATTTGACAGAACAATGCTAGTGGGAATTCTCTCCCCATGGCTACAAGAGCACAGGAACAAACAGGCTGTGGTGTCTGAGACAATCTTCATGCACTTGAACTACTCCTAGAAGAATGCTGTCCATCTCCACATCACCTAAGAGTAGCTACCACTACAGCAACCAGTACCCAAGGAACACCAAAAGACAAACGACGGGAGCTACGATCAACACCAACCACTTCTCTAAGCACGGGAGCTCAAGAAACCTAGTTTCCCACATCTTCTGGACCACACAAACGCTGACCAAAGCTTGTCCAGAAGTGGGATATTTTAAAGCTACCTTTGCCCATTGGATGCCTCATGTTGTAGGTTTTCCTTCAGTGCAAACATTTCTGTGATTGTCATCTTCTGCCTGTTTTCAAAGATCATCACCAATGCCTTCACCTTAAGTTTGCTTAAAACTGCTCCAAGGCTTCACCAGTTGTGAAGGAAGAAAACACTGGGTACATTTTTCTGGTCACCATTTCAAATTCCCCTAGCCTTCATTTCAGCATCTGTTTTTTGTAACTACAGGCAGTGATACTTCAAAAGCATCTTTTAAATAACTACAAAGAAAGGTACATACAGATACCACATTTTCATCCTAAAGCACCCTGCGATTGAACACATAACGCTTCCCTTCACCAACCACTGGAAAACGGGGACCTCTGAGGAATCAAAATGCAACTGCAGGATGTTGTGCTTTTTTTTTTTCTCCTCCTTTTCCAATCCTTTTTGTGAGAACCGAGTGAGCCTCAACGTTGTAATCATGAGCCAAACTCACCGTCCAAGGCAGCAGAAACCTGCCTTCAGCCCCCCCTCTGACTTTCATTTTTGGAACAGATCCTTCCCAAAAGCTTCCATAAACCTGGCAGTACTGGTCCATAGATTACGAGATGGAAATGTGAAAAATTCCTGGACAGAGATGAAGCATCCACCAAACCCCCTAATTTTAATGCAGCCTAAATGCAAACGTTCCCTCACCAGACACCTTGACATCAAAACGTTTATCCGCTCTTCCTCTGGAGCTCTTTCCCATCACCAACGGGCGGCTCTGGCCAACTATAAAAACTTCACGTGGGGAAAATGTGCCCAAAAACTCCAGGAGGAAAAAACAAAACAAGACATTTCGTTTTGGACCAGCTCCAGTCCAAACTGGAATTTTGTTTTGAACTGACCGAGCCCTGGGCGCGTTGGGAGTCCAGCGAGGCATTAACCCGCTTTACTAAGCAAACGCCGCGTCCTGGGTACAAAAGCACGGGGTTTGGCACCACAATTAAGGCTGGGGCTCTGAAGTTTGGCTCGGCGCGTGTACCGTGAGCTTCGGCGTGGGTCCCCCACACCTCCACAAGGCTTGCCAGCCCCGCTCCCGAGGAGAACCAGCGCTTTCGAAGGAGCAGAAGACAAAGCATTCTGTCACCGGCGGAGATGCCAGGGCTCTGTTTCCCTCGGAGCAAACCTGGGGGCGCGGGCCAAGCGTCACACTTCTGCGCTCCCCGTTTGGCTGTAGCATCCCTGGCAGAGCAGCACGCTCAGGGCCTAAGCTATGGAAAATATAGCATGAATTGTTGCAGCCATACGGGGTTAATATTAATTAGACTGTGCTCGAGGAGCCGCCGGGCGAGCGGCAGAGTTTTGTTCCCGTGCTCTCGCAGGGGATTAGCTGTTGGCAGAGCGGTGATGCCGGCAGGAGACTCCACCATCCGAGCTGTTTCCTGGCACCGGGCTGGTTGGGCTGGAGCCGCTTCTGACTCTTCGGAGAAGTAGAGGGTTTTTTAACATTTCTTGCAATGGCCATGGCAGTGGCCAGCAGCCCTCGTCCCCTGAGAACCTTCCACCACCATACACGAAGCACAGAGCGGTGTCCTGCTTTGTGGTGATGGCTCATTAACATGAAATTAGCAGCCAACAGGATGAGGACCCTACTTTGTGTCCTCTGGCCAGGTGTGTACTCGCTAGACCGGACCACAGTGAAGAGGTGACAAATACCCAGGCCGTGAGATGTGACCTACCTGGGATAACTCTCACCCTTGCCCCATCACCAGTGTCCCAAGCAAAGCCTTCCAGCCTATCGCAGAGCTCTGCTTCTACAGGTTTTATAGGGATTAGATGACTTTAATTAATCTTCTACTGATTAGGGCTCAGATGTAATTATATAGCCAGCATATCAACATCTGCCCTCTCTTTGACAACTCCCAGACCACATCTCCCACTCACGCTGCTGATGTACTGGGGTGATGCCAGAAAACCAGCCCCAGCCGCTCTGTTACGGGGCCACGCTTCCTCTTAAATCCTTGCAACTATTTAAAAAACAACAACAACAAAAAAACCTGACAAATTCCTAAAATGAATACGCAAAATGCAGCTACTGAAGCTGTCTCTGCAGAGAAAGGCCCCTCGGATGGAGCACACCCCGCAGGTACCCAGGACTTCTTGCTGCCACCCCCCTGCTCAGGTCTGGGGCAGCATCACCAGGGCTTTAAACTGAGCAGGCGTTTCTCTCCAACTACGCTTTCAACAATATTGTGCTGTTCCAGTATCCCACCAGTGAACTCGCAGTGACCCTGTCAAATAAATATTTTTCCCCGAGGTAACACTGTTTTAAATATACCCATTTAGTATCCTTATTTGAAAACACTGGAAAAATTAAATGACCGTAAAATTTGACTTTCCAGTATTTTGTGTTCAGATAAACTCCTACAGCACCCTCTTCCATGGCAGCCAGCCCGTATTTCCAAGTAACTAAAATTTTAAAAAAGCCGACTACGCTTTTCAGTGTCTGTGCATTAATCATCCCTCCCAGCTCAACAACTCTTTTTGAGCTCGAAGGAAAAACTGTGAGTAAGAGGAATATGTGGGCAAAATGCTCCCCTCCAAAAAAACCCTACAGCCTGGACCATCCCGTATGACCTTACGGGCTCTCACCACATACCCCAACCCCAAGCAGGGACCCCCCACGGGCTGTGTGAGGCCTCCCCCTCACCTGCATCAAGACTTTACGACACAGGGAAAGCGTGAAGCTGGTGAAAACGCTGCTGAGTGAAGCCCTGTGCTCCAGAAGGGGTCACTTTAATTGAATGTGACTTCAAAATATTTCAGATTCTCAGGGAGGATTTGGTAGCAGCGGAGAACACGCTGTGACGGACCCTATTTCTGACGCGCTATGAAAAGCGGTTTCGGTACACGCTGCCAAAAAGTGTCCAACGGGCTAAAATATGCTTGTCAAAAGATAAGCAGATGATGCTTCCGATGGCAGGAGGAGGGACTGGGCCGGCCGCTCCAGGGGCTGCCACTGGTCCCAGCGTTTCAGCGAGCACTGGGGAACAAACGCACTGGTTTTATTGGATTTTGCCTTTGCTCTCGCGTTCTGAGAAAGGTTAAACATGCCAAGCATTAGTTTACAAAAACCCCTCTGACGAATCCTCTTACTCACATGATCTTTCTAAACACTCCCAATCTTTTCAGCCACGCAGAAGCGACACTATGAGCTGGGACCATTTCAGCTGCCGCCTCCAGAACTGGGGGGTTCCCGTGCCACAGGGGCTGACCTCCACACAATGCCCAGCTCAGGGCACCGTGGACACCCGCGTAAGAGCATTATCATATTTTCCCTATTTTCTCACCCATTCTTTCCTATGGCCTAACGTCTTGTTTGATCTTTTGTGACCGCGGCCGCACACTGAGCAGATGTCTTCATCGAGCTGTCCGCGGCCACCCTCGGGTCTTTTTCCCCAGTGGTTACAGTTCATTTAATGCCTAGGAGGAGCTCGGACCGCTCCTTCGCGCCTTCTAACCCTGCGTTTGGCACTGGTGACTTTTATCTGCCCCTGTGGTCCTCCTCCTTCAGCTCTGCCACCTTCTTCCCGGGGCTGCCTCCCACCGGTGATGCCGTGCCATCTCCCACTGCCTCCATGCCACCAACCCACTGCCTGCCTCTATTTTCCAGGTTATTAATGAAAACATTCAGACACGCAGTCACGATGCGGATACTTGGAGCAGTCCAGCAGCAACGTTTTCCATGAAAAAAAGCTGGTGTTTTACTTGTTTCCTGTTCCAACCCAAGCTTTTTTACCCCACAATACTTGCTTAAACAGAGGCTCTTTGAAAGCCAGGAGCTGTGTCTGCTGGTTCTCTGAGCACTACCACTATGATGATGTACTGGTTTGTTTTTTTTAAAAAGAATACAAATATGTGATTTTTCTGCTTTTCTCTTTCACATCTTTAACTGTGTTTTTTTCAGAAGAGCTGATACTCAGATGAGGCAACTGACCATCCTCCCCTTGTGTAAAAAAACCAAGACCCCAAGCAGACACACCGCATGGAGCCACACACCTCGTGAAGACCCAGGGGAGACGCTCGTTACCCACATGTACTGGAGGCAGAAAAACCAGGAAAAGGAGACATGAGAACGACCCAGAAAAGCAACAGATAAAGGGGCTTCTCCGATGGAGCTCCTGCACTGGCAACCTGCAGGGGACATCCAAGTGTCCTGCTGCATCCAGAGGAGAGACCATATGGGTGGGAAAGAACAGGGCCACCCCAGTGGTAACCCTGGGAGAACCTCCCGCAGCCAGAAAACGCAGAAACTGAAGATTTTTTACTCTTTATAAGTGTAGTTATTATCTTAATAATACGGCCCATTTTTTGTTGGGTGTCTTGAGAAGGTTTACGAACGTCCCGTGGTCTGCAGAAGCAAGACACCAGCACCTCAGCGCAGCACACACTAAGCCATGGGAGATGCCATCAAACCCGGAGGCACAGACCCGCAGGGATGCGGGAGACGTTGGCCCAGTGCCTGCAGGATGAGGTTGCCTGTTCCAGCCTCTCCATGGCCCTGCTCCCCCGTACCTGTCACTCCTCATCAGCACACACCCCCAACCACATCCCGCACTCATCTCCGACATCACCGCTCATCTGGTCTAGATATTAACTGGGGAAGACGCTGACGCAGAAATTGCACGTCTTCTCTATCTCCAGCCTCATTAGGGGCTGTCATTAACCCCCAGAAGCCCACCCGAGTGGACAGCCTCTCCCTACAGCTTTGCCGCTTGCGGGTCTTCTTTGCTTTTCCCTACAAAACCCTTTTCCACCTCATCTTCAGCCCCCCGATTTTCACAGTAGGTTTTACCAGCCCACCTCCTGCCTTCACCCAGGTAATTTCCCAGTTTCCAGAGACTAACCCACTTGTTTCAACCAATTTTCAGCTGTTTTTCCCTCCCCCTTGAGCAGCCCCAGCCTGCTCTCCCCAGCACCATCCCATTTTGGCCAGCAAAGCAACAACAAAGTCCAGCAAGAGCTGGAAACAGCCTGGTGTTAAGATCTACTTAATAAGTTGTCAGCCAGGTCCTGCGTATCTATTCTTGCGGGCATAAAGATCTCTGTCAGCAGTCAAAACAGGGATTTACACTCCCAGCACAATTCCTTGCAGCATTTAAAGATTTTTAACGACCATCCCTTTGTCCCAGGGAGTTAAGCGCTGATCGAATGTCACAACGTGACACATGAATGCACAACACAACGGAGGTTTGACAGGCAGCGACATTGTAATATGATAATTCCTCTTTGTCCCTTAATCGCCTCTGTTTTTTGCAGACTTGATTCACTTACCAACATGTGATCAATCACTGCCTTTTTCACTGAGATAATTTTTTGCCCTCTATCTAAATGGCTCCTGTCAAAGGGAATCCAGTACTAAATTAAAGCTGATATGCTTGTCTCTGCCCTTTGTTTGTTGACTTCTTCTTGCACACAATTGATTTTAAATAGATTTTTTTTATGGGTTCCATCACCATTTAAGTATATGTATTTTTAAAAATCTGGCTCCTTGAAATTAACATTGGATACATGCACATTTGAAAACGGTCTGGAGCATATAATTTAATGGAGAGGAATAACTTCAGAGTACGCGCTGGCGAGTGTATCAAGTCCCCACGAGACACAGAGTAAGTTGCCTGTTTAGATCTTCCCACGTGCTCTATTTAAAACTGGAAGATGACAGTCAAGTCTCAAGATTTGTGACTATAACAAAAAGAGGACGGTGTAATTCAACATGAAAGGAAATGAGGCAATGATGACTTGTTCTGAGCCTGTAAGAAATCCGATTTTGGCTAAAGACCAACACAGAACTTCTCAGACCTATCTCACCGGTACCTGCACACCCTGATGAGCACCTCCCTGACATTGGGTAAGAAGTCTTTAGCAGCACAAGCACAAAAGAAATGAAAATTTACCTTTGGGAACAAAGCAGAGAGGTGTTTTTGCAGCTCTGAGGTGATCATCAGGCATGTCCCACCAGCCGGGGCAGAGGCGGAACGGCCACAACTACACCAGCCCAAGCCCCTCCAAGCAGAGCCACACACAAGCAAACCACTCAAAACCTCTGCCTTGCTGTCTGGCTCAAGCACATCCACATCGCCTTCAAAACCTCAAAGTTTCACTTTCTGCCCCTTCCTTCCAGCTTGTTCCTCTTTCCCACACCTGCCTCTTCCGAGCTGGGTCTTCCACACCTTGCCCTCAGGCAAGACCTCAGCCTGGTCCTGCTGAAGCCAACAGCACAGTGCCCACGGACCCAAAGGAAAGCAGGAACCTGCTCTCTGGTCATCATGACTCCTCTGCCTGTGTCTGCTTTATATTGAGCAAGAGAAACTGCCGAAATCCCCAGGTGCATCTTCATCCTTCCCATCCCAAGCTGGTACCTGTGCAGCACCTCCACAGCCACCATCGTTCCTCACCACTGTACACAGAATTTGTCAGAATTTGTGGTAACCAACCAGGGCGATTTCAGAGCTAGGTAGGATGATGCTTATTTAATTCCCTGACTGAATAACAGCAGATTTTTGGCTGTGCCATGCATTATAAATTATTCTACATGGTTTCAGCACTTGTCCTGGTTATGCACAGAAGGCACTTAAAGAGTTTGCCAAGATCATCCAACAGACACATCATAATCAGCCCTATAATATAAGGGATCGTATCTTTCATATACCTTTTTGTCTTTTTCTGGGGAAACACCTCAATGAAACACTGGATTGCCAGCTCTTTCTGAGGTGGACAGTTTTGTCAAAGGAAAAAAAATAAATTAATGTTTTCATCTTGCAGTTCTAGCAGTTTTCTCCATCTGCACAGAGGGAAAAGGGAAAGAAAACAGCTCTGTGACAGAGGCATCACCCCTGGGCGAGGGCGAGCGGCGTTCCAGATAGACGCGTCCATCCACAAAGGGCAGCGGGAGCCAAGGAATTAAAAACATAGCGATGAGTGGGGAAGGGGGAGGACTGGCTCAGGGAGAAAAACAACAAAAAAAAGCTCATTTTTCAAAACATTATTATCGCACCAAACGTATTTTAATGTATTTTCAGCAAGGCAGCAAATACCCCCAGAATCTGCTTTGTGTCTCTTGGCAGTTCAAGAATGCCAACGCGCCCCGTCCTCGGGGTGCCAGAACCAATCTGTTGCCAAGAGACACAAAACTGATATCACGGGTGTATAAAGCCGTCTTTGGAAACGTACGAAACAGCCAACGACCTCATGTTCGGGGTTTGACTTAGTCAGCAAGACGTCAAGGAAGAAAAATTAACCTTTTGTTATAAGGTTTTAAAGCTGACCATTTGTACCCTTCTCCGAGGGAGACTCAGCCTTTCAGAAGCAGAAATACGCTCACGTTTGTACTGCATTTCAAGGAAACAGCCGGGGGGGGCTGTTGTTTTATTTTGTTTAACGTTTTCTTTTGTTTTGGGAGGAAAAAAATTAAAATCCTGAGAGTCAGGGCACACAGGGGAGCAGGGAGGCCCTGACTTGGGGAGGCTGAGCAGGTGCCTTCAAAACACACTGGAGGTGTTCAAGACCAGGCTGGATGAGGCTTTGAGGAACCTGGTCTGGTGGGAGGTGTCCCTGCCCAGGGCAGGGGGGTTGGAACTCAATTATCTTTAAGGTCCCTTCCAACCCAAACCATTTTATGACAGGCGCACATCTTCTGAGGAAAACCAAATGCTGCAGCTGGACCTTCTCCTTAGCACTCAGGTGGGTACGTGGTGATGTTACCACCTGAGAAGGATTTTGAGGCTCCAACTTTAAGTATCCAAAAGGTTTTCACATTCAAAAATCTGGTCACTGTCAAGTTCTTCAAAAATTTATTACTCCAACCAGTGAGTAACCTACTGGAGATGCCACAGGTTCACACTTTCTGCAGACATCTCTCCGCTCTCGGTTCTGGGGGCCTCTCTCCCTCCTGCAAACTGGATGCAAATCCTTTCAAACAGTATTTTCCCCCCCCAGAATTTTTCCCACTGCAATTATGGCCAAAGTTTGCTGCCCTTCCCAGTGGCAGAAATAAAATTCAATGCATTCAGGATTCCCTCAAAATGCAAAAAGATGAAACCACCACAACTGCTTCTTTTAGATGGGTTTTCTGCGGACTGCTGCTTCTCAGTTTGTTTCACTGAAGTTAAATAGTTGGAAATTAAGACTCTAATTAAGAAATACAGTAATTAACTGTAATTAAGAGTTACAGCAAGATTTGGGTTTTTCTTCCCTAATCTGGGGCACAAATTTTTACATGTTAAATTAAAAACTCCATTTAGGAACCTAAATGTTAGAAGGCTGTGAAGCAAGTAGGTATCCGTTCAATATTATCCAGGAAAGGTCAAATTTAAATTACAGGACGTGTTTAAAACATTAAGTTGTTGGTATATCATGTGGATTTTGCAATTCCAACTAAAATATAGATATACGGATATATAGGTATCCACATCACAGGTGTCCACTATTGAATTGCCTTCAGAGACAGAAAATGCAACATCTCACATTAAATAATTAGGATTTCCAGGTGTTTTTCTGTACCAACGACACAGAAGCACAATAAGCCTTTGAAGAGCAAAGAATCCTGATAGATAGGAGCCATATTACAAATAACCAAAATCGGTTGATAAAAACAAGTCGTGGGGTTTTGGGGGGACTTTTCTGGACTACAAATAAAAGGTCTTGAATTATAATGTAAGAGAAAATGTGCTTTTGTTTTATGAGCCCCCAGCTGCGGAAGGAACCGAGCGGTGCCCCATACCAGCACGTGGGCAGAGAGACTGGGGGGGTTGGGAGGGGGTGAGGAGAGTTAATAAAATTCATACCAGAAAACAGAAAATGAGATTAAAGGAGACATTTTGGCCATGAGGCCTTCTTTCGATTGGAGAAGGCCTCAAAGCCAAAGTGTCTCTTCTAATCCTATTTTCTATTTCTAGAGTGCATTTTAATAACCCCTTTGTATATGGTACAATGACTTTAGCAAGTCCTATTTTAAGCAGATTTTCCACACTAGAAAACAAAATGGGTTAAAATAATTGCAGGGTACACCTCGCACGTGCGACACTTTGTTTAATCCGGTGTCAGACACCGGAGCCACACAATAAAGTACAAGGTCCATGTATAAAAGCACCTTCCAGGACAAGCAGCCCAAGGCACAGGACTGGGAGAACCAAGCTGAGGGACACAGGTGCCTCCCACCAGCAGTCCGAACCTCACTTTCCAACCTGGATGGGCATTTGGCTGGTGTCACCAGTCCCCCAAATTCCTCCTCCTTTGGGCAAAACGCTGGCACCAGCCAATTCCCACCATGGTTTGGAGATGGCCACCAGAAGGATGGCAGGAGAGGAGCATCTGGCCCCATAGAGAGCTCACCTGCAGCTCCACGATGGCATCCCCACAGCCACCAACTCACCAGCCAAGCTCACCTTGATAATTCACCTCTTTGCAAGAGCCTGCACCTGGAGGATGGTTTCTTCACCTCCATGCACAGAAACCCCCCATGAAACTGAGCATCTAGAGTGGAAGGTTAAAAGTTTCTCTCGTGTGCACAAACCCCAGCTTTATTAGAATATAAAAGGTGAAAAACTGTTCTCAAGAAGCATATGGTGACAACCAAAGGGAGTGCCACCCATGCTGAGCAGCCCATGTCTCTCCCTCACTACCATGGTCACGCCATTGGGTGCTGAGCTCCTCCGGTCGGCGATGCCGGATCTCCATCCCCTGCATGTTTATGGTGCTATATATGAGCAGCAGCTACGGAGCAGGGGACACGGGGACAGGAACACAAGTGGCAATGACCTACTCAGCACTGCAGAGAATCCAAGCCCCCAAAAGCACCTGTGCTCAGCCCAGATCTCCACCATAGGCATGAGTCCTCCTCCTGATGGTACCCGGGGTCCCAGAGAAGCCAGTGGGGATGCTTTGAGCAAAGAAGAGCCGATATGAAACAGCAAAATGGTGTCACCTGGTGTAACACACATGTACCTATGGAATCTACAGCACCTGAAGCAAGAAGTCCAGCAGAGCCCAGCACTCTTGCAACAGCCCCAGCACTTCCCTCACCCTTGTCTTACCAGCCTAAGGAGTGAAGTTCTTCAACAGCCACCAAACAGAAAGAAAAGCGGAGCAGCTTTACATCGAAGTAAGCACAAATAAAAAGTCAAAATGAGTGTCTGACCATCATCTCACTGTGTGGACAGTAAATGTTTGACCTCTGACCAGGTTGGTGTTTTTGCAAATCTGGGCTTCGGCTCCCAGCAGACCTAGAACCATAGAATCGTTTTGGTTGGAAGAGACCTTTAGGATCATCAAGTCCAACCGTTAACCCTGCACTGCCAAAACCACCACTAAAACATGTCCCCAGGCACACCATGTTTGCACATCTTTTAAATACCTCCAGGGATGGTGAGTCAACCACTTCCCTGGGCAGCCTGTTCCAATGCTTGACCATCTCAGCGAAGAAATGTTCCCTAATATTCATCCTAACCATCCCCCTGGTGCAACTTGAGGCCATTTCCTCTTGTCCTAACCTGCAGCCAGCAATGAAATGAGCAGACCCAGCAGTGCCTCAGCTGAGCACTGCGGGTGAGACCTGGCTGCGGGCAAGAAATATAAACACAGGAACCCTCCCTAGAGAAGTTGAGCTGGAAGCAGAGAGCATCAACTGGGGAGCTGCTGTGGGCAGAGGGGATGGCAGCCCAGCATGGACAGGGACGGGAAGGGCAAGAGGGACCTCAAGCAGGAGCACAAGTCCTGCAATCCACTGTAAAAGGCAATATCAAGTTGGTTTCTCCTAACTAAGGATTTATGATTAGGTCCCCGTGTAAAGAGGGGGATCTTCCCCCACCCATCCCTCAACTGGGTGGTGAGTACATGAACCTAAAACCCTCACCAGGTGAATCACCACCTGGGAAATACAGGAGAAAACACCAAAAGGCTCAAACACCACCCTGTGTGCATTGCAGGAAAAAATTCTTTTAATTATTCTAATGGCAGGTGAAGAACAACTGATTTTTTTCTGCATCTCAGTGGCGCTGTGCAGTAGCCAATGCTCATGGCCAACGGAACAAAATAAAGCAGGTGAGAAATACAAAAATCTATGTAGCATGAAATATCTCTAAGAGACTTGTTTAGCGAAATTAACTAGTAGTTTAATAGAAAAAAAGCTTGATGTATGAGAGTGCTCCAATTTCTTCATAGAAATTAACATTTCAATCCTGTTTTTATCTAGAAGTCATTAAACTGTGCAACATGAATTATTGGAACTGTAGCAGAGAATTAACTCTATTCATCAAGTAAGTCCAAACAGTTTAGAGTGCATCTGTAATGAAAAAATAGCTCCACATTTCTATCTCTTCTCATTAAAGTAAACCAGTTTTCCCTCTCTCAGTATATAAAACTGTCTTCTCCTCATGTAATTTATATTACCATAAGCCAGCTCACATTCTAAACTATTACACGCCTCCAATTAATTTTTGCAGCTTTTGCCTGAAAATTTAATGAGATAGTAGTGTATGAACCTGCTGACTCCAGATTACGTGTGTGCCTCCAATATTAATGTTGGCATAATAAAATAATCTGATACATACTTGATGAGAGCTTTTCACTATTGTGAGAGTAGTTAAGGCAATACGTAAACCAATTCCGCTGATTTTCTTCCTCCCCCCACCGCGTCTGGAATAAAAAACACCCCCCAAACCCAGCAAAACTTATCAGGCTGGAATTGAGGAGAGCCGAGTTAAGCGCTCACCAGACAGGTAATATCATCAGCGCTTCCTCGGATGGCTTAAATCAGCCATTTATTATTCACCTATTAACATTTATTTTAATGTTATGGCCATTTCTAAACGCTTTTATTTTTGAATGCTGAAAAAGGAGGGCAATAAGTTGGGATTTACTTCTTCTGATAAGGAAAAGGGTGTATTTTAAGTATCTCCGGAAGCCACCCGGTTGGTTTGAGGAGCGGATGCAGGTCAGAGCATCCTCCGTGCTGCCTCCAAGCGTGGGATCAGCCCCTGCCCACCCAAAGCACCTCTCACCAAATCCCACCCATTGCCCCAAACCTCCCAAACCATCAAGAAATGAAGAGTTTGCGTTTGTGCTGGGAAACAGAGATGGGTTTAGAGTTTTCCCTTTGCAGCTCAGTTTATGGGGATAACCCTTATCTAATTTTGCAAACTGTTCCCCAGCATATTAGACAAATAACCTTTTCTTCAGAAGGACACATTCTTTGAGACTAAAATTAAAGGGAAAAAAAATTATAATATTGCTTTCCATTGCGACTCCAATTTTACTACCGCATATTGTGCATAATACGATTTTAATATCTATGTGCCTGAGAGAAAAATTGGCAAATGTGATGCTCTCAGAGATCAAATAATTTTATACATAGACTTAAAAATACACATTTGGCATTCTTTGGTGCAGCCCTGAATTTATATTTACAGGAGTCTATAAGCTGCCTGTGGTGAATCACGCAGCCCCTGAAAACACATATTTTGCACTAAATTCGGAGGAGCCGGCGCAGCCCAGAGAGGAGGAACCAGTTGGGAGCCCAGTGGCTTTTAAACTCAGTCCCACCACTCTCCAGTACTCTCACAGGACCACAGGAATAATCACCATTACCTACGCCTTACCCCATTAAACACCCCCATCGTGTTACAAGGAAGGGAGAGATGCCACTGGACACAGGGAGAAGTTCAGGCTCCAGGAGATGGACACAGGACGTGGCCATCACACGTCACCAAAGCCAGAACCTTCAAGCGCTTGTCAAGAGAAGAGGCATCACACCTTATACATGATCCCGAGATGCGTAGAGCCCTAAAACTCAGGTCTCCTTGAGATTGGAGGAACAAACCAGTCTGATAAAAGACCAGGAGAAGGGACGGACAGAGGTGGGTGGCAGGAGGAATAATACACGGCAAGTGCGGAGGCCAACGACCGCACGCTTTAACGGCTCCCAGTGGCTTCAAATCAATTTACATTTAAAATAAATGAATTAAATCTGATAATCTCTGATACCACTCAACCTATTTGCTCCAGGGCACTGAAATTCAAATATTCTTGAGTTCTGAAAATAGGCTTTCACTCGTACGACATGCAAAATGAAGACAAAGAGCAACCAACACCAAACGCAACCTCCCGGGTTTTTACACAATGAAATGGCAAAAATCACTTCCACGGTGTTCAAAGCATTTTGCTGCTATGACTATGGCCCCTTGCAGTCCATCTCCACCATTTCTAAGGTATTTATAAACAAAATATTTTGGTTTTCATTCCAGAAACCTGCATCCATCTGGATGACACCAAGCAAATGGCACAAGGGGCACCCAATCCAACACCTCCCAGGCACAGGAGAGCCCCTCAACCCGCGCCCCACTGCCACACCGGAGGGGTCTGCACCAGAAACCAGATTATTGCATCCATCTCGGCTAAAAATAGTCTTTCTGGTTTAGCAGCTGGTTATTTCCTCCTGATTTTCAGATTCAAAATCAGTCACAGTGCTGGGAACCAGCCGTCCAACACGAGGGACGCGGGAGCCTGTCACACACACGTGGCGCTGCACGTATATACACATATATACATTTACATCCATAAGATCTCACCGGACACTCTCTCGAGGCAGAGATGACCTTTTCTTTTACAGATTTTCAGAAATCGACCTTGCACTTTTTTTTTTTCATACACACAAGCCTGTACACCTAACAACTGCTTGCACCTTTGCACGCCAAAAGAAACGTGTAATTAAATTAAGAGACGCATGCACCCTTCTCTTTCTCCTGTCTCTTCCCCTCGAACGCCACGCCAGATAGCAAATCAAAATCTGCATTTAAATAGAATATTTTTAATGTATGAAAGTGGGCGGCCTGAGGGTAAAGAGGTATTGCATTCACTCACCATACGCACAAAATTGCATTTAAAATGTGATACTACATTTTAAAAATTTATTGAATATTTTTGTCATTCTAGTACCTTTGTTTTATTATAAAGAAATCCTCAGCTCCATGGAGATTTTTGTATCAAAGCACGCTAATAAAAATAATGTGATATTACATCATTTTATCAATTTAATCTCAAGAAAAGGATGATATTCAATCACATCTCATAAGTCACTATCTCTGGTAATTCCAGCCATTATTCAGTGCGAAATTCAAGCAGTCTGAATTCATTAACACGGGCTTGCTACAAATCTGCATTTTTTTAGACTTTGTCAGAAAACGCAGCAGCCCAAACTCAGTGACCTGAATCTAACAGCCTTTCAGCCGAAACGGCCTCGCTCCCCAACCCCGGCTCCCTCCTCGCGCCGGGACAAAGCCACGTTGCCACCGACCAGGTCACGGCCACAAAACCAGAGTCACCGCCGCCTTCTGCAAACGCTCCCCACGGGGGAGGCCTCCCTGTGCTGGGGAGGTGGGGGGACAGCGCGGGAACACGATGCTCCCGAGGTGGCACCCAGGGAAAGGAGCCCCCCGCTCCCCGTGGAGCCAGGAGGTCCCTCCCGCCAGCAGCGAGAGGGCGGTAGCGTGGAGTGACATATGTTAGGGACGACGTGTCACATCGCATTGGACAGGCCGCAGGGTGACGGGGACCAAGCGGCTTTGAAGCCGCGTTATCAGGTCAGCGTCTTCAGGATAAAGAAAAAAAAAAAATATTAAAAAATGGTGATTTTGAAATAACTGCAATGAGAGGCTGCTGAAACCACGAGGAGGTTCACGGACATGGTGGAGACCCAACCCTGCCAAACTCATCAGGGGCAAAATCCAGCCGTAATTTAGCAAAGGCCTCTGGCTTAACGATGCTCCGTATATCACTCTGCTGCAGGTTTCCGTATCCTACCCACCTCCCTGAGCCCCTTTCGTGGCAGAGAGATGCTCTTCATCCTTCGTTGCCCACACAGCCCTTCTGCTGGCCACCCAGCATCCTCCTGTCTGGCCAGGACCAGCCTCCCACAAAAACACTCCCAACCCCAGGACGAGGACATGTCCCGAGCAGGAACAAACCATCTTCAGATTATTTCCCATTAATTTCATCTGTAAAAGCAGGATGAAAATAACAATTTATTTCTAATTAGAGCACATTTTGCTGACCGATGGCCTAACTTCTTCACCGTAGGGGCAATCTGAGCAAAGTTAATACCATTATCGCTGTAGGAGGTGTACAGTCACTCTGCAGAAAGGGCACCTCAGCTAAATATCAGCGACATTCCTCCTGGAGATCTCATCCACGCTATCGCACTGTTCAACATACCTAAAAAAATCACGGTGACACAAACTCCATAGCTCAGGTGGGACGGTCAGATTAAGAAATCCAAGTGCTAGCTGCTCCGAGGAACCTTGAACAGGCAACAGAAGCATCTGCAGATGCTACCCAACTCTCACTGAAGCCCGTAGCATTAAAAAAAAAAAACCACCTTGGTTGGGTAAATTTACACTAGCTTCTCAATAAAAATAAGGTATTTCAGCAAGACCACCTCTACCATGGAGCTTCTAAATCCCACAGACCAGTAAAACCCCATCAACATTCACCGTCGACGGACTCCTGGTTTTGTTGGAAAAATATTATAGTGCATTTATAGTGGCGCAGCCCTGAACCTGCAGTGAAACCCCGAGCCGGGGAAGGTGAGAGCTATTACTTGAGACAGCAGATGAGGCTGTTGCAATTCCAGAATAAAATGGTAATGTGCTGTTGGTAGCGAGCGGTACATTGTTTTAACGTGTTATGATATTTATAAATATATGAAGTTTAAATAATCAGATGACAGAGAGTTCCTTTTCATCTACTGAATGTTTATTATTCTTCACACATTAGCACTTTTTCCCCCAAATGTTATATCTTCTGCCATTTATAATTAATTTTAACAGCTTCTGCAACTTATCCCACAGGTTGTTGCTGTTTCTTTTAAACAGCGTGCTGCTGAGAAATTGATTTGTTTGCTCCGTATGCCTACAGAAATCACATTATGAAATATGCATAAATGTCATTTCTTGGGCTGCTTCTGCGGATTAGCGGAGAAGAAAAGCTCACCGAGGAAAAGGAAGAGACAAACAACAACAAAGCCAAACTCAACACCTAAACTCAGCCGCATCCCCGGCCAAACCCTGCCCTGGGCCGCTCCGGCACGGGGGTGGAAAGAGCCGGCAGGAGATCCTAACGCCGCAGGAACCACCTCCTCTCCCTGTAAACAAGTCCCTGCCAACACAGAGGGGAGTTAATGGAACTAATTAATGCACCATGAAGTGCCTGCACACCCCGAAAGCCCTCCTGCAGCCAGAGAGCAGGAGGAGCCCGGAGGTGAGCTGCGGTGGGGGCTGCACGTGCTCCACCACCACCTCCAGAAGGTCTCCACGCACCTCCACACTGGGCAGCCCAGAAGTCCAGGGGAGGACCATGCCTCAGGCAGCTGCAGGTGGCCATGACCACCTTGCTGAGATGGACCAAGGACCATGGCTTGCTGGAACCCCCTGCTGTGGTGGTAGGGGAGGGAGAAAATCGCTCTCCTTATGGTCCCAAATCCCAGGAGCCAGGTCTCTCCAGTTCTGCAAAGGCAGCAGAGAATCACCAGCCAGAGCAATCTCTCATCAGCATCAATGCACTCCTCCTCTCACCACTTCCACTGATACAGGAACCTCAACAGATTACACTTCATTTACTGTTTTGACGGTCTTGTTTTGATACGTACACATTATTTACAAATTTTTCCAACAGTCATCATGTCACACACACATATGGACCACTTATTTTATCGCAGCAGATTCTACCACCAGACCTTTGCTGTGCACAGCCCATGAACAGGTCCTGCAGATCCTTCCCTTCCAGCCAAAGTAACCACAGCCTAAAATCCCCATCATCTGTGGGATTAGCACTGAGCTCACAGGCAACATCTGAGACAGCCAGGCTTGCCAGAACCGTTTTATCACTATAAAAAAGAAAAAAAAAGGCAAATGCGACCATGCAGTCCAACATACACCATGATCCTGGACCAACAAAACAGCTTCTGAAAAAAACCCAAAGTTTTCCTTCAAGTCTGGACGGGAGCAGGACCCGTCTCCCACCCCACGGCTCCGCGGAGGCGGCAGCAGCCCCTCCATCCGCCATACGGATGCGACGGCAGCCCGCGATGGAAGGCATCTTTCCCATGCTATCTCCTGCTGCAAAACAGATTGAATGACAAGTTCTGAAATGCAAACCAGATATTTTTCTCGGAGACTTCGTCAGACACATCACTCTCCTATATTATTACAGAGAGCTGTCAAAACAGCCTGGTGGGAAAGCTCTTCCAAAGACACGCAGAAGTATAAATTGTCATAGTATAAAGTAAATTCCATTAACAGCTACATAGTCATTATTTTGCATAATAAAAGTAAAGGCTCTTTGCTTGTGATCTATGTATTTACGACCATCGAACCAACAAGCACTTTCTCTTTTCTGATGCCTTTGTTAAAATTACAAGATAATTGGTTGCTGTTGCAGATATTAATGTCTGATAACAAAGTGCCTGAGGCAGGAAAGCTGAAGTGGTGGTGAAACAGCACTACTGACAATGCTCTAACTCCCATTCTCTGAGGATTAACCAAACCAACTCAAAGAAAATAATAATTTTTAATTTGTATCATCACAGACATTATTTGAATGAAGCACACTGGGAATTCTGGCTAATGCTTTTTAAAAATATATTTCTCTTTATTGTGGCTATGAAAAAAAATATAACTGAGATAATTCAAGCCCTTTTCAGTGTAAGGTCCTGAGGAATATCAAAGTTTCAGTGACAAGTCCTAAAGTAGCCTGGGTAACTCCTCTGCTCCAGAAACAAATGCATTCCTACCCGTAAGATTTAAGGGGAAAAAAACCTGATTTTGAAACCACACGAGTTCCTCAATAATTAGCACCGATGCACTGCAAAAAAGCCTGCACTTATAGAGTATGTCCATTTTAGTTGGAAGCGTGAATGATGATATACACAGATACTCTGCTCTCCCCGAGTTTACACACAGTTGTGTTTACGACTCAAATTGCAGCTTAAAGTCTCAACCGTGATGAGCAATTCGGAAACTCGCTGTTCATAGATACCATGCCAATTGAAGCAAGCTGGTTTGGGGATATTGTATATTATTTATTACAATTCAGTCTGTCGTGGAATTAAGCACGTTGAGCCAATTTCAATACGAGCGTTGGGGGAAGGAGAGATTACATTCAAATTAATAAAATTGCTCTTCAAGCAAAACAATGTCATCTGGTACAGTTTTGTCACAAACTGTCCCACTGATGGAAAAAAAAATTTGAAAAATATCTGTAATTACCCACCCTGCACCTTCTCGGTCCCCTCTCCCCACCTGGAGAGAAGTTTGGAGCATTTCTTGCATCTTCTCTAGGAGACTCGATGGCAATCGTTCAAAAGCTCTAGGATGGCAAGTCCCCAGGATGCAAATAAGAATAGAGACACAAACATCCACATCTGGCCTTACAAAGGGTTCCTCGCTCTGGTCGTTCACTTTTAGTTTTTTAATTATTCTTCTGTGATGGACACGATACCATTAATTTAATTTCAACTCACATTTCCTATTAGTATAATCTACCGAGTTATCTCTATAGCAGTAGCAAAATCACTTTACGGTGAGCTATATCACTTCCGAGTTAATTACATGTATTTGGGTTTTGATAAATGAAAATAGGGGACATGATTAATTGAAGGACAATCAATATGATCCAGCTATTAGACAGCTTGATGAGGTATCCGAAGTCCGCATATAATCCATAGTAATCAGCTAATTGAAGACTGCAGGCTAAAAAGATTTTAGGAAATCCCAGCTTCAAATTGAAAAATATCCCAATAAATTAGATGAAAGAAACATGATCACAAAATCCACGAAGGTTTAAGGCCTGTTTCTATTTTGGTTGGGTTTGAACAAAAAATTTTGCTTCACTGACTTAAAAAACCGCTTTCTGCGATGAAATTCTGAGAGCAAAATGAATTTAGTATGTGAATCCTGAACTGCGTTTCTTATTTACATCCAGCCAAACTCCTTGAACTGTATTTTTCTAATGCCTTATGATTTCTGGAGCTGCCAGAGATTGTTAAATAGTTTCATTAAAAACACTCTATTCGTCTTGGTTTAGCCACACACCAGATCAAATTAAACAGTCAAACAGTTGAACAAATGAACCTTTTCCATCTCTTTTGACGTGAAACCAAGTGTGCAAAAAAGCCATATAGCGACCTCGGTTAGGTTTGCCTTTCTGAAGAAGAGTCCAAGAAAGGAGAAAATAATCACTGGGTGCAAAGCTGGGGCATTACAAATGTTTAGAAAAATATGGGAGTGGGGTGTGCCATCCGTAAGCCCACGGTACGTAAGTACTATTAGCATAAATGCTGACAACTGTTAATCTACTGTAACCCTGATTAATGGTTGCAGCTGTCCATTAATACCAGGCATTTTAACTTACTACTAAAATTGATTAGTCAGTTAAGAATTCAATCCTAATGTTCAATAAAATTGCACTTTCCCCGTGAATGCAGTATGAAAGGAGGTGATGCATTTAGCAGCGCTCACATCCATTAGGTGGGCGCAGTGTGAAGAGGAGGAGCCTGGTGCCATTCCCGCATCTACCTCCACCCTCTGGAATTTCTGCCAGAGGTGGGGAGACCCTCTGAGTTCAGACGGGCTGGGAAAACCCACCCGGGTAGGGGTGGGAGCAGCAGCTCAGGCTGGGATGTGCACACCAGGAGGGATGGTCCATCCCAGTTGGGTGCCCTGGACTGAGGGGTCTCCTTCCGACAGACGGGTCTGGTGTGATCTTACAAACTACTCTTTTCCTCCCTAAATGCCAACCTGCACTTTTCTCCCTTTTCCAATCCATAATTCCTATTATTACTATGAGGACAATGATAATAATCATTATTATCATTATTATTAATTATTGTTATTATTATTTTCCTACCTTGCCTTCCTCCGCAGCACTAGCCACGGTCCATCAGTGCGTACGGAAGGGACTAGTCGAACACCAAGGGGAAAGTGTCACTTTGCTACAACACTTTTTTTTCCCTAAAACCTAACGCGAGGGTACAGTGTTTCACACAACATTACAGCAGCGCTGAGCGCTCTGCAACACCATCGCTACAGATCTCCCCCAGCTCCTGCTGCAAACCTTTCCTTCCAGGGGGTCCTTTACCACGGATACTTCAAATACTTGGTATTTTGCATCCAAATATCAGCTTTAGGGCTGCACCTCACGCCTGGCAGCTACCAAGGATGCTGGAGTAGGAAATCAAGGAGGCAGCATCAGTGTGGAAAACATGAACACTCACTGCCAAAAAAAAAAAAAAAATCATCTGTGATGAAAGAAATACCTTTTAAAAGCTGCATTCAAATTAATCTTAGAAAAAGGAGCTATTTTCTGAACAGGTAAAGCCAGGTAAGGAATTCTGAGGCATCCTTTGCCAAGTGATTCTTTTGGAACCAAAGGCATCAGACTGCCTTTCCGGGAGTACCAGTAACCCTGAGCAGGAGAGCTGAAACCCAACCCTGGAAGCAACAGAAAGAGGATGCTTTTAGCACTGGCACCACCAACTCACACCATCCAGAGGTCCCGCTTCAATCTGCGCATGATTACAGAGCAGTATTACCAGAAATGTTCTCTAAGCACGTCCTCCTCCAGAAACCCCCCACAACCAGAAGCCCCAAGAGACAGGAACAGTAATTTGGAGCACCCCAGGAGTGCAGAAGCCGAGCCTGGGATAAGATGCACACAGATGCTGGTTTCAATTAACAATTTTTAAGTGCTGTTGAAAGCAGACTGAAGAGCTGCTGAGCTGACCAAGCCATGGTCCTGTTCCAGCAAGATTTAGCCAAAGACTTCAGAAGTTAACTCTAGGGAGTTGGGAATGGCATCAAGCTCGCATTTAGGTGAATTTAGGACTTCTGTCCATGGGGACTCCCAGAGAAGTTCGAATTCCTGAAACACCGGTGCCACAAGGGCTCCCAGTAAGAGAAGGACTAAGACCACCACCATCGTGACTGATGACCAACACCATGGTGGGATCAGCCCCGCACAGGCTGCAGCCCAGCTCTCCCGTAGACCTGTTGCCCACCAGTTTGCCAGTGACCTGGCACCGACAAGAGACCCAGGATTTCATACCTTACACATATGGCCCCTCTACATGAGCCCATAACTGTTAGGGGCACTCCGAGTGTTCTCAGACCCCGCTGCACTCTCCCATGCCCAGCCACACGTGGCAGATGACAAGAGTTCCAGAAGCCTCCAGAGAGGGTCCGGTGACCAGACAGGCTGCTCGCTGCCCACGTTACATTAAATATTTCAAAGCATCAGTAAATCTTGTTAACATACTGCTGGGGAAGAAAATAAATGAAAAAAAAACCCAAACAAACCAGATGCTAGGGGAAAGAGGAAACTCCAGCACAACAGAACACCTGGAAGTCACCAAGGACTTCAGTATAAATCCACTGCTGATTCATAAGGACAACTGAGGACACAGTTTTTTATTATTTTCCTGACCAGCAGCCTGGAAAACAGCACTTCTGCAATGGCAGTACCCGAGGACATGATCTTATTTTTCAGTGATCTGCAAGGCTGCAAGACCAGATTCTGTGGCTGGCGTCTTCCCTTCTCGGGTTTTGGCACAGGTGGGGCCACCAGGGAACATCTCATCACCATGGGAAAAAGCCCAGGATCGGTTTTATTCCCATGCCGGGATCAATGGCCTCCTGGTCTCACCTAAACACTGTGTAACACCACAGAGCCAGCCACTGTGACAATAAAGTTTGAAAATGGGTTGGGATGACGGAGCCTGGGATTGATGATAAAGGACCAGGATGGATCACAACAAGCAACCAAGGGTGTCTGCACCCACCCCAGCCCAGGGGCTTCCCGGCTCTGGCTCGTGCCCTCAAAAGCTCATCTGTGCAAATGGGCGATGGGAACCCTCCCCATTACGCTGCAAGGGGACAGAGATGTGATGGTGTACTCCACTGCCCACCTGACCTTTATCTCCCATACCCCTTCCCAAGCAATAACCACCCATGGTGGCCATCATGGGTGCATCTAGTCATGATGGCTCTATCTGGCTCAAAAGTGGTTCCAGGGAGACACAATAGCCAAGGGCTGACTTGAGCAATGTGCTCACCTCACCATAGCACTGGTCTCATGGTCGATATGCAAATATGACAATACCTCAATTATCTTACCCCCATAATTAGTGAACAGCCCAAGAGCCCTTTGAGCTCTCCTGCATGGCAGCGGCTGCACACCAGGATCTTCCCTTGGGTAGGGACACCTCTCAAGGTTACTCTTTGAGATACAGGGATTCCTTGCTACCACAGAGCCTCAGTAAGCCATAATAGCCTGCCAAACTTTGAAATCTTAGCTAAATGCTTGATTGCACATATATAATCCTTAAGACATAAACCATTGACCAAGTCTGGGACCAGGATCGGATCCAGCCGCACCCAGACTCCTCTCTGAGAAGGAGTTTAGAAACCAAGGGGGTCCTTTCTGGACCGTGACTCAACAGGAGGGTCTCCATGACAGCTCTGTCTGACCCTGTCCTCCACACAGTAAATAACCCGGTGTACCTTGCCATCCAATCTTGTTAAAACACTGTCACATTTGCTCTCAAACTTTGTTAAATCCCTGTTTTATATCAGTAATCGCTGCTTCTCTCTACGAGTGAAGTGCATCACTCCATCCGCGACGAGAGCTGCTGGTGCTCACAGCCCGTGGATCCCACAAGCGTCACAGCCAGAGCAGCACCCAGCAAAGCCCTTTAATAACGTTAATGTCTCTCAGACCAGCCTTTAAGTATTAACATATGGGGGAAATGCCTAATAGCTGAATATTATTGTGTGTGCGTCTGAAATAACACTCCACGAGGCCTCTTGTATCAAACATTAAACCTGCTTAATAGAAGACATTTGAGCAGAATCAATTATTTTGCCGTAATTCTTCATATTGAAAGAGGCATTTTTAAAACTGGAAAGTGTATGTTGTCACAGCAGAACTATTACATGTTTAAAAGCACACTTTGCACGAAAATAAGTTACAGGAACAATAATACAAACATTAAAATTATCCTTTATTCAGCAAAATGCTTCAGAACTAATTCTTGCCCTGTTTATAGATAGCCATACTCACAACATCCCACTAAAGGTCCTATCAACACTTCGTTATAAACTTCTCCCCTTAAATTCAGGGAATTAGAAAAATCTTTGCCTAGAGGGGATTGTTTTCATAAACTCAGTGCACAGGGGTCTTGGAACAGGCAGGAATGTTTATGGAAAATCTGAGATTAGAACATTTCAAACTGGCTGGTTTCAAGTTGCACACACGTAACGCTATAAATAGCAAGGAAAATGCACGTATGAAAAGTGAAGAAATAATGCATTGTGCAAAAAACCAAGTTTGTCAGTTACAATGGAAAAATGAACATTTTTTCCTATATGACTAAAAATGTAATTTACTATCAAGTGATTCCATTTCGCTGTTAGATTGCTACAACAGTTATCTCCAGGATCTTTTAATAACAGCTCGTATTTACAGCCCTCAGTGGGGCTCTCCAGGCAGGATTTTTTTTTGAGCAACATGGGTTTAGCCTCCTGGTGACTTCCCCAGGAACTTCAGGACAACACCTTGACGTGCAAGCAGGAATTCAAATATAACCTAAGAATTTCCAAGCCCTTAAAAACCAGTGAGACCCAGCTGCCGAAATAAGGCTGAGCAGCACCTTGATGCCCAGGCAGAAGCATGAACCCGTTTGTTTTTCTGCTACAACCACCACAGCCTGAGCTTCCACCCCAACAGCGTGGAGCCGTGCCAGGAGAGCCTGGGAAGGGACACCACGGCTCTGGATGTGACCCACCACCTCCTAAAATCAGCAGAAATGGGCAGTAAGTGGAGATAACAACCAGAGGACATGCACACGTGAGGAAACAAGGCAGACAGCACTTCTGTTGGGGCAATGCACCACTACCTGCCCAGTTACTGCCCAGGTACTAGTTCTTAAATACCTTGGAAATAGCAGTGGTGATCTACAAACTCACTGCTCCCATGGCAGAGTGAGCAGCCAGGGTTTGGTGGGTGCTTCCTGGCCTGTCTCGCTGCACGGTCAGGTTTGCCCCAGGTACCGTCCTGGCTGCCCCTTCAATGGCAAACCTCACACTGGGGAGGATAAGGAGTGCTCACAATCTCCGTATGTCAACCACGGCCATGGAGACAGCCAGCTGAGCAGGAACATCTGCAACCACAACTGCATGGTCCAGAGGAGACCATCATAGAATGGTTAGAGTTGGAAGTGACCCTGAAAATCATCTAGTTCCAACTCCTCTGCTATGGGCAGGGAAACCTCCCACTAGACCAGGTTGCTCAAAGCTCCATCCAGCCTGGTCATCTACAGCAAAAGCAGAGTATTCATACAGCATTCTTAGAGCTCCAACAACGTTCACACTTACTAACTAGAGAGACCACAAGCACAGCTTCAGCCTGTACTGCATTTCAAGCACCAGAAAACCTCAGGAAACTGAGATTTCCCTCTTTCCAACATCTCACAAGCCTTTACAGTCCAGGCAATGAGACAAAATAAGCCTGGCTGGGGGAAAAGGTGAAGAAAGAGGGACACCTTAGGTTCCCAAGTCCATTCTCCCTGTCCTGCATGACTCTGCTCAACCATACATTTCTGTGGCTATCTGGTGTTACTTTGAACATCCTATACCCAACTGGGACCCCAACCCCTTCTCCTAGTCTGCTGGTTCCAGATGTTCATGGTTCATTACTGCACCTCCATGAGCTCCATGCAGCTTGCACAGGAGAGGTGTCCACAGTCCAGAGCCAAGTCTCTGGGGAACAACCTCCACCTCTGTTGGGAGATGCATGGGGCAGCTCAGGCACTGATCCTACATCCTACAACATGAAGGCTTTGGTCAGAGTATGGCATGGAACTGTCATCTCCTGAAGCCTCATTAGCTCCATTAACTAACCACAGTTTGCCTCCACTTTCTTCTAATTTCAGATTTACACTCTCTACAGCAGAGCCCATGTAGGGTGAAAACAAATTTTAAACATTATGCTTTGCTGAAATGTACTGCAAGTATATTTTCTTTTGGAAGAGGCAGGGCGGATTATTTTACTTAGAAAATGAAGTTCTCAGGATGTTAATATTTCAGGGCAACCTCTGCTTTTGCAGTTCAGAGGAAAGGGTTCGGCGAGGGAAGGCAGCGCCTGGATGTCGGTATTACAGGGTTCCTCAGAAAATCCTGCTGACACAGCTTCCTCTTCATCTTTGTCTCATATCAAGTTAGTAGTCAATGTGTTATTTTAACAGCATGACAACAACTATACAGAATGTCAAATAGTTACCTTTTATCTGGAATTTTATTCCTGCCATATATTTCAATGGAAATATACAACTTAATGTTGCAACATATTTCATGCTGAAATGGGTAATAAAAAAACTATAGACTGTGCATTTCCACTAAAATATAAAAGAGGAATACACTGAAAATCTCTAGCATTTACTACTCTCAGTCTTCCAAAATCTCCACACCAATCTACTGTGCCTGAACTGTAAATATTGCTGGGAAGATTTTCAAAATTTTTTTTCTTTTTTAAGAAATAAACTATAAATATAAAATACACCCTGCATCCGGAATGTTCTGCCCAGCCTAAGGTTCGGTTCCAGCCTGACGTAAGGATAGAGATGGAGGACAAACCCTTTTGATTTTGACCCCACCGCATGAGATCTTGGTGTCCCTCAGCCCGAAGAAAGGTGCTTCAAATCCCAGGGAAGGATGAGGAAANCTTGGTGTCCCTCAGCCCGAAGAAAGGTGCTTCAAATCCCAGGGAAGAATGAGGAAATGTTACATTTGCAGGTGTGAAACAAACCCCCTCTATTAGCTGCTGCACTGTTTCAGTATCAGGCCAACACTGGAGGTGCACTGAGGGAGGAGGGCTTAGGAAACATTCAGGAGCTCCCTTTGGGGTCTCAAAAAATGCATGTCTCCCCCCTGTTTGTCAAATCCAATGTTTTTAGTATCTACAAACTGTGAGTTTCTGCGTATCTTCAATCAGATACATTTTCCTTTCTAAGGAAACTGCAAACCAGGGAAGAAATATTCCCTGTCCTTTTCAATACACACGACAGCTGGCTAATTACCTAAATTATAGCTTTGTCAATATTACTTCATTCACTCAACCATTCTTCACTCTTAGGAAAAAAGAGCTTAAAGACCCCAAACTCTCCCAGATCTTTGGGTTTACCCAAGAAAGTCTTCCTCTTCAAGAGAGGACTAATGGTCACAGTCACCACGTCTCCATGGAGCAGTCTCCAGGACCACTCCAGGGTGGGAGTCTTTACATGCAAGATTCTCATTTAAGTTGCTTTGGCTTGGCCATCTCCTACATGAATAAATACACAAATATACCCGCTGGGAACATGAAGACGACAGAGAAGTTTTAGAAGATCATGAGAACATGACCTACCAGAAACACTCCTGTCACTTTTTCTTGCTAGAGGATGGATTCATCTGAGGACTGTCAGATTTTTGAGTTTTGCTGCTCTCCGGTATTCATGCTGACTCTGCTTGCTCTGTTCTTGCTGTCATCCCTGAAAGACTGAGGGTACCTCTGTTCACCAAAGACATGATCAAACTATGCCTTCTGATGTATCCCAAGCCTTTACATTCCCAGTAGTTTGGGTCGTCCCTCAACCAGGATCTACCTGGCAGTGGTCCTTAATTGCAATTAACTCCCAGTGCCATAACTTTTCCCTAATCAGTGAGCCCTTAAACTAGAATTACTAATTGTAGTTATTGATGAGTTTAAAAAAAAACGGAAAAGGAAGGTATCACTAGAGGTTTCAAAACCAAGACATTTCTCCATGACCAGCATCTGAGCAAGATGCTCCACTGTTGGCCCAGGAGGTGCCTGCAGGTCCTGCTCATCCCTCCTCCAGAGGAGGCTTCCAGTACCACGACTACACTATTGACTGAGTGCAGTCAGCCTTCATTCTTGACCTTTAGAACCTGCACAACATCCTCCAGTCCATTGGAGCTAACCCACAGCCTGCCTGGTCATCCTGAGACATGGATGCAAGACAACAGGGCACGCTCAAAGGTTTGCCAAGCTCTGCTATATTGGTCCCTGGGCAGGTACGACCTAACAGCTCTGACCTTTTCTGGGACAAGCACGAGTTTAGCATCTGTATTTGCTCAGCAAATACTTGAAGTTTGCAGACAGCAAAATAGAAACAAGGCAAAATAGCTGAACTCCCTGGTTTGGCTTTTCTGACGTTGATTCTTGCTAAGAGAGGAAGCAATGGAAAAGGAAAGCTCAAGCCCCTAGACACTCATCTATCTTGAGCCGGGTGACACCACCTGATGACACACATCTGCTTAAAGCAAGCTTTTGCTCTCGCGACTCGCCTGGGGATTACTGCTCAATCTTCTTTCTTGAAAAGCAGCCCATCCTAGAAGGCAGCCAGGGCTGGATGGCTGGCAGAGGCCGGAACGAGCAGGTAGCTGCTCCAGCGAGCTCGTGCATGGCAGCACAGAAAGGCCGACAGCCCAGCCGGGAGCCAAAGCTCCTTATCTTCTGGAGACCTGCTGGGCTGTTTCAGACATCTGCCCTTGATGCACATGCCATGAAAGCTGGAGTCCAGAGCATCAAATCCAACAGCTTTTCACAGTTTCACAGTTTCAGCCCAGCAGCTTCATCATGGTGGCTTTGGTTCACCGCGAAATGACCGCCCAACAGGATAAAAGCTGATGGTCAACAGCCCTCACCCTCTGTGATGCTGCAGAGGACAAGTGACCGGCTTGGTGCACAGCTGGTCCACAAGCCCAGGGCACCCCCAGAGGTCCTCCACCACCATCCCAACTCCTCTGTGGGAGCTGCATCCTTCAAACCGGCAAGACCTAGCCAACTCCTCTCTAATGAAAACATCACGGCCACCCAAGGCAAAAGACAAATACCTGCAAGTGAGGAGATCCAACAATAACCTGATAGCTATTCTGGAAGAGGCTGAAAAAATTGTTGAGTGGTGATTTATTCAAGAGATTCAGCAGTTCACCAACTTTGCAAAGCTTTGGAGACGGTAAAAATGTAACAAGTGAGTCTCTTGCATGAATAAAAAATTACATTTTACATAAATTAAATATATAATTTGATTAAACATGTTTATGTCTTTGCAGTGACATTTAGAATAGGAAGTATTCATTTTCTGTTTTGAAAGGAAAAAAACTCTTTCAAATGTAATTTGAAGCTGTCAAACCAATCTTCTTTACAGATCTTTTAAATGTCACATACCTTCGAAAGGGGATGGCAGATTCCTTTTAAATATGCAATTGCAAACAGTCCAAGCAAAATCAAGAATTTATTAAAATATGCTACTGACATTTATACTGATTAAGTATAGCCCTTTCCCCACTCCCTTTCCATAGACTCCCTACAAAAGATGTGTCACAACAGCTCCCATTAACGCCGCGCTCGCTGTAATTCCCACACACGCAACCAGCCCTTCCCAACCAGCAAACCCAGCTGCAGTTCTTCTCCTGCCTCTTGTTTTGCACAGGAGACTAATAGGAATTCGTGGTTGCTCTACATAAAGAATTGTACTTTTTGATGATTTCTTACCGGCATGCCTGAAATTTATAACAAAAAATATTAACTGCACTTACTTTAAATCAAGCGCAGCACTATACCTAATGGCTTTAAATGGAAGAGTGTATTAATCATAAGCGTAAAGAAAACCTACTGCAACTCATTTCAGACAACTTTACATTAGCGACCCGTATGTTTTGTTTTATAATCACAATATCTATCCTCAGATTATTCATTATTCTCCCCAATTAGAATGAATTTCTGGATTTTTTTTTCCTTCCCCTTTTCTTTTAAGGAGCAGAGAAGAGGGAAAGAGGAAAACCCTCTCACCTACCAGCGCATGGTAAGTGCCGCAGTGATGGCAGCTCCTGTTCTCAGTTACTTCCCACTGACATACTGGACATTTTAGGGTCATTTTAATTTTTTTAGACAACATAGAATTTAATTACTATTTCTCCTCCTCTATCACCAGGCCAGCGAAGTGCATGGGCATAACTCTCATTAGCATTAATGGAAATCCCCACTGTAAATTCTCCCCCATGAACCAACATTAAGAGCAAGGCCATCCTGAGCAAGCAATCTCAAATTGGAAAATAAAATATACCTCCTGTTTCTCGCTACCACCACAGGGAAAACGTAATGAAGTGCAGGAGATTAAGCTACAAGTCCTATATCAAATCTTCCTTGTACTCTATAATTACTCAACACAACGTATACAACAGTTACTCCTTGATGATGAGAATCTGTTGCACATTATTGAAAGACTTTATCCTAATGCTCTCAACTTTCTGGTGCAGAACACAGCAAATTACAGTCCGGCCATCGCAACATCAATCATGATCACCACCAAGTCCCGCTTACTTGAAGCTCATGCTCAGTACTCAAAAGTGACAAAATTACAAAAGGGGCTCTTGGTACTGCAGAAAGTGTGTCAGTGCCAGGCAGAGGGGACACAAGGCAGGCTGCTGGCAGCGCTCTGTGCTGATCACACCGCAGGCAGCGTCCAAAGCAAGCTCGCCCAAAAATAGCCAGGACCACAATCAGCATTTTCTTAGAGGATTCACGCCAGGCATTCATCATCACGCCATAAATTAATTTCACGTAGATAAGGATGGAGAGGAACTTTGCATTGGGCCCAAAGAAAGAATGAAGGAAGCAACCACCAAACATTTTATACACGGTATTTTCAAGCGGACCTTTCTCCTGAGGAGAATACCATCAACCCCTGAAGGTTAGACAAGAAACAAAGCCCTGGGAGATGTCAGTGGGCTGCTTTCTGGCTGGCATTTTTTTCCCAGCCACTGCCAACACCTGGAAAAGGCAGAAAATCTGCCCAACAGGCTTCCTGAAAGCACAGTGTGCCCGATCCATGCCCAAGGTACTCCGAAATACAATTTTGGAGCACATCACCAGCCGGTATAAATCAGCATCGCTATGGCAGCGCAGCACAGAGCGGAGGCTGGCCCCCATCGCCGCTCCAAGGCGCGGGAGCATCCCTGATTTCCTCTGACAGAATCAGCGCACTCATCACCGACGTTTTCCAGAGCCAGAGCAGGAGGTTTGCCTTTATTTCCACTTTACTGCACCCTGCTGACCCAGGACACGACATAAAAACACCGCGTACGGAGTGACAAGATTTAATAGTCAAGTGATAACGCACGCTTGGTGGTAGGAGCCTGCTTCTGGAAGACAGGTATTTAGTGACTCTGCTCCATCGCATGAGCAACCCAGCCAGACGGACACATCTCAGGAGGCTGGCCCGCAGAAGGGCCATGCCAACCTCCTGTCCTCTGTGACAGTGGCAGAAGACACACTAACTCCACAGAGATTGGAGTCCTCAGCACAGGAAGGACATGGACCTGATAGAACGGGTCCAGTGAAGGGCAACAAAGATGCTCCGAGGGCTGGAGCCCCTCTGCTGTGAGGACAGGCTGAAAAAATTGAGGGTGTTCAGCCTGGAGAAGAGAAGGCTCCAGGGAGACCTTATAGTGGCCTTCCAGTAGCTGAAGGGGGGCTCCAGGAGAGGTGGGGAGGTACTCTACATGAGTGAGTGGAGCCATAGGACACAGGGGAACAGTTTTAAACAGAAAAAGGGAAGACTTAGATGAGATATTAGGAAAAAAGTTTATCCTGTGAGTAATAAGACACTGGCCCAGGTTGCCCAGAGAAGCTGTGGCTGCCCCATCCCTGGAGGGGTTCAAGGCCAGGCTTGACAGGGCTTTGAGCAACCTGGTCTGGTGGGAGGTGTCCCTGCCCAGGGCAGGAGGGTGGGAACCTTTCAAACCTTTCAAACCCAAGCCATTCTATGATTCTATGATTGGCTCCTCAGTTAAGTTTCCACACATGAGCTTTCCAATGATGGCTGCAAAGCCCCTTCCGCAGGAGTCAGTCCTGTCCAAACCTCTCCTCACCTCCAAGCTGCCCCTTCACTTCTTGAGTGTTTCCTAAAAAGTATCCAGCAGACTGACCTCCAGCTCCGTGTCCCACCACACTAAATAGTGCCAGCAGCTCCCAAGGTTAGATGTCCAGCAGAGACACCATTTCTCTCTCCTGGATCATGCCGTCTGCTTGATTTGTGGAAGCAGGAATAGGAGAAGCAGCCACAGAAGGAACATTACGTCAAGACAGTTATGGAAAAATCATAGAAACATAACACAAACCCCATACAGAGCATGTGAGTACATAAACATTTCTCCTGCCATAACATAATTAATGCAAAACACACTGGGATCACGTTCTTTTTCCAATGCAACGTGTGCATTATTTTTGTTGATCCGTCTGGTTGGGCTCCTGAAAGCCATCGCTTCCTGCATTCCACAACAGAAACTTTACACCCACAAAACCTGGTACCATTTCTTTTTATTCTTCTTGTCTTTATTCTATTTATTTATTCAGCTATCCAATGTGAAAGGCCATAAATCGCACTGCTACTTAAGTCACAGGGGGAATTCCTTTAAACATAAGTAAAAACTCATAAATAACTTCTTGCAGTCAACAATGCATTCATTTTCTTCTCTGCTTTCAGACTAATCTTCCAGCTAACAAATCAAATCAAGTACCAAAATGTAATTATTCCATGGTGATAATCATCTCCTTATACTCAGAGCATATTTTGGCTTCTTTCTTCTCAAATTAAAATTAGCAGAGAGGCTCAGGCCGGCGGGAGGAGAGGAGGAAGGGCTATGAGGCATCGATAACCCAAGGTATAACAAGGAAACCCTTCAACTTGACCACAGTCCTGCACCTTGAGCAGAAGGCACACTAGGATGGTGGGAAAAAGTGACATCAAATCTAATTTAGACTCACTTTATAACAGTATAATCCATGATATGGTTTTCAAGGCAATGAAGGGCATGAACTCAAAAAAAAAAAAAAAAAAGATAATTTTAATACCAGGAGAATTCCCCCCAAACTTGCTGGAAGCAACGCAGCTGCAAATAAAGCTTGGAATTAAATCTGTGACAAAGTCAGTAAAAAAGGCAAGAAATACTTTGCAATATGCACCCAACACAGAACATTTGGGGCCAACATTTATCTCATCCTCCCTGAAATTCGCTGCTTGTGCCCCATAACTAGCCCTCATCACTTCCAAACACCACTTGCGTGCAAGGACGGAGCTTGGTGGCCATACCCATGGATGCAGACATGTTGGGGATGAGCAAGGTAAGTGTCCTGGAGAAACGAACCCCTCCAGAGACACGGAGGTGCTGCGTTACGCTGCTCCACACCCTCGGATCACACAGTGGTGGCCAGATCAACAGCGGGGCCAGATGCATCAGGCTAAAAATAAAGCGACAGAAATAAACCTGCCTGGGCTGCCAGCTGCCCGAGGAACCAAATGCACGGGACTGGAGGGGAAAAAATAATAAAAAACCCCCTCACACCAAACTCTGCAGTCATCAATTTGCATCCAGCACCTCGTCCTGTGCAGAGGGAAAGAGGTAGGAGACTCACAGGGGAAGGTGATGCTGCAAGTCAGGGTCTGGGGAAACGGAGACAGAGGGCAGCTGGGAGCCCTGCCCTACATCAAACTTCTTTTAAGTTTTTAATTTTACTCTTTAATTTTGTCATCTTCAAACTAAACTCTCATCACAAGCTTTTACATGCAAACACCTTCTGTAAGCCTTTGAAAGCCTGCAGATTTGTAACGCTGAAACAATAAACCCTGGCAGGCAGGCTCAGACCTTCACATTTCAAACAGTTTGCAGTTCAGGTGACAAACCTTTCGTTTGGGAGGCTGCAGGTGCCCAAACCCCGGGCTGTGGGGAACAGAGCCCCCGCTCCCAGCTCCGCCAGCCCTCTGCCATCACCAGCACGGCCACTCCTCAAAAGCAAACACCTGGGTAGCTTGGATTCCTTCTTAATCTGATTTAAGGGACTATTTTTATATTAGAGAGTCCAGGAAAGGACGTCAGAACTATCTGAAAGCTTTTATTTTATTTATTTTTTTAAATTAGCTGGTTTTGGGAAAGACGCGCATCACAGGAGACCGGGCTCTGGGCCGGTTAAACCCTTAAAATAAAAGGGGATTATACTGAAAATGCTGATGTAACCTCCAACAAGGACTTCTCAGCAACTTAATGAATTGATGGTGATTTTCCCCTCACACATCACACATGGGGAGGCAGGAGGGGAGCCCAGCACAGCCCGGGGACACAGCAGCCAGGTCCCATGGCCAACACCTCCCTCAGCTGATGGCCAGGCAGGGATGGCCACTGGCCACAACACGAGTAGAAGCCTTCTGCAGCGCCTTCCTCCCAGAGGAACTTATCTTCAGTTTCCTGAGGGCAGGTTTTTTACTCCAATATATTTGTTTGACACATTTAAAGTGAGATCTTCCTGATTCTGTACAATAGAAAATTATTTCTGAAGTGGCACTACGTGTTACTAATAAAAAACCTCACATATTTAGTGACTTAGAGGAGGGGAAAAAAACCCCAAAAGCAGAAGAGACCCTGTACGAGCAGAGGCTCCCACAGCTGATGGGGAGCAAGAGCCACAGAGCTCCCCTCTCCCTGTTTCGGACACACAGCATGGTCTTGGCCAGTTCATTCAACCCACGTCTGCCCTGCAAAGTGTTTTGAAATCCCAAAATAAAGACCTCAGAGTACAATTTAAAAATATTGTATCACTTCTATGAGCAACTTAACCTCCCTATCACTCACTTTGCTCTGAGTTTAAATTAGGAAAGAGCAAAACCACTTGGTGGATAAGGACCTGACTGGATGGCTACACTCAAAGAGTCACAGTCAACATCTCAATGTCCCAGCAGAGACCAGTGATGAGTGGTGTCCCGCAAGGATCATTACTGGGACTGGTGCCATTTAACATCTTTGTCAGAGACATGGACAGTGGGATCGAGTGCAGCCTCAGCAAGTTTCCCAATGACATCAAGCTGTGTGTTGTGGTCGACATGCTGGAGGGAAGGGACATCATCCAGAGGGAACCTGGACAGGCTGGAGATGTGGGCCCATGTGAACTTCATGAAGTTCCACCAGGGCAAGTGCACGGTCCTGCACCTGGGACATGGCAATCCCAAGCACAAATCCAGGCTGGGCAGATCAAGAACAGCCCTGAAGGACAACTTGGGGGTGTTGGTTGATGAGAAGCTGAACATAAACTCAACAGGGAGCCCCTCTGCTG
>JAHREE010000099.1:3541326-3647219 GCA_033628505.1 Tringa tobata
TCGCCCCTGGGGCATCATCTGGGATCTGGCTGGAAAAGAGCTGGCCAAAGGGGCCTATGAAAACTTGAAGGGTGTGGGAGAGGGAATTGGGAAAGAGTATTTACTAATTCTTATAACACAAGAAACTGTCAAACCACCATTAGGTATCAGGTTTTAAACCCAAGAGTCTTTTCTCATAGTACAAAGTTAAACTGTACGACATCCTGCCACCAAAATGCCAATTATACCATGGATTAAAATAAATTCACGGGCTACAGGTCCCTCAGTGATGACTGCACATGGCCATCTGGACACGGTCTCTGGGTCCAGGGCACCCTCATACTGCTGGCTGTTGGGAGCCAGAAGGGATATTTGCTCTTTCTCAGAGTTTGCCCTGAAGCATCCTCCACGGCGACCACTGTTAGAGACAAGAGGTGGGATGAGGTGGACCAGAGCTGGCCCAGAGAGCACATCTGACCTTGTCCTTCTTACACTGACCATCCTTGGGAAGATCATCGCAGTCCCAAAGCACTGCAGGCTGGAAAACCGCAGGAAATACCGGAGGAAAAGAGCTGAAGTGACTCACACGAAGTCCCTCGGTAAGCTGGGGACAAGCTGGGTGTCAGCAGTCCCTGCCCAGCAGCCTGTTCACCAGAGCACCAGTCTTTAATTTTTATGCTAATGAGGAAGTTACTGGCATAAAACTGAAGCAGCGCAGCCCCGACCGAGGCCCTCTGAGGATTGAAGTGCCTGGAAGGCAGAAGTTGCATTTCATTGATAGTACAATTGCGTCTTAAATCTCCGCGGTCACCACAGAGGTAGCGAGCGCGGTGTCAGCTCAGGACGCAGGGAGGTAAAAGGCAGATAAGGCCGTGCCCGTGGGACGCCGGGCGTTTGTTCCCTGTCGGGAGAATACAAAGGGCCACGAGCTGTGGGAGCCTTGGACCTGCCGCCCTAATCTAAATAACCCAGAGCCACCCAACGCGGGCTCCTGGGATGGACGCGATCACCAGAAGGGACCGTGCGCCACCGGCTCCAAGTGGGACTTTAAAGAAGGGACATTGTCTCATAGAATCACAGAATGGTTCGGGTTGGAAGGGACCTTAAAGCTCATCCAGTTCCAACCCCCCTGCCCTGGGCAGGGACACCTCCCACCAGACCAGGTTCCTTAAAGGCCCGTCCAGCCTGGCCTTGGTCTCGGAGGTCCCTTGGGCATTTGGGAATGATTCCGCCCACGCAGGAGCAGCAAAGCTCCCTGTGCTCACCCTTCCTCTCCTTCAAGCATTGCTTGTGGGAAAACAAAGCCCTGTAGCCAAATCCCAGCCGATCCTTCCAAAAGCTGCTCGGTGCCAGATTGTGTGCGTTGAAGCAAAGGACAGTCCGCCCGAGAACAGTTCTACTCTTACAGCAGTGACAGCTAGAGAGATGATTTTTTTTTTTTTTTTAAACTGAAACAGTTATACACTGGAAGTCCTACTGTGATATAATTATACCGGCGTAAACACGCCCTGCACCATCTTGCTTATTTTACTTTCCGAACTGGAACAATCTGCACTGGTGTGTACATTTCTTTTAGCAATTGAATTGTGTCCCCACAAGGATTTTTTGCTGCTGTAACAGAAAGGGCACGAAAGCAACAGACCTTTGTGGTGAAGAGCGGTCCTTGGTTTCCAAGTAAGCATTTTTACATTTTCTGTTGGCAATAAATAAGCCATAGGAATCCCGTCCTTTACAGAGAACGATAAAGGCACCGAAAATCTGGTCTCTCATGTTCCTATTTCCTGATCAGACCTCAGAAAAGGGCAGCCCGAGAAATGCCTTCAACCTTCCCTCTTAAATCCCCAGGAAACCCCGATGCCCAGGATCTGTGGGCAGGAAAAAAATCTCACAAAATACAGAGAGAGGATGGATGCTCCTGTTTGCTCCAGCATCTTCCCGGAGGCGCGTGATGGAACCAGCCCTCTGCTGGGTCCTGCGGTTTTGTATCTCTGCTTTTCTGCCTGGGCTTTAGGGAGGTTCTAGAGAGAGATGTGTCTGATCCTTTCCTCCATCGAGCTGTGTTGGCTCTCAACAGCGTAAAACAAGAGTTTTAAAAAGCACGAATGCAATGACATATTCCCATATAACTTTTCTCTGTGCCTGTGAGAAGTATCTTGGATATTGATACTAAGCCAAGCTGAAAGAAAGATGCTCGTTACTGGAATTAACCCATCTTCCCTTTATTTCTACACATTACTAAGCAGGAGAATAACTCATGTGACTAACTCAGTCTGTGGACTAAACTAAAGGCCTGGGAAATTGCTTTGGAGAGAGCCTAGGCTTTGTTTAAACAAATAAACAGCAAGTACAAAAAGGAAAGAGCTACTCTATGAGCCAACCCAGAAGGGTTTGTGTCGTGCAAACCGGCGTTTGCCTTCATTCTCTGCAGGTTTTTATTTAATTTAGATAAATATCTAAATGAAATTTCATTTTCAAAACTGAATGAGGCGCTTAATCTAGAAAACATCAAACTGGAAAACTGTGAAACTTTTTCATTTGGGGCTTTTCTTCTACATGAGACTATTTCCTGAAATCGTGATGAATTTGCAAATAGTTTCAGCTGTCCCAAAATTACACTTTTCAGCTAACAGCTACTTGTCTGATGAAAATCACTCAGCTGTTACCAAGGTCTTGGCTAGCTCTGGCTGTTACATTTCCAATGGGATTTTTCCACAACAGTTAAGCAGGAGCGGCTTGGGAGTTTAAATATGGATAATTCCCTCCATCCTGTTGCAACTTCTGCAGCTTCAGCTCTTCCCTGTCTCCGGCGCGCTCTGCACTGCGGGCTGGGGACACGTAGAGCGTGGGGACAAAATGCAGCGTGTGGGATAAATTCTAAAGGAGATACCAAGTGTAACTGGAGGGCTCGATGGAGAGCCACTGGTGGAAGCTGGGCAGGGTTCGACTGGGTCAGGAGGAGAGGCTGGGGAAGCGGTGGAGGACCTCGAAGGGAAGAGCAGTGTCCTGGCAGCTCCTGTCTGTGAGCTATCAAATATAAATATTATCTAGCGAGGGGGGCTGGGGGGAAAGAAAAGCCTCTAAAATCCTGTTTTACACACATTGTGTTTTGAGTAAATATTATTTTAGCTATCTAAAGTATTCAAACTAATCACGGCAGTTTCCTTTAATGTCTGCCATTCCAGACACAAGGTTTATTTACTGTAATGTAATACATCTTGAGGGAATGTCATATGCAGATATTAGCAATTAACTCATTAATCTAAAAATCACAATTCTTGCAATTAATAGAGCACTACACAGTCACTCTAATTACAAACTCTGCACAAAAGGCCAGTCTCACAGGGAACATGTAGTCTCCTAATTAGCCAAGATTTCAAAGGCAGACAGAAAATTGAGATGTTGAGGGTCAGGGAGGGAAAAATGTGAATACACTACACTGGGAGCGTGCCTGACAGCGGGACTGGCGAGCAATACATAAGGAGTTTACTTTGCTGAAGTCTGGGGGGTAGCGCTCATCCACGCAGGGCGGGCGCGGGGCGACTTATTTTAGGGGGAGACACCAGCAAGACTCATTTGCTCAGAGGTGATGAGGTCCCCTAGCTCCTCTAACCGGGGAGTTCCCAAACTTTTGCAAGGTGCTGACATGGCCGTGCTCAAGGGCTGCAGATGGAGGTGGAGAGACCCACGGGCGCCCACGGGGATCCAGGATGGGGAGCATCTCCTCGGGATGCTGGCGAGCGGCACAGCGTGTCCTCCCTGCGTCCTGCGAGATGCCAAGTGGCCTGGCTCCGGTCCTGCGAAGCACTTACCTATGCGTTTCACTTTAAGCACAGGAGTAACCCTGCTGATTTCATTAGGGCTACTCACACGCCTAAGGACTTGGCTGATTTGGAAAACGAGTGCTCAGCACAAGGCAGGACCGAGTCCTCTATCGCCGGCCACGACCTTGCAAAATCTTCCAGCATCTCCATTTTTCCAACTATATAAATGGAAGCAATAGGATCTACTTCCCTCTGTGCCCTGGTGCCAGCCCGTGGGGTGGACGTGAGCGGAGTCACCCACCTGCCTCTGGACAAGCTTTTCTCTTTCCTGAGACACGACACTTGGCCACTGGTGCGGTCAGTGGTCGGGCGTTGCAAATCCCAGCAGGAGCACTGGGAGCCACAGACATGCCAGCCGGGGCTCCGGAGAACATGGCAAGAGATGCTGTGGGAAGCGTTTCCTCGCCCAGGCCCCCACCCAGCTGCTATTGTAATCTTTATCTTCAAGAGAGAGACAGGGAGTCTGCCAGCGCGCGGCTGGTGTTGGTAGAAACCGTTGTCATAAGCTGAGTTACAGTGGAAAAAGGCTGCGTAAGACAATGCCTGTTTGACTTAAAAAGTAGAAATACGATTGCAGCACTGATTTCTCTTCCCTTATATTGTGTTCCTGTGCTACAGCCTCCTGAGGAGTTTATAAGTCCATGGTTTTAGTCCCAAAGAGAGTATTTTTTTTATCAGTTTACTGATCATGTCCCAGAGATAAACTCCTGAGTCAGTAGCAAATTTTTTAGGAGGAACCAGTTTTCTAGGGGGCACACCCCATCATCCTTGCTTGCTGAAAGGACCTTTCCAGATCAGAGCAAACAACCCCCAGAGGGGCGCCTCATCCAGGAGCTCTGGAGGAAATCACTATTGACATGTAATAAAGATGGGAAGCTCTCTGTGGGTGGTGGAAGGGACAGATTGTACAAGTGAAGCCATTGAGTATTTAGATGGTGGCAAAGAGAGAGATCACCTCAGCAAGAGCCAGAGGGACCGCAGCTGAAGCAGGTCTAATGGCTCTAATGTTTGACAGGGGGTCTGTTCCCATCTGGGGACAGGTCTCATCGATGAGCCTCTTTGTGCAGACCTTCTTGCTTGTAGAATAAACCCGATGGTGCTAATACCACTTGGAGGACAAATGTTGGAAGGGACCTTAAGGATGATCTAGTCTGCCACAGGCAAGGACACCTCCCACCAGACCAGGTTCCTCAAAGCCCCATCCAGCCTGGCCTTGAACCCCTCCAGGGATGGGGCAGCCACAGCTTCTCTGGGCAACCTGGGCCAGGCTCTCACCACCCTCACAGTGAAAAATTTCTTCCTGATATATAATCTAATTCTACCCTTTTCCAGTTGGAGGTCATTACCCCTTGTCCTATCACTACATGCCCTTGTAAAAAGTCCCTCCCCAGCTTTCCTGTAGGCCCCCTTCAGATACTGAAAGCCTGCTATGAGATCTCCCTGGAGCCTTCTCTTCTCCAGGCTCAACACCCCCAACTCTCTCAGCCTGTCCTCACAGCAGAGGGGCTCCAGCCCTCTGAAGACAGTATTACTTCTAGACTTGGTAAAGGATAATAAGAATTAACTAGAAAAAGACTGAGAATAAAAGTTGAGAAATAAGAAGCCTATTGGGGTCCCCGAAGCCTGTTAGTGTCAAACCTGGGCTCACACCTTTTTGTCATCTGTTGGGCAACACCAGTAGCTGCTGGGATAGGGGATAGGCACCACAGCTGTCCCTGGGGTGCACTTGAAAAGTGGTTAGAAAAGTGGTTAGTGTGAGAAGGAACGTTTGTTTCTCTGGAAAGGTGGAGAAAACACTTAAGAAAAAGTTGTGTCAATATTACTGCCTCTGGATTGTTTGCTGGGAACGGAGAATGTGATTCTGATGTATTTTTTAATAACATGGATGTGGGAATAAACAAGAGCTATTAATATACTTCTTGTAAGGACGACCCGAGCGCGAGCCGTGCCCGGGGTGAAGCAGCAGAGCTCTCCAGGGCTCTGGTCCCCTCTCTGCCCCGTCCCTCCCTGCCGTGACCTGGTTGTGCCCGACCGGCCTCTGCTGCAGCCGGGGCGCTCGGACCTGACCCACGGCCACGGCTCTGGAGGAGCTTTGATTAATTAACGGTTGTAAAGCACTTCTGGGGCTTTGCATGAAAGGTACAACGGATACATAAAGTACTGGGAAGGAGTTGCGATGATGTGATGTTTATCTACAGATAAACTAAAAAGTCAAGTTTTCTTTCTTAAAATGTTCTTTTTTTTGACTCTCACACATGAAATTGTAACTCCAGAGTGTTTTGTTGCAACCTAAGGACAGTTATTCAAAGGGCAGGGAAACGGGACTAAATCTTAAACCCTCTCTCCATTGCTGTCGTGTAATTAACTTCACGTTTTACTAAGATTATCTCCCCACGTGAATTCTGAGAATAATAGGGTTTCAATACCATTCCTTCAGCAAATAATCTTTGCAGGGAAGAAACTTCATTTCAAGCGCTAGTAAAGTACATGTAAAATATTAATCAGAGTGTTCAACTAACAAGAGGCCACTGGATGCCATCCAGGACAGACGAAATGCGACCATTCACGTGCACTTCTCAAAAGCAGGAATTTTATCCAGACATCTCAAAACTCCTAGGAAAGCCGGTAAGTAACAGATATGCTGAGGGAAATGATGCTCAGATTTAAGCATACGGTGTTGCACTGCGCATCGTGGAAAAGAAATGAAGAAGAATAAAATGTAAAATATTGCTTAAAGTTCAAATGGAGCAGTCTGTCTTGGGAGACAAAAAAGATGATAAAAAAAGAATTGGTAAGTCCAAGCTGGCAGTTATTAGAATAGCAAAAACATAGTGCTTATGTACATAATGGTTTAACTTAGATTAAAAACCATAACTTATCTGAAAACACTCTGTTTAGTACTTCGGAGGTTAAATATGGTTCACAGCAGCTCTCACAATTAAATTGTTTTTCCCCCGCTTCAATAAAGTATATTGAAAATCATTTCTTGAAAAGTAACAAAAAGATGATTATTTTGCTTGCAAACGGGCACCATGTTCCTCCTTTAAAGGGAACACACGTGCAGCCCCGGCGCTCGCACGCCCTGAACCAAACTCTGCCCCTCTCCCGGCAGGAGCAAAGTGTTTCAGGAGTGGGATGTGAGGTCTGATACCACCTGCACCAAAGGAGATGATTCCTCCTCCCAGTTCAGTGCTCTGGGGAGCTTGGCTGGCCCAAACCCATCACTGTGGTGGTGATACCAGCTTGCTCCGCCGTTCCCTGCTCAGGGAGGATGCTGGACTGGGCCAACATGGGACACATCCTCCGCTACCGCAATGCAGGCAGCAAATCTGCCCCTTTCCATTAAGTCTTTCATTGAAGAAGCTACACAACATCAACGTCCTGCACCCGGGTCATGGCAATCCCAGGCACAAATCCAGGTTGGGTGGAGAATGGATTGAGAACATCCCTGCAGAAAAAAGTTTTCCTAGGATAAGAGTAACTACAATAGGCAACCCCCAAATGACTACGTACGATTAGATATAAAATTCATGTTTAAAAGTAGGAAATTGGAAGGGCTTGTCTCCAGCAGGAAGGTGGGTTCCCCAGGCCACACTCTGCAATCCATCACATCGCTGTGCCCCTCTTTGCCACCCACCTTCTCCCCCACCCTGGGACTTCTGTCATCATTTACCCGGGAATTTTCACCACAGTGGGTAAGGGTGATGCTCCAGCTTTTCTCGGTGCCAGCGGAGAGCTGCTTGGGAAGCACCAGGCTCTACCACTCCTTCCCTGCCATGGCTTCTGACTCCGTGTTTGTGCTCCCCTGGAGTGGTGCCTCACCACAAGGACATTGTCATCCTTTCATGAAACATGCAGGGTGGCCCTAAGGGAAGGAGAAACATCTTTTAACCTGCCCCAGAGTCCTAGCACTGCACTTACAGCAGCACATGCCGTGCTGAACGGGTCTGACTGCTGTCACAAGCATGACCATCTCCTTTGAGCAGGGACCCCCATGTTGGGTGACACCATCCCAGCTGGCCAACTTCAGTGTCAGACAAGGTGTCACGGGTGAACCAAACTCCAAACCAACACTAGTATAGAAATACAGACTTTGAGAGCCGTGCAGTGACAGGGAACTGCCAAAACCACCAATACTTTTCCCAAACACATGCTCTGAAGGTGCCATGAAGTACTTCCATGGATATAGCAGTGGAAGTTGCTGTGAACCATTCAAGTTTTTTCCTCCCTAATGGGAGAATGAGATTAATATCACAATTCCACAGCATTAAAAACCTACATCACATGGACAAATTCCTTCTGCCATCATGGGAGAGACTTCCACTGGTTTTCAGCTGCAGGTTGTCCCATCCCCAGTACCCATGAGCCTTCGGGAGCAGAAGACCTCCCTCCATCCAGCAGCAGATATCTATCTCTCTGTGACCCGACATCTGCTCCACGGAGGAAGGGAGCAATGATTCCCATTTTGTTGCCCTGCCCTGGTTGCTGGGTGTCTCCGTCATGGAGGTGATGAGGTTAAAAAAGATAGGGAGAAATGGGAAAATTCCTCCAGGCTTCGTTGTGGATGTAAAGGACCCTCAAGGGATTAAAATACGAAGATGGAAACTGTCATCTATTTTTGGAAATGTTTTCCTCTCAGGGACTAACTCCAAGGCTATTAATCAGCATAACAAGAAGAGGAAGAGACTCTCAAAGATCAATTGCTCCTCGCTGGAGAAGTAGTTCAAAATAATTGTATATGTGTTGGGGCTCTTTTTGGTGTAATTGAATGGTACCAAAAGAGTCAAGTATATTTAAGGGATAATCTCTCCTGCGCTGTAGTGAACAAAGCAATAAACGCCTATTGAGATTGATTAATCACTGAGGAGGTGCCAAGGAGTTTAATCCATCCCAGAAGTCTTTTACAACAAGAATCCTGCAAAGCGTCAGGGATTATTATTATGCAACAAAACCGCTCGAAAATAAAAAATTCCCTCTCTCTGAAATACACAAATATTATGTTTCTGCTTCCACCTGCAGGAAACCTCCACCCCAGAGGTTTGGATAAGGATCTACTGGTAAAACTGACCGCGGACAGGAAAGGTTCACACAGAGTAATTCCTAGAAAACGGTCTCCTTCCTAGTTTGCCCCGTGCTGAGGGAGATAAAGAGGAGGGAGGCACAAAAAAGAAGATTATTCTGATTAAAAAAAAAAAAAAAAGGTTCAATAGAACATCCTTTCAGTTTGTAAAAACAGAACCTGTCCCTTTCCCTCCCCAGCGAACACAGCAAACACAGCAAACACAGCCTCCCTCGCCCAAAGGGAAAGCCTTCATAATGTCCTGGAACACATGGGACCAAACCTCCCCCTTTATTTAAGAAAATGCAAGCAGAGCACCAAAATAGAGTGAAAGAGAGAAAGAGACATCCAGCATGCAACAGCCTAAACCAAAATATACAGGTGACCCTAATAAAAACCTAGCAAATGTCAGAAGTCTGGATGTCCAGAGCCCCCAACTTTGTCCCTTCCTACGACAAGAGAGGTGTGAGTCTGGCTCGTCACCCTTGGGATGGGAAAATTGCATTTTTCTGCTGAGAAGCCCTGACTAAATCTGGGAGGAATTGGTGGGATGAGGGTGCTGCAGGCTCCTGCCCTCACCTGGAAGGCAGTTCTTCACCTGGCAGCGATGCTGTGCACACCTTCCAGGAGACAGCACATAGAGTCAGGAGAGGAAACTGGTCTGAATTTGAATAGTAACCACACTGGGAGATTAATAAAGGAGGTATGGTCACCAAGGTGATCTTCATCTCATTCTAATGCAAAAAAAGAGCGCAAACATAGAACACACAGCTGCTGCTTCACAGGCTAGGCAAGAAACTTCCAAAATCTCTATGTCCAGGCTCTGTAGAGGAGCATCTCACAGCTGCTTCCACAGATTTTTCTCTTTCTGCCTCTAAGCAATGCTGAGTGCACAGAAGAAAAGTATTTTAAACATCCCAGCTGACAAATTAAATGCAAACAGGAGAACATCATTTGCTTCATCTTTCTAACCTAAAGACAGGATCCCTACCATGAAAGCACACGAAACAACAAACACCTGATTTGCTTGCAAGGCCCTTTTGCGAGGACGAGGACGTGCCCTTTCATCTGCTGCATCTTGGTCTCTGATCTACAAATCCCCGTCTCTCTCTGCGCAATGCAATTTCCAGGGCACTTTGGCTTGTGATTAAAAAAACCACCCCCAAAGCAGTATGGGGACAGTCTGCAGGTGTTTTCACCCCCGCACACCCATTGATCCACGGTTTCCAGTCTTTCTGGCCCCCACTCGTTCACCTCTGCAGCACATGCCTTGGGAATGAGCTGCTGGCTCGGAGCAGGGGATCAGGATCACGCAGGCGGGATGGGCACAGAAAGAAAACATCAAAAAGAATCAATTCAAGCCATTTTGAGCTATAAATTCAAATGAAAGGCAAACCTTATGGCCCCAGTTCAGGAAAGCATGGGTCAGCAGGAAAGCCCCTTAGGATGTCTGGGGGTGGGGGGAAACTTTCCTGATTCTAGCGTTGCTCGAGGGACAATCAGCTGGACATTTCCACACTCCGTGGGAGCAAAATCCTTTTGTGCACAGAGTATCTCACAGTATGCTAACTGCTTTCAAAAGACTTTATTCTCACTATTTCACTGCTTTATGCTCTTTTCTTAATTTGGACTTCAAAACAAAATAAAATCCCATTATTTTTTTCTGCTTGGTCAGACTCTTTTGCAAGTCCTTGTTGCTCCAGTGTTTGAGTGGGTCAGACTCCACACTCCAAGGGCCACTTGCTCACGCTGACATTTTTTAAACCACGGGAGCAGTTGTATTAAGCCTGCCAAAGCTACTTCTAATAAAATTGTGATTTCTGATGCAAATTTAAGTCATCTTCCTTCCATCCATCTCAGTATCACGAGAACCCGAGCTGTGGCTGGTGGGTTTTTTATTTTCATTCCATCGTTCTCTTGAATATAAAATTACAAATGTAATTACCTGCACACTGCAGCAAAAGCCTTCAGCTTCTGGATCATGAATATCTGATCAATGGTCGCCACACTCAAAAGTAAGAAAGTGTGGTCTGTCACCAAACTAATAACCAAATATAAACTGTAAATGCGTTAACTCCAGAGTTCATGGCTGCAATGCAGTGAATGCAAACCTCTCCTCTGGACCTGCACGGAGAGGCAGAAGAGTTTTCCAGGTTCTCTCTGGCTGCACCTCAATCACATACCACCCAGTGGCACAGCCAGGAACTGTATTTCCCATTTATTTGGGAATATCTGGTGGATGCAGCAATATATCCCTAAACTGTATTTTGGGAAGGACCTTCTTTTGCCTTCCAGATTCAGCTCAAAATTTCACTAACTTCTAATGTGCTTTATGATAAACGGTAGCTCAAAAGAAGTCTTTACGACTTCCCATAAAAATCTGCATGTGAAAGCATATACTTCTCCTCACTGGAGTGTAAAGGTGCACTAATAAGGTACAAAGGCAGGGCTATAAACACGGGAGAGATATGGCCATCACTAGGTTCAAAACCACGAAGGGCTGTGTGCGAGGGACGCGTTTTCACTGACATCATGCAAAAATGAAATGAAAGACATAATTAGCACGAAAGCACCTCAGGGCTTGGCTGTTGGCCATTCCATTCAGCAGGACTTTGGCCATCAGCTTTAAAAAGTGCAGAGTAAGACCCCCAAGGAGACCCAACAACCTGCTGTTCCCAGAGCTCGGGGTCTGCTCTGGAGGGGCTGCTACGCGTGCGTAGACTTTGCTCGTGCAGGATGTATCAAGAGTGTTTTCTGGTTAAGGAACTAGACCAAGATCTGATTTCAGGTTTTATTTCTGCCACCCTGTGTGACCCTGGGAAAGTCACTTAACTGTGGGTGTCTGTCTCCAATCATACACCACCATTTCTGGTCTCCAACTGGACTTCTATCAAGGCAGGATGGAGGACGTCTTTGCACAACGTGGCCCCAGCATGGGTTGACACCTCCATGATGCAAAGGCAGTGGTACTTTGGAGTAGAAAACATTTTTCACATGGGATAAAAATCTTATTTGGCCTACTTGACTGGGTAGTGCTCTGAGCTGCACCTACTCAGGAGTGAACCTTCCACCCTGATTAATCTAATATGAACAATAAATATTAGTATGAGAAAAGTCTGAAAATTGCTCTTTATCTTTACTTGTATATAATAGATGAGTTTAAAATAAAATTGATATTCTCTTCACCTTCTCCTGAAACATAGCTGGTATTTGATATCAAGAGATTTTTCCTATTAAATTAATCAGAAGTTGTCGAGTTCTAGGTAACGCCTGGTGGTTTTTTTTTTTTTTTTGGGCTAACTTCAGAATTAATACCAGTGAGTTTGAAAAGGGTATACATTTTTCATTATGTCAGATGAAAAGAACATCCTTCCTATTTGTATGATAGTGCAATAAAAGACATCAGCAGTGACTTCAGCTCCTGGGTAATTTTTTACTTGTCTATCTGGTTCATTTTTCTTTGATCAAACAAAGACTAAAAATACTGTGGCATTTTACTACTTCAAAACTCAGACATACATGGACTTTATCTTTCCGAGGGAATATTGGAAACTACTCTATATTTGAATTGCCTGAACTCTGCAGTTTTTGGATAAGGACCAATGTGCCAGGGGTTACAGAGCTGCAGCATCACCTCTCACAGTATTTACTGCAACCTCCCCCTCCACCCCCACCCCCCAACACACAAGTGGGGTTGAACGAAGCAGTGTTGGGGTGGGGGCAGTTGCAACGCCTTATTTGTGTTGCCCTGCTATTTGAAAGTAATCTTAGTTCCCTTTTTTTTTCCCCACTGGAGGAGAAAAATTAAAATGTCAGAACCAGCTCAGGCTCCTCGTTTGCTTCACTGTCCCCTCCAGTTGCCCGATCCTAATTAATTCTTCCCCTGTGCCACCTCCTCGCTTTGTCTTTTGCCTTCTACCTTCTTGCCTTGCTTATCTTCAGCACTTCCCCTAATCCCACTCACTTCTCTATCATTCTTATTTATTTTCCTCCTTTGTCTCCAAAACCAGTGACAAAGTTCTTAACTCTTGCTGCCTGAACTTCCTTTCCTTTATCTCGCTTCCTCTCCTTTCTACAGCTTTGTGTTCCCACTTCTCCTCTCTCCACTGCACGGATGTTCAGTGCTTTCTGCAACGACTCCTCGTCTTTTCTTCCCTTCTCTGTCGCTGTCTCTCCACCTTTCCCTCAGCTCCCCTGGGTCCAGAGCCTTCTCTCCACCCCTCCTCTCATTCCCTCCGCTGAGGCTGTGGCTCAATGACATCCCATGTCCTGCATCTCTTTTCCTCCATGATATCTTCTTTCCCCTCTGTACCTCCAGACCTCTCCACAGCTTCCTCATCGCTCACTCCACCACCATCGCTGCCCAAACCCCCGCTCCCAGATGTGTGCCCACATCTGTACCTGCCCCTTCAAGACACTTTTGCCTTCAACTTTTCCATCCTCACCTTACAACCACCTCGATTTCCATGATGAAGCTTTCCCTTCTCATGAAGCCTTCCCTGCAACCCGTCCTCTTTCTTCTCACCATTAATAATCCCTGCTCCCTCCTCCATCTAAACTGCTCTCTGTCTCTTGCCTTTTTTAGACTGTAAGTGCTTTGGGACACGGAACATGGATCATCGATGTTTATAAAGTGACTGGTAAATTTTGTGACACTGTATAAATATTTTCTTAATTAATTACATTCTCCAGCACGAGGCTTTTCTTCAAAAAAGGTCTGTAGAAAGGAAATACATATTTTGGCAGCATCTCATGGAGCGTGTTGACCTCACTTTATGATTTCCCTCCCAGCACAGGAAAGCGCATACCACAGCGATTGCTATCGTTGCGGCAGACACGCAGACCTCCTTCCGCACGCGGGCGATAAGGACCTATCTGTCAACCTCCTGCTTGTCCCCACAGCATCGCAGCCCGAGCTGGCCATAAGGCTCTAAGCGAGGGTGACGTTTCCTACACCTCGGCTCCTACAATTAGATGCGAGTGTCAGAGAACATGATGTCGGCGCAGGTGAGGAGCAGGGAGGCATTAATCTCCCCCGGCGCCACGGGTGCCGACCGTCTGTCAGGTACATTCCCCTTCATTCATGAGCTCGACACGAGACCTTCTGTGGTCTTCAAGCCCTGCCTTGTCAGGGGGAACCAGCCAAGGAGCTCATCTCATGGGTACATCCTCATCTGGCCAACATCTTCCTCACGTGCTTCTCACCCATATGGTGATACCAAGTTTGAGAAAAATCTTTTTTGGGGTAAGAAAGGTGTCCCTGGACTCTCACATGAGCAAAACGCATTTTGTCCTTTGAGTTTCCAGAGAAGTGTGGACGCACCAGAGGAGCCAGGCAGCGTCCCTTCAGCAGGCACTGCCTGCCAAGGAGAGCTCCCCCAACGCGCCCAGCCCGGCCTCTGCTTTTCATATCTCTTGGCTGACTGTGCTTGGGTTTGTATCTACTTTGGAGCAACTTCCACTGTCTTAAAGCTGCTGTTGTTTTCAGGGTACCCACTTGGATGAGCACCACCGCGGATGGACCCCGATGCCGCCCCCACCCCGGCCGAGCTGGCAAGTGGGGGTCGCACGGCGTGGATTAGCCTTGTGTGACACGGAGAGCAAAGAGACGGAGTATAAGGGAAAAGCCGGGGAGGAAATATATGCCCCTGCCAAAAATACTCTAAATAAATCCTGCCAGAGGCAGCACAGCCTGGGCTCGACATTGCCCAGGCTCTTCTGTCAAACTTTCCCACCGTTCTGTGCAGCTCCGTGTGTGCGTCCAGGCAGACACAGTGTGACCAATGCCCTCACACTTGCAGAGTTACAGTCACATTTTTGTAGGGAAGTAGAATAAATTTTGTCCATAGAAGACACTTTTCCTCACTATGACTGTTCCCACGTTAGGAATTGTACCAGTGATAACTACACCAAGTGTCTAAATATATTCTAAAAAATCAGCTGCCTTACCCAAGTAGACGCACAGGAACCTCGCAGAGACCTCGCTGTAGTACCTCGTCTGCTCTCTCATAAATGAGTCTTAATGAAATATTGACTTAGTGCTGGCACTGTTTCAAGAGATTGCTTGCACCTTACCCTAACCAGTGTAATAGCAAATGCCTAATCAAAGCACAAATCATCCCAAACAAACAAACAAATAAACAAACAAACATGTTTGATTGCTTTGCAATGGGAGAGTTTAACCGGGCTTTCCCCACGGAGGCGAGGTAAGGCCAGAGTGACAGCAGCTCGGCTGGAAACTGGGCACCCAGCAGGAAAAAAGTACACATGAACTGTGATTTTAAAGAGCTGCCGACGCCTCAGTAAAAACTCTTATGTTGGAGTGATTGTTCATTCTGAACAGCTATTGAGCCCATCAATACCTGCGTCTTAGTGCAGAAGAAAGGCATATATTAATTTGACCCCTGCGTTTTATTCACCTCCATTTACAAATTTTCCTCCAGAAAACAGATGAATAATGAAGCGGCGATATAAAATGATGCAGAAGTCAAACACAAAGCTGGCTCAAAGAGCTACGGAGGGTCTCACGGTGCCAAATGACTCCGTGGCAAAACAGCAAATCGAATTCAATTCTGATCAGCTCAAAGGGAAAAAAAACCCACCCCAGCCTTCACTCTGTCTACTCGCTGATGAGCTCTTCTCCAGCTATTACCACTTAGAAAAGAGATCTGAGAGCCACTGCTGATAGTTTGAAGAAACATCAGTCAAAGCTCGTAGGCAGCCAGAAAGGCAACTAGAATGTTATAGGCATGTGTGCCTGAAAGCTCATTTAATTTTTCCAGCTTTATAAGTTGGTGTAATAAAAGGTGTTAGGTCTGTCTATGAGCTCTCTTCCACCTGTATCCTTAGACCATCACAACCACAGCAAAACACCACTAAAGCAGACAACATCATTACGCCACGCTATGAATCCATCTGTGCTCACCTCTCGAATGCTGCGTGTGGTTCTCCCGGATCCCACTCGGCTTAGAAAAGGAGATGATGGAAGGTGGAATATGATAAAGATCCGTAACAGCCTGAGTGGCAGGGAGGAGGTGTAATGGGAGCGATTATGCGTTACTCAATTTAAGAATAAGTGAATGCCAAATGAAACTTTTGAGCAGTAGGTAAAGCAAATATCAGGAACTGCTTTTTTTTCACACAAAACCTACTTCAGTTGTGGAACTCATTTGCCTTAGTGCGTCAACGCTAACAAACATAATAAAAATTAATGGATTTTAAAGGGATTAGACAAATTTACAGAGGACAGGTGCAAAGGATGGATTGTGCCTCTTTCTTCCTCTTTTTCCTTCTCTAGTTATACTGCATGGAGCTGTAATGACTCGTTCCTCCTTCAGTGGTCTCGCACCTCCTTCAGTGTCCACATGTGCTGATTGCTCTGTGCTTTTTAATTACTGGGCAGCTTCTACTTTATGTAGCTTCCTGCTGGTCACTAGAAGAATATGATCAGATATGAAGAATATATCATAATATGGGGTTAGCATGCCCTTGGCTTCCTAGAGGGGCCAGGCGTAGTGAATGGAAGGTATAAATAATGACACATTTGGTGTCACATTGTTTTATTTAAACCATATTCTCCTGCCAGGTGATCCTGGTGTCACATCAAAAGCATGCTTCTTTGCTGTCCTCATCTTCCTTACAAAATCCTAGTTTTCCCACAATTACAAAGCCACCTGGAACCATCACTACCAGGAAAACAACATTTATCTATTTTGTATTTATCAACTGCCCACCCAGCAAAGCTTTGCCCCATTTGTTCGTCTCCTCCATCTGTTAAGCCTTGACTGATGGGAAGGTGTTTGTAGCTGGAAGTGCTGGAGCCAGGGACCTCACGGAGTCAGTGCTCACTGGTGAGCAACAGCGTTAGTTAAAGCAAATCTCTGCCCATGCAGCTGCTGTAATTTTAAACGAGAAAGAGCAATCTCAGAACACGGGAAGAACAGTCCTCGTGTTCAGCCCCTCCACAGCTGCTGCCCTTATCGGTACAATTGTGTTTAAGGTTTTGCACGGTGTGGGATAAGCAGCTTTAAGTCATCTGCATGCAACCACAAACAGGGAGTGTTAAAATCAGGATTAGGACTGGGGTCTTCTTGGCTTCACTCCTGCGCTTACTTAGTCCACGGTTCATCAGAACAGAGGAACAGAAATGCTGGCTTTGACCTAGGATTTGGTCCAGAGTCCCAGAGCACAAGATTAGAAATCTATTCCAAAATTATTCCTCATTAGCCTTCAAAGTCATCCTGAATATTTTCATTTCCACAGGTCCCCACTGCGGCTCAGTTCAGAGGGCACACACAGGCTCACCAGCCCTCCTTTCCCTCCCTGGAAAAGATTTTCCTCATTTGGGGCTAACCCTGCACGATTCCCCTTCCTGCCAGTGGGAGTTGTGTATGTGTCTGAGAAGAGAATTTGGCTGCAGAACACTATTTTAACTACTATATTTAACATATTGTATTATGACATTTACAATATTTCCCCCAAAGCTCTTCTCAGATTGAAGAGAAGTGACTATCCGCATTATGCTGGCCCTTTTTCCTTCTTGATTGACAGTGAAATTAAATCAGTTCATTGCTTGTGTGTTGTACGCAACTAATTCTGCTCAGCATGGCTGAGCAATAGCTGATTCTACCAGACACCCCATCGACTTCCCCAGAGCCTCTTCCTTCCAGGGAGGGCTCGTCCTGTATACTGCTGGGGGATCTCTCTCTGCATTTGAATGAAGATCTTTGTCACCAGAGAAAGTTAGGGGGCTGGGGTTTTATTCTGTTTTGGGGGAGGTTGCCTGGGTTTCTCCGGGTGCCTTCATTCATTTGAATGTAGTTGTGTAATGCTGCATTGGAATAACATTTACAGCAAAATCTGTTTCATTTGATGTTAATTATTTAATACAAATTCAGTTATTATGCCATGCCCCAGCAGCACACAAACTGTTCAGCCATAAACAGATGAAAGACTACTTCAGGGGCAAACCACTAACGTCTGGAGACGTGAGTCAGAGAACAGAGTCTTGGAGAGGAGGAGGAGAAGGAATCTATATCCAAGAGTAACTGAACACATCCCTTTTAATCTAGAAATAGGACTATAAATTTCAGGAGATAAATTAGCCTTCTGAAATGTTTGGTTCTGTGGGCCTCAGAAGAATAAAGCAGCGCATACAATTTTGTAGGGAAGAAATAGTTCATTGAGACCAAAAAAAAATTTAACTTCAAAACAAAAGCATAGGAGTGCATTAATTTCCCCGGAGTCTTTGGAACAGTTTGGATCATTCTAGTGTTATTCATACAGCCTTTTAGAGCAAACTATTACAACAGGAAACTTCCCTAAATCCAAAGCCCAAGCTATGTCTTCAGGGTACAACTAGAGGCAGATCAAAATTTTGCAGATAGGCCTCCAGTGCCTTCAAACAGACACGGAATGGCCAGGAGGACTGAGTTTGAATGCTTGAAAGCAGCTGAGAATTTGGATTCTGAACCTATACTATTCTTCCTGATCTAGTGCAGATTTGAGGATTGCAGCTGTTTCATCTTCATGTTGACCCAGAGCTGGAGTAGGCAACTTCCCACATCCCCGCTGCAATGGCCTCTGGCTCTGCGGAAAATTCAGGTTGACTGCAGTGAACAATGGTACGATCCCTTCACAGGGTAATACATACACAGTAACACAGTCTATAGGGCCCGTAAGCTCCTGTGGGATCTAATGCTGGGGACCCTGAGCATCCCCTGCTGAACCTGAGCATGGATGTTGTCTTAGGGACAAGCACAAGGTCTGCCCAACACAAGCTACGTAGTGGCTCAAATATACTCAAAGTCGATTTTCCCAAAGTAGCAGGTGATTTAGAAAACTAAGTGCCATTCTAGAAGGTAATTTAAGCAGTTTAGAGTGTAAACCTGATCGAAAGTGGGTGACATCGAAGGTGCGATTCATCTTATCTCCCTTAGCTGTGCAAAAGTTGGAGGAGTATCCCTGGGATTCCTCCACCGGCAGCAAAGAGCGGTGCTCCCCAGCCTGGTGACAGATGTAGGTGGCACAGTCTGCCCTGTCAAGGCATTGAGCTTTCTCCACTGGCACAGGGAGAGTCTGGGCATCCAGCTAAGACCAGATACCCAAATTTTAGATCTTTCGATGGACATAAAGTAGGTTTTTAGTATTCTAAAATGTAATATAAAGCACAGATACTAAAAAAAAAAGTTAGATGGTGCATAACTCCCCACCCATGTGACTCCAGAGCTTCCAGACTCCAAGAAAAATTCATTTATAGGTCACAGATATGCCTAAAGCTCAGATTTCCATGATATTTAGACGGCGCTGTTATGCTAAGGGCACAGGGGTAAGCATACTCTGGTACAACCTTTGCAGAATCAGGAACGCAAGCAGCTCCGAGAATTTATCTCCCAAGTTTGTCCCTGCCCATGGCACAGGGTTGGAACAAGACGATGTTTAAGGTCCCTGCCAACCCAAACCATTCTATGATTCTATTAAGTTACATTTGAAAATGGGATAGAAGTGGCCCAGGGTGGCATTTTTTAATAGTTATTCCCCACTTTGTGCCTTATCCTCCTGGTTTAAGGACGATATAGCACGTTTTAAGGACAACGGAGCACTTGGCAGCACTGGGACCTGTTGTTCCTCATGGTGATGGAGACCAGAGAGGTGCTCGAGGTAGATCCAGCCTTTAACCGAGCCCTTTTGGGAAGTGTCCACCCCAAAGCCCAGCTGACAGGTACCTCAGGCACCCAGGAAGCTGTAGGAACTCTTTTAACATCCCTCCCTGTAGCTGTCAGGCCTGTCACCTCCGTTCACGAGAGACAGCTAATCAATAACCCTGGAACCCAATCGGCAAATAAAAATAAAATCCATTAAGATGGCAGAGGTATTTACTTGTTGTATTTACACCACGGAGAGCTGCACTGTCAGTCAGTGCTTCCCCTTCGCAAGATAGAAGCAATTTGTGCAGACTGATCCCAGTTTTCTCATTAATATGTAAATGAGGCATGCCAGTTGTTAGGTTAGAAGAAAGCTGTCATGTTTATTGTGACAGATTTAATGGATGTGTTTGGATTGTGCATTCAATGTGTTTTCAAGAGCATGTCTTATCTTTGTTTAGGCAGTAAATCAAACATGTAAACAACAATTCATTAGCATCTGTCAGAAGCTCAAAGCTACATTGTTATAGTTGAAAATCTCCCCAGAGGTGAAGAAAAGTATATCTGACTTATTCCAGATTAGTTTGAATATTTTCTTTCTGTTTACCAACTTGTAAGTAATAATTGATCCACGGAATAGGTGCACTCGGATAGCACTAGGGGTCAGACAGACACCAACCAAACTCCAGGAATCCAGAACTGGTCCAGAAACCACTGGTCAGAGAGGGGACTGCGGCCACCCACCTCTGTCACCATCTGGGACTTGGCCAGTGCCGTGCCCATGTTTGTGAGTGGTGGCTGTGGGATGCTATTTAATGCCTTGGAAGGAGAACTCTCCACCTGGGCCACTGCAGCTTCACCCCTTGGCTCCTCACCAGCAGCTCAAGCCCAACATCGCCACGTAGGAAATTTTGGTGTGGGATGCACGGGATCCATGGCAAAAATAACTCAGATTTCAAGATCCGGCTACAAGTGGTCTCCCAAAAGGTGGAGGCAGGATTTGCTAGAGCAGAAAAGGAGTGGACCTCAAGACTCTCAGGTGGTTCATCCCCAAGCAACATCCCTGTCCTCCTGGACTGCCCACATCCTGCTCCTCTCAACAGCTTGAAGATGAACATGCTCCATAGGATGCCTCCTATCAGAGGTCTTGATGTGCTTTAAAAACATCATCTAAACCTTACCACAGACCCATGAAATAGGAATTATTGTATCCATTTAACTGATGGCTCTGAGGAAGGAGAGAGGTTAAATAATTTGCCCAAAGACATGATGGTGACACAGCTGCGGGGAGTAAAGGGGACCATAAAATTATAGCAGGACTCCAGCCCTTATCCTCACGGGCCTGCATTTTGTTTTTAGCTTTTATTAGTTGATGACTAATCCTACTTTTAAAAGCTCTTTGTGCCTAAATGAGTTTGTACCTCTGGAGACTAGAAATATCAGTCAGAGCTGGGCATGAAGCAGGCAGAAACTGTCTAAACTGTGTCACAGAGCCCATGGCTTCTGTCCTGCTGAGGTTGGGATCACCTGAGCACTGATTCCACTTTTTGCAGCGGTCTGTGACCCAGGTAGGTGGGAAGAAACAAAAGACAAGTCCACTTACGACCTTCCACAAACCCAGCTCTTCAGTGATGTAGTGTTACTGCATTAACTCACCCTTCCATCCCAAGTTTCTACTCATTTAATAGAAATAATAATAATTTAGAAAATGATACTTAAGAACCAGTAATTACAGTGCATCAAATATTTATGATTTGCAATCAACCTGAAAATGTTCCCTTATCTACACAGGGAAGTGTGATTTCTTCCAGTGAAGATACAAAATACCTTTTTTAAATTGCCATGAGCTTCACATATTAGCAGGTTCCTTGAGATGGTCCAGCTCCACCCACAATTTGGTGTGTACCTCCTCTGTGGCAGCTGAAACAACTGAAGCCCTTTAAAGCCCTTAAAGTCCTACTTGGCCATGGCAATTGAGCAGCGCCATTGAGTCATAGAAACATAGAATGGTTTGGGTTGGAAGGGACCTTTAAAGGTCATCTCGTCCAACACCCCTGCAATGAGCAGGGACATCTTCAACAAAGATATGGAATGCTTCATGAGTCAGGTGTTCTTGCCACCATTCAGCCAGAGAGCTTGTGAAAATCTAGTTGTATCAGTCATGGGAAGTTTTAGACATTGTATAAAGTCAGGATTTGGGCCCAGGTACTTTGGGCAGAAGTGGGGCAGTTTGCTTTGGAAGCAGAGATGGACCTGCACTGAGGGAGCTAGGTAAGGTCTCTGTGGCTGGTGGTTTCTAGTCCCATGTGTCCAGAAGGCTGAGGCCTGGAGAAAAGGAACTCAGGGCAAAGGCCACCTCTTTTTATGGACATACAGCACAAGGTGGTCTCACTGCGCTCCAGTGATGGATGCTCATCAGCCGTACAGGTGATCTGGCATCTCTTTAAACCCATTGCTTTATAAACCCAGTTGGGCTATTAAGCACAAGCATCTTTCTGACCTTCTGCCCTCTCCCGTCAGGTTCGTGATGGATCTGATCTTCAGAGACCTTGGGTCAAAGGGGCAGAGGGAACCCGTGAGCTGCCGTTGAACCCTTGCCCATCTAAGCCCACTGGGCCAACGCCAGACTTTCATTTATTCAACTTCCTTCCTCCGAAGGAACTTACAATTTAATCAGAACTTCTTAATAGTACATGAATCCTAAATTGCAGTCATTTGTTGCAACTAGCCGCAGGCTCTTCTGTCGCTTAGAAATATCTACGTTATTTCTTTCTTTTAGAGTTTACGTAAATAAAATAAAATAAACTTTTACAAATAATGCTTGCCACTTAATGTTCTCAGCCCAAGTATATATCTGAGGAAATAGAAATCCTTCCTTACAATTCATCTTAAGGATGTAGTTTCTGTTTCTTATAAAGTAATAATGAATGTACCACAGATAATGTTCCAATAGTGCAAATGAGAAGAGCATACAATCAAAATGATAATGGCGGGTATTGTACGGCTGGTATAATAAAATCTATCCCACTATGAAAATCATATCTCAAGGCAACACTCTGTCTGATTTTTGTAATAATTGTACAAGGGAGAGCAGGGCACCAGGCAGTCAGAGAACAAAGGTGCTGCGGTGGTTCATTAACCAGGCGCTGCCCCGACAGCCTGTCCTGCTCGGTCGAGGGTCTCTGCTGGGTGGTAAGAAAGGAATCAGTTGCTCAAAATAGAATAAAAATCCATCCTAGAGCCAGCCCACACGTCGGGCACGGTCAAGATGCAGATTAAGCCAGACAAAGGGTGTGCATTTGTGTGTCCAACGCCTCCTGCCTGCGCAGGCACCACAGCTCAGAGGAGGACGTGGGCTTTTCCTCCACCAGCCTCATCCCTCCTGGTGGGTTCTGCTCCTTCACTGCAGTCAGACTTCTCCAAGTGACCTTCCTCCTGATGAGGGAACCTGTGGCTCTTCCCAGTTTCTCTTCTACAGGTTTCTCCCCATCCAGGTGGATCTCGCTTGTTTATTTAATTTTAATCTTTCCCGCGTTTGCTAGGCAGCGCTCGGGAAGGGTGGCCTGTGTTTCTGACTGTTTGGGGCCCATTAGAAACATTTGTGTACATACATAATTACTGAATTTTAAAACACAAACGACTGCCTTTGGGGCCAACAGGCACAGCAGATACAATCTGTCATGTCAACTCTCATTCACTTCACGGTATTTTTTCCTTAAGGAAATTACCATGCCAAAACCAGGCTGGGAGTGCTAACAGCATCACAGCTCCCTCTCTAGCCAGCAGGAGAGGCAATGCTCTGGGTTAAATGTCCTGAGCCAGACTTTTTTTTTTTTCCCTTGTCTACTTAGCTTTTTGTTATTTTTTTAGAGGGTAGATTTAGATTAAATATTAGGAAGAAATTCTTGACTGTGAGGGTGGTGAGAGCCTGGCCCAGGTTGCCCAGAGAAGCTGTGGCTGCCCCATCCCTGGAGGGGTTCAAGGCCAGGCTGGATGGGGCTTGGAGCAACCTGGTCTGGTGGGAGGTGTCCCTGCCCAGGGCAGGNTCTTTAAGGTCCCTTCCAACCTGAACCATTCTATGACTCTATGATCTGACATTTTTGGTGCCTTACACATTTTGCTTGGGGTCTGCCTGGCGCCCCAGCGTTCCCAGTGAGCTGCTGCACAGCCACCACCACCCCAGTTCAAACTGGGCACAGGGCAGACACCAGGGCAGAGCTGATCCCCACTGGGGTGTGGAAGACACAGCAGGGTCAACATCAGGTGGCTGTAGGATTTCAGCAGCTTGGAGTTATTTGTAAGATCAGGATCTTAATCTGGAAAATGGCTCCGATCTAGTCCACTGTATTCCTTCTATCTGTGGCTGCCGTGCCCCAGAAATGGGGTTTGTGTTTGGGTTTAAGTGTCACGGCCAAGTCAAGTGACACGTACATGTATTTACACGTGTGTGCCCTTAAGTGAAGGATCATTTTCATTCTGTTCTCTATCTGCTTTTATACTCTAAACACATATTCCTGTTTTCATTACGCTCTAGTGTTTGATTGCTGAGCTGTGTTAAAGCATCATTACAATACTTCACAGGCCTTGGATGGGAAGTATCATTAGCATCTGCTTAACAGCCCCGAATAGCACCCTGCACCTGCACTTCCACCTTTCCCAAGCCCTCGGGCTGTGGTGGAAGGAGTTTCCACACAAGGATGAGCTGGGGCTGAACACCACGGGCAGGGCTTCCCCGGGCCAGCTCCGGCAAAGCTCCGGACCGAGCGCTACCTGGCACCACGTCTGGATAAGGCAGGAGCAGTAAAAAAATGAAATTCCCACTGCCCGAGGGCTGTGTGCGTCAGGAGGCCCCTGAAGAGTTTGTTTATAACATGTGAACTGGGAAAAAAGTGACATCTTCAAAAACTAAGATGCCACTTAACTGAAAAGCGAAGTGCCGCTGGGTGGCAAAGGCAGCGATAGGGAGTGATATCCTGACACAAAGGAAAACTGAGCCTGGCACTAAAGTGAGTGTGGAAATGTGGTGTTAGAGCTCAAACTCCATGCACACCCCATTGCATTTGTTACACACACAGGGAAAGGGCAACCCCTGCACACACAGAGACTGTACCGGGAAAAATAAAAGCATCTGGGCTCACCCATTTGTCTCATACAAAGGCAGAAAATGTAGAAAAAGCCATTAGAGCTTTTGAAAAGTTCTCACACGGCAAAGTGGTTTATGCTAACCCACTTCAACATTGTATTTATAGATTAGGTCCATTAGAAAGACTGGTTTCACAGTCCAGAAAACAATTATGGGCTAAATCTGTTGGGCAGAAGAGTTTTGTCAGAAAAAAATAACTTATAATGGGGATTGCTGAAGCACCTATATGCTGAAAAACCCTAATCCCACAACAGCGGGATCAGGTTTTCTGAAAAGACTTTTCTGAAGCTAAGAGAACATGTATAAACACCACAGAAGTCAAATGCAACAAATATAAATCAGAAAGTTATAGTGGCTGAGTAAAGGTAAGCAACAGTTAGAAGCTAAGTAAAGCAAAAAGGCGCAAAAGGAAAATGATGGCCAGTGAGGTAAAGAAAATGATAATACCCTTAATGCATATTAGCAGTAAAACAAAATAAATTCCTAACAATGGTGTTTACCTCGCCAAAGGCAAACATTCACCTGTTTGAAGGTAAAGATTACATTTCAATTTAGGTTATTAACCGTTGAATCATCAGTAACGATGCAGAAAGTACAAAGCTTTGAATAAACGTTTCATGTCTGTGCTTAGAGAACCATCCAGATGATGTGCTCGTAAGACAGCTTTTTGATGAAACTTTTCTTTCCAACAGCACTCCAGAAGAATATTAAACACTACAAGCAGTTTAAAACCATCGGCTTAAATAATCATTTTAAAACAGCCAGGCAAGGTGTATTCTAGACCATGACTGTTTTTCCCTCACAGCTCTTGGCTCATTCAAACTTCCCTTCCCCGCCTGCCCCCCGGAGCCTCCTGCCATGGGGGCTTTTCCCCATTGCCTGGATAACACCAGTGCTATGTTTTCTGCTTCCCCAGTGCTGCTTCTGCTTTCCCAGGGACACACACAGACCCTGGGAGTCCTTCACCTGAATTTCTTAGAGCCTCTAAGGGTGACATAAAGGAATCTCTTTGTTTTCCTACAGCTTTTCATGATGCTCTCTGGTGATGTCCCCCCGGTGATGCTCTCCAGTGATGCCCCTGGTGATGCCCCTGGTGATGCCCCCTGGTGTTGCCCCCCGGTGATGCTCTCCACTGCTTCATCAGCCCAGCCCAGAGCCACCCTTCCCTCCTGCATCCTCCCACTGCACATCAGCGGTGGCAGCGTGTTTGCACTCACACACACCTTACAACTTGTCTGGCTCCTTCATGTCAGGCTAATTCCAAAACAAAAGCCGAATTAGACTTGGTAAAACGACGACAAGCAAACGCTCGCAGTGAAAGCCACAAAATCGGAAATGTAAAAGGAGAATTAAGTTGTTAATCAGGTTGAATCATTTCAAAAAGAGTGGAGAGAATTTCCCAATGAAAAAGATGACTCCGGCATATAAATTAATCTTTTGTATAGGAAGAAATGAAAGTCATTAAATGTCATTGTCTTATTTTAAAAGCAGCAATATCCTGTCTGATTGCAAGTACTTAAAGTGGGATGATTAAACAGAAACCTTATCTTCAGTGTTCCAAGGAGAAAATTGGAGAGAAGTTATCCAATTATGGGATAATAAAGAACAGGGAAAAATCAGAGCAGAGAGGAACTTGGTTGGGTAAGTTACGGAGGAAGACTCGGCAATCAATCCCACCCAACACCAGACACAAACAAAAGGGCATCTATCCCACATCACACCAAATTTCACAGCTTCGAGCAGCCTTTGAACTGCACGCTTGCTTGTGAATTTCCATTTTTGTAAGCCCTCTTCAGACCTTTATAAAACAATAGCCTAAGGCACTAGCAAATACTAATATTCTGTTAAACATCTGGTTACTGTAAAATGGGATTGTCTTTATTTTCAAACGGGAGTTTACAAGCAGATTATCAGCTGCTGGCTGCTATTTTATACTCTCCAGCAGTCCACGAGGCGCAGGCAGATTGCTCTGCCTGAATGGCATTCTTCTATACTGTCAGTGAAATTTTAAGTAGAAACGGTGGCTCCCACGGCAGAGGGAACGATACGATCGGGGTCTTCTCCCTCTGCTGCCGATACCCGGGCGTCCATAAGCTCCGAGCGCCCCATGTCTTTGAAGCAGCTGTTCTTGCAACGTCTGTGGGAGCTGGGGCAGACGCCTGTCCCCATTCCCTGCACAGAGGGGCTGTGAATGGGGACAATATAAAACAACCTCTCACTGTGGAGCACGAACAGTCGAGGTTTAGATCTTTGGCCAAGAACGAAGCTTTGCATACCTAATTCAAGAGAAAGGTTTCCTTTGCTCCGCTGAGGGAACAAGCTCTTTGTCTGGACAGGAGCTCCTATTGCCATTGGGAGGGAAGGAAGAAGTCGTGTGGCTCCAGCCAGAGCTCCAGCAGGTTTTCCAGCAGAGCGTGGAAAACCATCATAAGTTAAAACTCAAGTTGCTGCGTTTTCAGGTGGTCTTGATGCTCTTGGGAACATGACCTGGGTGGATGTCCTGGTTTGAGCCACACAGGACTAACTTTTCTTCTAATGCTTGGGAAAACCGCGCTTTTAGAAGACTCTAGTGTCTGAATTCATGAAAATATTTACTTTATAGCCAGCAATGGTGTGTGGGATTCAAGGTCTTGGTGTTTTCGAGCCTTTCCAGGTGCAGGGATGAGGAGAGCAAGACCCGGGCTGCCAACTTGACCCAAGCTGCCAACAGCATTATTTCATACCATGAACATCACATTCAATATAAATTAGAAAGTTTGCTGAGGAAGTTCTCTCTCTCCATTGATAGTGGTGATCCAGAGAACTCCTTGTCCCGGTGCTGGAGCCCTGAGCCCTTCCCTTCCTCCCGAAGGCACAGCACTCGCATGTCCCACATTTGCTGGGAGTGCCCAGCTTCCTGCTAATATAACTGGCTGAGAATAATTCTATATTTTATATACAAGGGACCAATACTGGTTCTTTAGTACTACTGTTAATTATTTAGTCTTATCCTATTAAACCTATTTACATTTAAACCCTCGAGTTTCCTTCTTTTCCCCAATTCCCCTTCTCAGGTGGGGAGGGCTCACTGGGTGATAAAATAATTGTCTAAATGACAATAAATTGCTATGGGCTTCTCAGACCCTACCAGTGGAAGGAGGTAGTGATGCTTACAGTCTGGTACCAGTGACTGGGTATGGCTCATTACAGACAGCAAGCACAGACCTCTAACCTTCACACTTTTCTTTATTTAACCTTTAAATGATGTCATTTCAACTCTTACTTTTTTCTTTCCTTTCCTTGTGTAGGCAGTTTGGGCTGAAGGCCACCTGCAGCACCAGGGAGCCCCCAGGGAGGGAGGTCAGCCCCCGGCACGGCCCGATGGTACGTCCCCTTTTCCATCTACAACCCACATGCAAAAGCACTGGCCGGGAAAAAGAGGAAGGTTAATTCATGTATTTTTGTATCTGTTCTGGGGCTCTGTATCTGATGCATTGGGCAAGTAAATAACTAGACCTGAAAGTGGGACAACGTACCTGTCAGAGGGGTTAGCTTCTATGGGAAACTTGCTTTTTAGTTTATAAAGGGAAAATTACTCTTAATGAATTCACAGACGCTTCAAAACAAGCCCCTAAAAAAAGAAATCAGTCTTTAAAGTGCACTTAGTTATGTATAATTGATGTCATTAAAGGGATCTTTTGCAGGATTGTTATTTATGTAAAGAAATTACCAGGCAAGCGTTTGTATCTTTTGAGTCAGTGATCGGGTGAAAAGTACCTTCACAATTTAAACTTGCAGGCAGAGGCAACCTGGAGCTTAGCTCTGGAAGCCTGACTGTCCGGAGATATTCTGGCTGAGTAGAGAGGATAACACTTCATAATCTGGTACGACTGCAATCTCCTCCACGCCAGATAAGATAGCGAAGCGAGAAAATCAAATCAGGTTTCAGGGAGAGTTATCACACTTCTTTGTACAAATTTGTATCTAAATCTGCAAACTGAGGAGCGTGTTCAAAACCTCTTAGGAAGGAGAGAGGGGAGGAAAGCTGCCTTTCCCTCTCCATGCCCAGCAGCAGCTGCTTGCAAACCATGATACCACATTATGCACCGCGTCCCCTCCTTCTTCTGGCTGCCCACAACCTCTGCTTTGATGTGCCATTCCCTTCCACACCCTCGTGCCCCCTTTGCTGGGTGAAATACAAGCTGCCAGTCACAGCAAGGGGGGAGAGCTTCTCCCACCCCGATGGGGGAGAGCTTCTCCCACCCTTCTTTTTCCAACAGCCACTTCCACCATCAGAAACCCCCTTTTTTTGTTGTTTTCTAGACTAAAAGCCACTCATAACGGATACGATACGCTCCCAGACCTCGGGACATCTGTTCTCTAGCCCGCATTTTCGACTGATAGGATGTGATTTTACAATGGAAATGTTTCCAGTTTCGTTTGCTGGCTGTCACGCCGCAGCGGTGCTGGGGTATTTGCTGCAATAGCCACTGCCTTGATTTTTACGATCCAGCGGAAATATTCTACAGCAGCATGGATGTATTCCTTCCCCCAACAGCTGAACTGCAAGCTTTCATCTTGAGCCGTCCTTCTCCTCTTCCGGACCCTCATCCGAGACAGTCGCTGCTCAGCTCAAGAACAAACAGATGTTTCTCTTGCTACACAGTATGTTGTTTAATCCCACGTCAGGGAACAGTCTGGTGCATTCCCATGCGACTGTCAACTTCGGAAGGTAGTTTTTTTCCCTAGATATGTAAGGAAACACAGCTGATAATAATATTAGGTTTTACAGCAACTCTGACCTAATGGCATTGAGGGCTGGATTCTCAAATGCCCTATAGGAAAAGAAATGCAAAATATAGTGCCCAAATTTTAGACACAGAGCTGGAAAGATAAGGAAAGATTATGGTTTCAGATGTGGAACTCACTATGTATATTCTTTAGGGTGATCTGCGTGTGGAACAACTACGATTTGGACACCGAAGTATTCAGGATCAACTCACAAGCTTCAAGATCCACACGACCTTAGTGAAATCTGGGGATAATCGATGGTGCAGAAGCAAATTCCTGGTTCAGACTGGGCTGAAAGTCCTGCTCTTCACGGCCCGGCAGCGTGTAGTTACGGGAAGAGGCAAGGTGCCCCGGGGAGGTACCAGCGCTCTGTCGGAAGCTGTTACACACCCAGGACACGCCGCTGCACCAGGAGAGTCTCTGCTTCACGTGAGGATGGCTCTGCTGTAGCTTAAGGAGAAGGTACTGCTCAGGGCCATCCTCAGGCACAACCCGTCTCGGTGACCGTTCTGGCCCTTATCAGGACAGGGCTTTGCAATCACACACCGGCACAGGGAAGGACTGTCACTTATTCCTCACTCAGACCCGCAGGACACACCGAGGCTAAACACAGTATCAGCACAATAATCTGCTTTGCCGTGAATTTTCCAAAACAAATTAACATATGCAACAAATGCAGAGATTTATCTTGATAGGAAATGAAACCAAGCACCTTTCTGAAAATAAACCGTGCAACGAGGGGCAGAATGATGATCTTTCCGCAGGGTTTGTAATCCTCCTGCAGCAAAACAAGTGATGTGTTCCCTGAAAGAATCACAGGGTCCCTGCAAAGCCGCTGGGGGATCTCCAGGGACCTGGCCAGGGGCTGGTGAGGCACCTTGTTGCCTCAGTTCGCCTGCAGCAAACTTCCCTGTGTGGCGTTTGGTACCTTAGCGATGCTTTCTCTAGGCAATAGTCTTCACCCGTGGTTCCTTTCAGTCTCCTCACCGCAACCCTTCCCCTTTCATCGAAGTGGGTCATTTAAACCACCCTCTCTTCTGCCTGCTGCTGCTTGCCCGTTTGGGACAGGAGTTAGGATTTAGCGACGCAGAGCTGCCTCTTCCCTTCTTCCCATCCCTGGATGTTGCTTTGGAAACACCCTCGCTCCCTGCCAGCCCATAACCAAGCGTCCGGCTCCTCTCTCCCAGCAGCAGGGCCATTAGCGTCACACAAACGATTATCAGGAGCCCTACACACCGGTCCCACTAAAATCAATTTATCGCCTGAAGTATTTGGCTCATAAAAGGCCAGTTTCCTCTTTTTCTTTTACCTTCATAACCAAGGTTATCTGCTCAAGAACGTACAGAGTAAATGAGGTTGTTCGGCTTATGGATACAAATAGATCTTGCTTTTTTGACTTGCAAAATGAATTCCACTGTGACTTCGATAAAACTTAAGTATGCTAATGTTCAGTCAACCAGTTGTCTATTTATTTCTGTTTATGCCAGCATACCCATTAGCAACTTTTTCTTGTTTTCTTTTAGAATATTAAACGGTTCAAACATATTCTAAAAATTAGTTGATTAGCTTGTTAGGGCACATTTCCACTGCTAGTTCCTTCTGTAGCAAAAGAGAAAATGAAGGTAATTTTGTTTGCAAGGAACGTATGATTGGAAGCTGACTGTTGAAAGATGTGCCATGTCAATGTAATGAGGGAGTGTAATATCTTAGTTTGCATCAATATGGAAATAACTGTGCAGTTTGACAGACCTGATGCTAAAGGCAGCACCAGAGCACTCATTATGCATTCAGCCTCTGATTATGAAAAATAGTGTGTTTTCTTTTAAAGAGGAATACACATTATCAATCAAAACCGCGCCAATTATTTCCAAAAGGGATCACAGCTAAACAGGCGTGGGGTCTCTTCAAATATAACTGCACCTGAGAAAACAGACAGATATCAAAGTACATGATAGTTTAATTTCATGACAGTTGAATTAATTAGGCAATATAAACCCTGTCTTCCAATTGGCCCAAGCTTTGCCAGGCTGGCGCCGTGAGTTGCAATGACTCTTCTTCACCAAGTAGTATCACTAGGTGAGGAGTTTGGTGTCACCTGAGCTGCTGCTCCTCTGATCCTGGTCAGACGGTCCCACGAACACGGGAACTGAAATGCAAAAGTCCTCCCGTGGCTGAAAGGTTGGAAATCATGGAGGGTGCTCATGTCCCCAAGGTATGAGCCATCTCCACCCTCCTGCGCAGGACCAGGGAGCTGCCAAGGAGGAGCTTTGTCCTCTCTAGTGGCAGAGAAGGGCTCACAAGGTCCTTCCTTCTGACGGTCCAGCCTCTGCCCCAGCACCTCTGCCAGATGCAGCCTGGGCTCACAGGGAACCGCTTGTGTTTTATTCTGATGAAGGTGTGGGGTGGCTGCTTCTGTGGGCAGCCCACAGCCACACCTGGGAGGAGGTTAAAAAAGAAAAACACCCAACATGTAAGAAATCAAAAAATGGGCAGTGTCGCCATCAAAATGTTTCTTGCATTTTTGATTTGGTCTTCGTTTGCCAGTAGGAATTGAGGTCAAAGAGTCACTCTTTGGGGCACGAACACACTTTACTTACTCTGACACAATTTTTTTCTCATTAACCCTTTTCCTCCTGTGCTGTTTAAAGCAATGTTTGCACGGTCTTTTGATCTCCACAAGATTCAGCTGGGAGAACGTCATGATATCCTCACTTCACAGGCAGTTAAAGCCGTTGCTCCAGCCCTTTTGCCATTCCCCCAATGCGTTGGCCCCACACACACCCCACAACCTGCATTTGGGCTCTTTATTTGTCTGTGGATCCCAAAGCATTATTTCAACCCGTGGCCCGCAGCAGCTCCGAGCTGAGCTGTGATATCTTGTCTTATTTTCAGCAAATGACATCTTTAAAATGCAGAATCAAGTAGCTTTCAACCATCTTAACAGAATGGTCACCGGGCTGTTATTACGTGCAAAAAGAAAGACAAGAGGATAATTGCAAAGTCACCAGACAACATACATGAACACGGGCAATTATCGGAAATAAACAATGTGAGCCAGGACTGGAAGTGCTGCTGAGGTCTTTTCTTCTTTACATGGGTTGGCTCCCTGGGCTTTCTGCCGGGGGAGTTCAGAGAGCAGAACCGGAATGTTAGAGCTCAAGGACGTGCCAATAACATTTCCACGTAATAAAGGGGAGTCACGGCCAGACTTGGGAGGTTTCAGCAGGGAGCAGGCAGTACCATACGGCTCAGAAACTTCCCTGGCTTTTCTCCCCGTTCCGTTTCCATTCCATCAATTTGTCCCCAAAGAGACGTCTAAATGAAAGCTGTGTTTTTGTAAATAGGGAAAGTCAGTTGATCATGTAGGATTTCAGTCTGCTTTTGCATTCGAAGGTCTCTAATGTCAAGTTGTCTGTAATTTGTACTGAACCAGAAGCAAAATACTGCTGTGCTGTCACTGGAGTGTCAATGACTTCTCTGCAAAACTGAATCTCTGTGACATTTACACATCCTAAGGACCTGTCTGAGCTTTGCATTCCACTGAGATGATGCAGGAATAACAGTTTCTTCAGGCTTCAAATTGAAGCTCTTCTGGCATTTTGCAGCTATAGCAAGGGGGAAAAAAACCACCGGATAGCTTGTAACTGACCTTCTCTTCTGCTTCTGGGGAACGGTACATGCTTCGGAGAGATACACGGGACTTAAAGGACTGCAGACTTACTGGAGGTGAATAAGTTGCTGTAGAATTAAAACCTCGCTGGTTTTGGTGGATGCATTTTCACTGGTCATTTGAGGAGAATATGGGTGTATAGATACTAAAGAGGCAAAGCTCAGTGCTAGGTTTCTCAGCCACGGGAAACCAAGCAGATGTATTATTTCTTTGCTAGCAAGGTACAAATAAACATAAACTTAAGAAATAAGGAATGTAAACCCCAACTCTCAGTAGGCAATTTCACCAAGAAATTCCAGTAAAACTGGTTCAGAACTGGACTACACAGATTTGTTTAAAGGAAACAAAGAGCCTCCTGGCTTAAATGTCTCAGAGGCAAGAATACACCAAATAAACAAAAGGTTCAATAAAGGCTGTTCTGTAATTTTGTTAGCATAAAAATGAATGTTGTGCATGTTGCATTGTTGGGAGACTGAATACTTCTCACCATCAATTGTTGTCGATGGATATACCTGTTTAAAGTGTTCCCCCATCACAGTCCATCTTGATCCCTTGCCATTCAACGAAGTTGCAGTCATTTAGAGTACTTATGTATTGCAATAGTTTCTATGACAACAGATGATGATGTTAAGAGTAAAGAATTTTGAGTTGGGTTTATGAATAGGGAGATAAAGGCACTGAATTGCAGAGGGAAAGCTCTTCCTCTTAAATATCTCCGCTACTAATATTTACTGGCGAATAATGACAATTGTATGAAAAGAAAATACACTCAGATGTTAAGCTTTAGAGAAGCAAGTGTTTTCCTAAAAATCTTTACTCTGGGGATTTGATTAGTTCCTGTGCTCCCTGTCTTCTGGCACAAACCTAAAGCTGGATTCACGGGGACGGCGACTGGCCCTTTCCATTGCAGCGAGAGGAAGGCACCAACACAAAAGCCTGCAATGCTGCGATGCCTCCCTCTCTGGGCGCTCGACATCAGCGGGTGTTGCTTCCAAACCCATTCAAACACAGAAATACTGCACTCCTCGGTGACGACGGCTCCAAAACCCTGACACTGTAACTCCTGCACCTGCAGAAAAACTTCCTACCGATAGCTGGGGAGCTATCTTCCAGTCCCTCCCCTTCCACTTCTCTCCCAGTCCCTCCCCAGTACCCCCCTGCGCAAAGCCCACTTGCTCGGTGGTTTCAAGACCCACTCTCCTGCCATTAATTCAGTTTGACTCCTGTTTTATCTCCACACCAAGCTCCATTACAGCTTGCCTGGGGTTGGGACAGTCTCTTGGAACAGAAAGGAGACTTTTCCTTCAGCTGGGGGCCAAAATCTGACCACACGATGCAAATAATACACGCCAGGAAAAGTCTTCCCGGGTGGTTAGTAAATGTCATGATTGCAATCGGAGATCTGCTGCACAAGTTTAGGTTGCATAATTAATTTAGTATTATTTGGACATGGATAATAAAACCTGCTTACCTACAGTGGTCCAAAAAGGCCATTAGAAACCCGCAGTTAAGAAAGCTTGAAGTTCCTGCCAATCCCAATGGCAGCTGCACAGAGAGAGCGAGGAGAGGATGGGGGTTTTACGGCCAAATTTGCTGTAATGAGTACCCAGTGACACCACGTCCTGCCAGGACCAGTGGACACAATGGACAGTCTGGGAGGTGCTCAGCGCCCTCGGCCTGAATCCTGCTGGGAGCAGCGGTTATTTAGAGATAACCCACTGCCCTGGAGCAGAGGTTATTCCGAAATAAGCCACTGCCTGGGCCAGGTGGCAGCGGAGCGGCTCGGATACGGGGTGACGGGGTGGAGGACAGCAGGGGTGACAGCGGGGAGCACACTCAGTCCTGGAGAGGGGACCCTGCCCCAGGTTGCACACCAAACACGTTCCCCACGGTGCAAGAACATAAAGCCACCACAGACTTACCCACTGATCTTACAACTGTGGGCAGCCCTGATCCGTTTTATCAATTCTGGAGTGGATATGATGGAATAAATCCCAAACCCTTATTTCCCACAGCTGTGGAGCACCATTGCTGCTCTGGCCTCCTACTCTGCTCACGAGCAGGACAAAATTTACTGACAGGAGGATTTTTTTGAAAGTAAAACTAGATGAGTCCAGTTCTGTTATGGGCTAATCTGGGCTAAAGCATGTGCCAGCTCTCGTAACCTTCTCATGCCTGCACTTTGTTTTCCACTAAATGTCAGCTCTGATAGACCAGCCTGCTCATCGGAAAGGGCAGGTTTTTGCTTCAATAAAAACAAACGTAGTTAAAAAGATAGACAGTACCTCAATAAAAAAAATACCACGGATGCACGAAATGTTCAGTCTTAATTGGTATGGCTACACTGCACAGTTTCCTTGCTGGCATATGCTAGCAGAGAATATTTGTTGTCAGGGGATTTTCAAGGTTATAAAGCATCTTAAAGGTGTCGGGGAGGTGTGTAAATTAAGTGGCTACAGGTAGGTAATGTTCCCATGATGTCAAGACTAAATATGCCGGTGCCTCCAGGTAAGAATTTACCGCGGTGTGGAGTACACACTGGGGGCCTGATCCTCAGTTAATGTAAATCCTGTTGGCTCCGTTGCCTTTACTACATCGATTGGCACTGGCTGCAGTTTGAATTCAGAGGTCCAGCCTGGCAATCTAATGTCTGCAATACTCTAAAGTGCAGGAGGCTAGAAATTAAAAACCCCCAGCTTCAGCAGCTGAGATTTTCAGCCGGATGCTTCCCCTCCGGAGGGACGCGGGGCCTCGCCGGGTGCCAGCTCGTGTCCTCGGGGCCGGGGACAGGGCCATTTTGGCAGGGAGTGCCCCCGCTGCTCCAGCACAGCCCCACCTGGACGTCACGCAGCCAAACTAACGGCGCTTCTGTTGCAATAAATTGTCATCAAGGGAAATGTGGCTGTTTAAGTGGCACATTATTTACTGGACTGGGGAATGAGGGAAGTCAGAGGAAAGAGGAGACTTGTTGACTCTCTCATTTTGAAAAGGGTGAATGAAATGGCAGAAGCCTTCAATTTTTTCACTGGATAAAGGAAACCTCAGCAGTGCATGTCCTGTCCTTCTTCCCTGGAAGGGTGGCGCTCGCCCAAGCTCTTTGTTTTGGTGGCAAAATCTCAAACATCTGCCTCCCTATCTCCTCGTCGAGGCATGTGAGATGCAGTGAGCTGATCTATCACTGTCCTCTTGCACCAGCCCGGCTGCACCGCAGCCAGGACCATCCCTCCAGCTGAACCAGCCCATGCTGGAGCATGGGACCCCCGCAGCTCCCCACCCCACCGAGGCGGAAGGAACAGCCCCATGCACCGGTACAGGTTAGGGGGTCACCTGCTGGAAAGCAGCTCTGCAGAGAGAGACCTGAGAGTCCTAATGGACAACAAGTTGCCCGTGAGCCAGCAATATATCCTTGTGGACAAGAAGGCCAATGGTCTCCTGGGCTCCATTAAGAGCTCCAAAAAGAGTGCGGCCAGCAGGTTGGGGAAGGTCATCCTCCTCCTCTGCTCTGCCCTGGTGAGGCTACAGATGGAGTACTGGGTCCAGTTCTGGGCTCCCCAGTTCAAGAAGGACAGAGAACTACTGGAGAGAGTCCAGCGGATGCTACAAAGATGATCAAAGGACTGGAGAATCTCTCTGATGAGGAAAGGTTGAGAGACCTGGGGCTGTTTAGCCCAGAGAAAAGAAAACTGGGAGGGGATCTCATCAATGCTGAGCAATGTCTAAAGGGCAGGTGTCAAGAGGATGGGGTGAGGCTCTTCTCAGTGGTGTCCAGTGACAGGACAAGGGGCAACAGGCACAACGGGAAATTCCATCTCAACACGAGGAAAAAATTCTTTCCTTTGAGGGTGGCAGAGCCCTGGAACAGGCTGCCCAGAGAGGGTGTTGAGGCTTCTTCTGTGGAGATATTCAAAACCCACCTGGACATGTTTTTGTGCAACTTGCTCTGGGTGGACCTGCTCTGGCAGGGGGTTGGACTAGGTGATCTCCAGAGGTTCCTTCCAACCCCTGCCAGTCTGTGACTCTATGTGGGGGTGAGCGGATCCGAGAAGGCTGGACCAGCGATGGTGTCCCTGGGAAGGATGGGTGTAAGGGTAGAGTGCCCAGCTCTGACCCACTTACTCCCTCTGGACTCTCTCCATGAGAAGAGCTGCTGGAAAAGTATTTAGGGAAATCTTGTAAGCATTAGCAGCATGATGGAGCTCTGCAGCCTTCACGTAAATGTTATTCTGGGTTAAAAGCTTTTGATGAGTATGTTATAAACATGTCTATGGGGATTGTTAACTCTTCCTTTGCCAAAATAAAATGTCCCTTATTACCGAGCAAGGGAAACTTGCAAAATCCAGTATTGCAGTGTTGCTGTAGTGGTACTTGCTACACTTTGGATGCCCATTTAAACCATGGGTGAATATAGAATAGAGGAACAAAGAAGAACTAAGAAGCTGGTGTTACAGCATGATGTTCACCCAAAAAGCAGTCCTAATGAATCCCGGAGGGCAGAAAGACCTTCTCTGTGTAGGTGCCAGGTCCTGCCAGGATGTGCCCAGACCACCCCGAACACCCCTATGAGCCCTTTTTCTGCCCCGTGCATCTTGTATCACACCGTGCCTGCCATCAGTGGCTGGCAAACCTCCACCACGGGGGTGGAGAGGCTGCACCTGGACCAGGGACTGAGCCTCCTCTCTTATGGGGGACCAAGGGTCCCTTCCCCCCGGCCTCCGGGCCAGGGACAATGAGCCAAACCAAGGTTTGACTTTAAGCAGCACCAGAGCTCGCCAAAACAGGGCACACTGTCACTGTGGGGCCAGGCTGGGAGCTGCCCAGCTGGTACACATGGGGTCACCTGAAAATACCAGCTCCAGGAGGACATCACTTGGGATCCAAACTCTCCCATGGCCTAAAAGCTTGTACCTGGCTGCTGTTCATGCCCATTAGAACTTTTCCTATGGGAAACTTGGTTTTGGAAGCAGTGCAGAGCATGCCCTTGCCAGATGCAATGCAGGCAGCATTGTCATCCCCAGACTGACTTTGGGCAGGAGGGATGCAGCCTCCCAGATGTCCTCAGGGATGGGGGCTCATGCAAGACTGGCTCACTTGCATCTCTCAGGAGATTTGGAAGATACCAAGAAGCACGGATGTGAGCTCTCCCCCTCTGGCATGGCAGCCCCTGGAGCACTGGGGAGAGGGCTGGGGAGCCCAAGTGGAGGGGAAGAGCAGCAGTACATGCCAGGAGAGCATCCCATGGCCACGGCGGTGGGTGCAGCAGGGAGATCAGCCTTTGGGGAGGATGCAACAGCTCACGTGCCACCACCTCATCTTCTTCCCGCTCGGGGGAACAAATTACCCTCATACTTCTAACATTAGCAGCCATTTCCATAACCAATTAACCTCTGCGTTATACCATCAAGCATCTGGAAAAGGTGTTGTGACACAGTTATTAAAGGATGGAAGGGACTTGTTGGCTGGCATACATAATAAAGGGCGGCCTTGCTTTCCGACTTGAATTTCTGAACAGGGGCAGATGAAGTAAAATCCTTAAAATATATTTCATATATATTACATGAAATATTTCATGCTGTTTTGGGAAAGATTCGCTCTAGGTTTGTAAAACGTTCCCAGCAATTTAAATTATTGGGTTCGTTCATTTGCTTTTAAAGAAAGATTATTTTCTAGCAAAGCAAATGACTATGAAATTGTTTTCCACATTTGTTACTTTCTTTTAAAGAACCTACCTGCTTTTTCAGCTTTTATTTCTCTGCCCTCCACCATCAAGCTGATGAGTCCTGATTCAGGACCACACTGCCCTAACCATCAGATTTGCTGCCCTTCTCCATTCCCTGCCAAGAGCTGTGATGGATGATGTGCTTCACTTCTCCCAGTGGATCCCATGGAGCTGCTGTGGCTCCCAGTCCCCACGCTCGGGGACCAGCACAGGGAGGGAGGTGCAAACAGGGCCCCTCCCTGCCAGAAATGTATAAACCTTGCTAAAATCATCAGCCTTGCTGAAACCTTCCTTGGCTGTTCTGCCCTCACAGGGCAACGCAGCGGTGGGGTAACGCGGGGGAGGTTTAAGAGAAGGCTACAGGTTAATTGCTACCCAGGTAATACAAACACGATGAGACCCTTCAGCCGGAAAACAGAAAAATAAAAAAATATGGCTATTTCTTTGTAAAGGACCTTGCAGCTTTCCNAGGGGGCTTGGAGCAACCTGGTCTGGTGGGAGGTGTCCCTGCACATGCCAGGGGGGTGAGACTCAATGGTCTTTAAGTTCCCTTCCAACCCAAACCAGTCTGTGGTTCTGTGAAAACCCCACTCCTCTCCTCGGCACCTGCACCTCTCTTCCACGCTCATCCCGGGGGGCAGCACCCCGCGTATGAGGGCATCGCTCCAGGAGCTGGAGGTGCCTCTGAGAAGCCCAAGGCCAAGCAGTTGATTCATCTCCCTGTGAGTGAACGTGCCCAGCCGCATTCTCAACCTTCCTTCTGATGGAGCCAAACACCTCAGCGAGAGGGCACCCGGCCTCCACGGTTCCTGGAGAGCCAGCCTTCAGAGGGGGGGTCTGTGCTACGGGTAAGTGTCCGTTGCTACTTGTCACCGTCTCATACACTCAACCGTTAAATTAACTTGCAGAGGCAAGGACTGTTTTTCTCAGAGGCCATTTTTAACATTTGCCATTCAAAAGCTGGCGAAAAGCTCTGTAGCAGCCTACAGGAAATAATGTAAGGAAAAAGCAACCCAAGAACAAGCCCATAAAATCTTTCTTTTCCTCAGCTCTGTGACCCTGATCCTCTGTCTGAGCAGCCCCGAGGGCAGCCCTGGGACCGAGGCTGCCCGCCTGGGTGCAGGGGGGGCACTGCTGTCCCGTGGCACTGAATTCATGCCTCCCCAGGAATGGGTCTGTGCCTCAAAACCAAGCCCATGGCCAAGATCTGCTTGCACAATATTGCTCGTGACACTTGGACAGCTGCCACCTCTCTCCCCACCTCAGGACGGGGACACAGGGAGTTAGGACGTGTAAGGAGAAGCGTGTATAAAATGGAAATTAGTCTATGAAGGTTCCTGGGGTCCCTCGCACCGAGACGCGCTGTAATAACCATCACCTGGACAACCCCATGGCAACTGGGCTGGAGTGCTAGTGGTCCTGCCAGTCTCGCAAAGGCAGCGAGCATCCCTGGCCCCGACGCTATTGTCTGCAGCGGAGCACGGGGACAGCATTCCTGCTCTCCAACGGCCCGCTCTCCTCGGAAAAGGAAAGTGATGCCCTCTGAGAAACACCGCGTGGCGGATCAATATCCATTCTGCTCCTCAACTTGGTATTTCCAGGGGTTTATTTATCTCAAGCCTCAGAGTTTTCGGGTGAAGAGAGGTTGCTCAGTTTATACCGTGCAGCCAGGTGGAATAAAGATTTGCAGATTTGGCCACTCAATCCGAACACACAAGGAAATGAAAAGAGGAAAAAAAAAAATATTCACGGCATTTGGGATTTGCTTTTCTTTTGAAGCTGCATCTGAGCACAGACTAAAAACATAATCTTCCCATATCCAGGCTCCAGGATTTTAATCTGGATTTCTGGCTGATAGCAATTAAAAGCTGACAGCAGAGAAGTATTTTATTTAAAAGAATGATTGGCCTAATGATATTCAACTGAAGCACGGCCTCCAGATTGGAGCTGGTCACACGTATAAAGTGTGGGGAATAGCTTAGTTGCACAAGATCACAAAGGGAGTTAATAGAACCAGGATCCACATTCAACATCTTTTTCATTCTCGGCTCTTTGTTCTACCCATTAGTACACACTGACTCCCTTTGGTAAGATCCTTTGTATTTCCAACTTATCAGGGTCTCATAAATGAAAGTCATGTGCTTTTATCTACTCATTCCCTTTAATAAGTGTCACAAACATTCTGTGTGATTGATTAACTGGTAACAAGAAAGAGACAAAGTAGGAATATGCATATTAGCATATTTTTCTTTGCTCAAAGAAATGCATTTTATACGTACGCGGCACTTATAATATATTAAGCTGCCAAAAGTGTTAAACAAAGGAGGAACTGAATTACAGTACAAAACACAGTGACAAGGCCAAATTTATCCCTGGTGTAACTCACTGATGTCAGCGGAGTTAAACCAGAGATGAAATAGGCTCCCTACACGTACATGAAACACCCCAGTAAGCACAGAAGGATATTCATAGATTTTGCAGCCAGAAGGGACCGTTACGATCGTATCGTCTGACTTCCTGCATAAACACAGCCCAGAAAATGTTACCCGTTTCCCCATTACGCACACAGATGATCGACAGAAAGATTTGATTCCCTTCGTGCTGGCAGGAGAGCTGCTGTGGCTCCGCGATGGGGAAGAAGGTGCTGAGCATCTTCCCCTCGCCCCCGACGGCAGCGGGAGGTTTCGCTCGAGCAGTTTGTGCTGCCTTCGTCACGGCGGGGGCTGGAGGCAGAGGAGGAAAGGGCTCGTTGCACCCGCTTTGTGAGCCCTTCCACTTGGAGGGTTTTTGCCTGTAACACAAACGTGCTGGAGGCTGGGGGTTAACACAGTCTGAGGTGTGAGATTCCTGCCGGGTGGATGTGGAGAATGAATTCCCCTGTTCTAGGCAGGAAGGACTCCTTCACAAACAGGTAGAAAAAGGACCTGGCGGTGGTGAGCCTTGCGATGGGAAAAACCACTTCATCCCAAGGAATAATATATATATATCTCTCATAATCAAGGCAGAAGTGTGTATTGCCTGAGCCATCATTAACTCTGCACAACAAACCAGAGTGTGCGGAACAGCCACAGCACAGAGATCTCTGGGGCAGGTACAATTCACAGCAACTTCTCCCCTGGGAGAAGCCTCACACCTTGCACAGACCCCCGCTCTCTCCCCTTCTCCCAGTACCTGGAGAAGATGCACCATCAGTCTTTCTTTACCCAAAGGTAAAGTCTTTCTTTACCCAGCCTCGCCGTTGGGAAGGTGCAGGAAACAGTGATAAGATGGAGCTTGCAATTCCCCCTTCTCTTGGCATCATCTGAGAACTGATTAACCATGAGTGCCAACACTCGGGTCTGCGTGAGATCCTTCCCACGATTCACAGTGATGCCCAGTTCATGCCTTCCTATGGATCCTTCCATACAAGGACCTCACATTTCATATTTAGTGATGAATTAAGTTCTGTAAAAGCCCCATGAGGTGAGTATTATGATCCCTGCATTATGATATGTATTATAATTGAGCCTAGAGAAGAGAAGGCTCTGGAAAAACTTTATTGTGGCCTATCAGTACTTATAAGGGGCCTACAGGAAAGATGGGGATAAGCTTTTTAGAAGGAGCTGTTGTGATAGGACAAGGGCTAATGGCTTTAAACTAAAAGAGGGTAGATTTAGATTAGATATAAGGAAGACATTTTTTATTCTGAGGATGAGACACTGGCCCAGGTTGTCAGAGAGACAGTAGATGCCCCATCCCTGGAAATGTTCAAGGCCAGGTTGGACGGGGCTCTGAGCAACCTGATCTAATTGGAGATGTCCCCACTCATTGCAGGGTGGTTGGACCGGATGGTCTTTAAAGGTCCCTTCCAACCCAAAACACTCTATGATTCTATTCCATGATGGGAAGTTGAGCCACAGAGCAGACTTAGTGACATTTTTACTCTTTGCAAAACTAGACCGAGAGCTAGAACCTTATCTTGCACCTCTGAAGACTTGGCCTGAATCTGGCTGTGTCTTCCTCACATCCAGTACTACCCTGGATGGTTTCCCAGGCTGCTGTTTAAAGGCAGCCGAAGAACAAGTCAGTCTTTTCCCTTACACTGCAGTTTGTATTTACAAAGTACTGCACAAGCCCAAATACATTAGCATTCATACAACCATGTATTTGTACATTCATACAATCTATATGTATTTCCTAACATACCCTGCTCCTTATATCTCCTGAACCCTGATCCTGAGCCCCTGACTGTGCTAAGCCTGAGAGGATCTCCAGAATAATTGTGCTATGCACTCCCGGGTGCGGTGGCTTCTCTCAAAGCCAGTGTTTCAGAGGGACGTGCACGTTTGCAAGATTATCTTTTGGCTTCTGGTAGCAGAAATCAGAAACAGATTATTTGAAATGAGGAGCATCTACCATTTTAGCTCCAGGCCAGGTGGACATGGATGACCTAAAAGGATATATTTAGCAATGAGCACTTCAGACCGCAGTGCATATGTGTATCCAGTTACTAACTGTTAATCATGTCTCCTTCCCCCAAATTGGCCAACCGAAAGGACACCTGGCAATTCTGGAACATTCCTATTAGATTACTAATATCAATATTAAGTGAAAGAGCTTGAAGAATGTCACATTAGTTTCTGATGGCTCCCTTCCGCCATACTTCTGGCCAGCAAGCTTTGGCAGATGTGACTCCATTCTGTCCAAATGCAATTCAGTGTTTAAGAATGTGCTCACTTTCCTGGGACCATCTGTTTACTTTTCTGCTGAAGGAACTCCAGCCTCTTTGGCAACCTCATTGTATTATACTCAATAAATCCTGACATGTAGCAAATTTTTTTGGCAGATCTTGAATCTGAATGCCATCCAAATTGTTCATTATTGATATTAAAACCGATTTGTGCATCACCAACCATTAAAGGAATGTACTAAATATCGCCATGAATGAGAAACCCAGTAGTCCATCAGAATACATTTATCAACAGTAACGATAAAATGAAAGAAGAGTTCTATGGCTTTTCCTGCCATTGCAAAACCCCACCTCTAAAAGTAGTTGCTTCCTTCATTTATGGAGGATCCAAAATGTCCAAATAGCTAACGTACAAATTGAAAAATCAAAAGAAAGATATCTGTCCTGTAGGGCTGCCTCATATGGTCCAACACATGCAGTCTGAGTGGGAAGGCAGGACCTTGCATCTATTCTTAGCTCAGGCACAAATCCACTGTCTGACCATAGCGAAGTCTCTTCATCCTACATGAGTTTGATTTCCTCTTCAAGTAGTTGTCTAGACTGTAGGACCTTCAAGGCATCATCAGGCTTGTGAAATGGTTAACATGAATTTTCAGTCCTCTCGCTGCCGAACTCTGATGGCCAGTATGGGTATCCATAGCCTGACAAACCATAAGGAAGCTTTCAAAGTATCAGTGACTATCTACAAAAAGTAACAATGTGCACTTTCTGTATGGGTAGGGTGTATACCCACATTATCTTTAATTAAAAAGGAATAATTTTTTAGATAAGGAAAGTGGTGTAAAATTAAGTTTACCAGAGCAATTTTTAAGGATCTATTTCTGTGGGAGTTTTGCATAAGTACAGTGGGATTATTGGGCTCCAGTTGTTGCTGGCGTATCAGTTGTCAGCATTCAGTCTATTATATATTTCACATGATTTTTCACATAAACTTGCAGAAGCTTTAGAAAAATCCAATCACTTGATCTCCCATAAAGGAATGGAATTAATTTTTTATTTAAAAAAAAAAAACAAAATCAATACTTGGCAAATGTAAAAATCTATCCTGACACACCACACTGAGAACAAGGATTCTGTTGAAATTTTTTAAACTTTCCTTTTCTATTACTGCTCTACTAACTATTAAAACTTGTGATCTGAAGTATTTGCCCTTTAAAGAGTTTGGACATTGATGATGAAAAGTCAAAATTGGACAATTCTTGCAATAGCACCTACATCATAAAGACCCTGTGAGTGTGCATTGCCAGCTCATGTTGAGCTTCTCATCCACCAGTACGCCCAAGTCCTGGCTGCTCTCCATCCCTTCATCCCCCAGCCTGTATTGATACTGGGAGCCGCCCCAAGCCAGCTGCAGAACCCTGCACTTGGCCTTGTTGAACCCCATAATGTTCACACAGGCCCACTTCTTGAGCTTGTCCTTGACCCTCTGGATGGCATCCCATCCTTCAGGTGTGTCAACCACATGACTCAGCTTGGTGTCATCTGCAAAGGTGCTGAGGGTGCACTCAATCCCACTGTCTATGCCACTGATGAAGATATTGAACAGTACTCGTCCCAACACAGACCCCTGAGGGACACCACAATATAAGTAGTTGGATCCAAAAATAAGGATTGGCTTCAGAAGGAGTATCATCATTTTGCTTCATTTTCTTTTTTTCCTTTGTAACAGGTGGCTCAGGAAGATCTTGTTTCTAAGGAAGTTCTTTCTCCTTCTTGATACATGCAGCAAACGTGCAGCCTCAACAGCATGCTAAACTTTTGAACTTCTCCTCTATATTCTCCAGACACACTCACAGATTCCTCCCCAGTTAATTTAATGCTGCTGAAAGACTCCAGATTGATAGCTCTGGAGACCGAAGCCTGTTGTTACACGCAGGTAATTATTCAGCAGAATAAGTGCTTCCTCCCACCGCCCCGTCGTGGTGACTCCGGTGCTGAGAGCAACCATCCGAGAGCTGGGACAGGAGCGCTGCATCTGCACCAGCTCCCAAACCAGTCTCCTCGCCCCAGCTTGGTACCAGCCAGGGAACCAGCGTGGATTTTAGGCTGCAGATATCTCTCCACTAAAAAATGGAAGGAGGCTGCCAGCATTTCTAGATCTCTCTATTAACAAACTGGCTCTGGTACAGGAGACACACTGCAGTTCCAGCAAGTAGCCTTCTCGTCTCAAGTCAGCACACAAGGGCTTTAAGGAAATGTGTTAACAATATCACCATGGGTGACAAGGGACATGTACTTTTAATCATCTCTGCTCCTTCAGGTGATCGCTCTCTCCCTCTCCTGCTTTGCTCCTGCCGTCACCCAGGAAAGCACTCAGCTGGCTTGGAGCAGCCTGTATTTCCTTATCAAGACCAGTGTTTCTTATCATTGCTGTTCTTCTGGTGTGTCTCACTTTCATCAAACTGCTGGGTCTGTTAAATGAACAGAGGATCACTCCAAAAATTTCAGTTGAGATTAAAAAAAGCCCTCTTATACCCTGCTTTTTGCTGTTAAAATCTTTTCCCCTTTCCCCTTGGCCACATCATCCCGTAGAGGCTGACACTTAGGCGACAGCTCCCTTTTTCCTCTGCACATGAGAGCAAAATCTTCTTGTGCCTTGTGTCCTCACTGCAAGTTTGAATCCATACAAAGCCGTGCAGTGGGAACAGAGCTGATAATTGGAATTGATCAATTAATAACTAATGAGATAAATGTCCATCCTTAAGGTGAGGTTCTGCTCCTGGTTGTTGATTACTGTGTGCAATCTCCTGGCTTCACTGGGGCAGGCATCACCCAGGGTGGTACAGAGGGAGCTTGGTTCTCCTTTACATATTTATGGGAACCTTCTATGATATGAACTGGCAACTTTGCTACCCGTGTCACTGTTCTGTCACTGTCCCCTTTAAATGCTCTTATAACCTAGGGTTGGATAATTGGCTAAGAGGACAACCTCGCGGATGTCAGGAAAGCTGTAGTTTATTTCCTGTATGATGTTGGATAATGGATTCTCCGCGGCTTTGGATTTCCATATGTAAATCTGGGATACTAATTCCTAACCTGTTCCTGGAATTTGTGAAGCTTAAGGGATGGGAAGCTATACCTAATTAAACAGAAGTGATTTGTACGGAAGAAGATAAGAGGCTGGCTCTGATTTTGCTCCGGTATTAAGATGTGATCTTTTCCCCAACTATTTCTGCTAAAAGGCCTAAGGTTCCAACACAGCTGGGAACATCTTCAGTCCCAGGTATCGTATCTTTTGCAAGTCACTACATAATGCTGTGGTGGATAATTCTGACAGCCAGCTCCCACAGGAAATAACAGCAATCGCAAACCCGAACACCTTCCACTAAAAGTACAAGATGTACTTCTGAACTTGCCTTCTCAGCCATAAAGGCTCAGCAGCGTGTTCATTAGGAATAGAAACAAAACCTTCCTAAATAAAACACCGTGCTGCTTCCACAAGGGAGGACGGGAGGAAGAAAGCATCTGAAAGGTGTTAGTCATCTCTCTTTAATGCACTGCTCTGAAGTCCATCAATACGTGGTGGTGCGAACGGTATGAGAAATGACACAGCCTTCCAAGCGCAAGGGCTTGGGGCAAATGCTACACTTCTCTGTAAAAATGGAGTCAATAAACGCTTGCTCCCCTGCAAAGACCCCACCTCTCATGGCTTAGGAGTAAAGCTGCAGCTGCAACACGCACCAGATGGTATGCAAAGCACCGCAGTTCAACAGCACCTTCTATCTGCAAGATACTGCTATTTAGTTGCTCTACTCTCTCTAGTGAAACATAACAATGAAATGGAAAACAGATGATTTTTTCTGCCTGTAGGACATGAAAATAATTGATTTAGGGTTCTAATGTCTAATGGTAGGACTGTGGAAGTCCCTAAAACTCCCTAGAAGCTGGGAGTATATTCTAGTGGAAAAATCAATCATAGAACGGTTTAGGTTGGAAGGGACCTTAAAGATCACCTTGTCCCATCCCCCTGCCATGGGCAGGGACACCTCCCACCAAACCAGGTTGCTCAAAAAATGCTTGCTCTTATTCTACTTCTTTATAACCAAATATCTCCTGCTGGCCAGCATTACAGAGAAGATATGAAGATACTGGGCTACAGGAATCGCTGGTCTGAAGTGACCTGTTTTTCATCTTTACGGTGTAACTCACGTTGGCTTCATTGGGAAACCCACGTGTTGGAAGCAGAATAAGTGGTGGCCTTGTAGAGTAAATGCCCACTGACAAACACCAGGGACTACGTACAAATGGCAGCTGGTGGCATTTTCAGGAAAACCACTCTTCTCTGCTAGAAGTATTTTCAATGTACCAGGTGAAAGCACTTACAAGGGTAAAAATATCATCATGATCAGGACCAAGCACTCCTGCTCCTTTATTTCAAAACTAAGCACTCCTGCTCTTTTATTTCGAGCGTTTGGATGCTTTTCCTCCAGCTCTGCTTAATTTATAAATATTTGTAGTGGTTGTAGATACCATTGTATCTACATTGTAGATGTTGAAGTGGAATAAGATAATCTTAGTATATTTCCTCACAAAACAATTGTCACTCTGTGACAACAACATGTGACCTTCTGTCTTGTACACGCTCACTGAAAATTTTGGCTGAAGGCACACACTCTACCTCAGCAGCAGTTTTAGGTGAACAAGTCTTATAAGGGTGGATATTGACCTTAAAGAAACATAAACTATTTTCACTACAGATCTACTGCAACTGGAAGATTATTTGATCAAACCTAAAATGGGTTTTAGTTAATTCAGCAAATATTGAATCCACCAACAACTGTTGGTTAGAAAGTAAATACCATGGTGCAGGGATAGATATTATCTATGTGTTAGGTATTATACAAAATATTGACTACATCAATAACAAACAGGGATCTAAACTGTCAGCTACCGAACACAGAGAGAATTCAGCAATTTTTTTGATCTGAGCATCTGCTCCAATTACATATTGTGAATGTATTGGTAAATATAATTAAGCTTCAATTTTATTGTTGTAAAACAACATAGCAAAATATGTCAAAAGGCATATGGTGATCCCAGGTCCCTGTTTTTATTATTCACCCATCGTCTTGTGCTGGAATTGACAAGACCCACTGGCCTTTTAGAAGGGCAGAGTGTGGTGTGGGCACAGCCCCTGGCATTGCCAATAAGGGGACAATAAGGTTTTTGATTCCCCAGGGCAGCCCCCAGGGACACAGTTGTGGGGGTTTGGATGCTCATCGACGTTCCAGGAGAGGGAAAGGAACTTTAGCTAACTCTGCAATAGCACTTTGCTCAACATGAGGGAGAGTGGGAAGGGAGGAGAGCAGATGTGGGGCTTGAGAAAGGGGCACAGGGTGCCCTGCCAGAGCATCTGGATGCAGGTGGTTGACCCCAGGGTTACCCTACAGTTCATCACCTCCACCCTGCTGTTCAGGAGAGCAAGGAGAGGGCCCTGTCACCTTCCTCCTGTACGTCTCCTCAGACACACTTCCTACAGAAATGGTGCATTATCAGGATTTAGTGTAGTGTAAAAACCTCCGCTGCCTCGCAAACCCCTTCTCCCATTAATTAATGCAGAAGAAGATTTTACCACATCTCACTCTGGGTGTCAGTCTGTCATCAAACTGTGCATGCAAAATGGTGATGGACAGTGTTATCAATGGATACTGCATCCAGTTCTGGGCTCCCCAGTTCAGGGAACTACTGGAGAGAGTCCAGCAGAAGCTACAAAGATGATCAAGGGACTGGAGCATCTCTCTGACGAGGAAAGGATGAGAGACCTGGGGCTGTTCAGCCTGGAGAAGACTGAGAGAGGGGACCTCATCGATGCTGAGCAATATCTAAAGAGCAGGTGTCAAGAGGATGGGGGCAGACTCTTCCCAGTGGGCCCCAGCGACAGGACAAGGGGCAACGGGCACAAACTGGAACACAGGAAATTCCATCTCAACATGAGGAAAAAGTTCTTTCCTTTGAGGTGGCAGAGCCCTGGAAGAGGCTGCCCAGAGAGGGTGTGGAGTCTCCTCCTCTGGAGACATTCAAACCCTGCCTGGATTCATTCTTGTCCAACCTGCTCTGGGTGACCCTGCTCTGGCAGGGGGTTGGACTAGATGATCTCCAGAGGTTCCTCCCAACCCCTATAATTCTGTGATTCTGTGATTCTGTGATTCTGTAATGCTGCGAGAGGAAGTTTCCCGGTGTCACTGCGCTGCCTGCAGCCTGCGCTCCCCGGGTGCGTGCAGGGGGAGAGCATTCCCACACGAGCTGCCTTTCCATTATTAATAAGAATCAGACTTTCTTCTTAAAAGTGAAGAATGTGATTCATGTTGAAATCCCTATTCCATCTTTGCTCCCAAAATGTCAATATTTCGTGATGTTTATTTTTTGATAACCTTATACATATGGCTCACCATTCCGCTCTGACAAAAATCGGAGTTATATAATTTTTTGATAAAAGAAAAAGAAGCAAAGTGTGCTTACTACAATTTTTATTTAACTGTTAGCAGGGGACTAATTACTGTGAACTTTTGTATCATGATTTCATGAAACTTGTTTAACAAAAATCTATTTATAATCTAACTCCTGTATTTTGACTAATCAAATAATTTGCCATAATTAGTTTTCAGGATTAATAAAAGTAGAAGGAAGAAGCCATGGGAGACTAGCTCCATATTTTAAGTACGCAGAAGGAGTTACTCCCATTTACATTTAACTTTATATTCAGTTTGCAACTATTCCTGGTACAAAACTATCACATAGCGATACTTATTGATATCTTGAACTTACACAGTGCTTTGAATATACCCAAATCCTCCCGGGACCATTCCTACCTCTACAGAATCTGATTTCTGTCCTGCCGTCACATGAGAGCCCTGCCTTGTAAACCACTAAATTGTCACACAAATCAGCATTTCTCCTGTCGGGTCTGTGTGAGTGGGATCACTCAGGTACAGCACAATTCCCAGACATCTCTTTCAGGATTTATTCCCAAAAGCTCTAGTCCAGCATGTGATCTGAACAGGTTCTGTTGAAATCAGCTGGAACGGTGGAAGTTAGGGACAGGTTTCTCTCCTCAGGTGAATGGTGGCCCCAGCAGAGGAGGGAACAGAAGTTTGGGGATGTAGAAAGACCATCTTGGGAAGAGGAGGGGTCATCATCCTTCCCAAGTCAGGGCTGGCACAGCCAGAGAAGGCAGCATCCAGAAGTGACCATTGCCAGCAGGCAAAAGAAGCGATTCTGTGCACACAGAGACTGGGGACAAGGGGGACAATCAGCCCAGCCAGGAGGCTCCACATAGAAGTTACCTTCAGCTGTGGCTGCCTCTTGGTTTGACTGTGCCCTCTCGGAGCCTGAGCTCCACCCACCCTGCTGTCCACTGGCCATCTTTTTGACATATTAATACCCCTTTGCATGCTACTGCATAATAGGAAGGAGAGGCACACAGTGGCTGAAGAAAAAAATCAACATTTTCCTCCAGAAGTATAACAAAGGCCACCACATGTAGATGGCCAGCCCAACGAGTCCACGTGTCTCCTACAGAAGAGATGGGGAGGGACTCCTGATCAAGGAGTGGAGGCGTAGGATGAGGGGGAATGGTTTTAAACTGAAAGAGGAGAGATTTAGATGAGATCTCAGGAAGAAATTCTTTGGTGTGAGGGTGGTGAGAACCTGGCCCAGGTTGCACAGAGAAGCTATGGCTGCCCCGTCCCTGGAGGGGTTCAAGGCCAGGTTGGACGGGGCTTTGAGGGGATTGGAACTAGATGATCTTTAAGGTCCCTTCCATCTCTAACCATTCTATGATTCTTCAACTGAGGAACCCAGCCCAGGGTAACACACTCCACCTGAACTCAACGAAACTAAAATAAGTTGAAATACGAGGTGACAAACTCCTAGTAGAAATGTTTTTTTAACACCACTCCAGTTGGCAGGTCAGAGAGGGAAGAGCATCCTCCAGGAGCTCTGCTTTGTGGTGAACAACCGCATTATCCCAGAGAAGAGCTCCTGATAGGGCTGCAGTGCTATCGCTCTGTGCAGGAAATAGCTTAATCCTATCATAATCTCCCTGCAATTTTCCTCTGTATTTTGATGTATATTCTTCCAAAGATACAATTTTATTTGAAATAGAGTTTATTTCAGACTCCAATGTGTCAAATTTAATTTCAAGAGTTTTTATTGTAGGGGAAAATCTTTTTGTAGTGGGAGATTAGAATTGCAGTAAATAACCAGCACCAAGTTTCTGCTCTGCAAATTTAACTGTTTCCAAGGCAGATACAGATCAAGAACTGACATTTATTCCCTCACCGTTACCTACACTTTAGATTTTTCAAATGTTTTTATTCACTATTGCCTCTGGACAAGCAACATCAAAACATTATGCTTGGAAAGATCATTCCTGTGGGGACCCTGCACGGCAGGAGTGCAGCTTTTCAGACTGCCTGTATGGGTTTTGGAAGGAAATCTCTGCAGTTCTCAGAGAACTCCTTACAGCAGGTGGTTTATGATGCCGAGAAAGTTGTGCTGGGAAAGAAAAAAGCGAAGGATTTTGTTAGGAGAAACAAAGTTTAGCGTGGCTCTGTGCCAAGGAAGATGAGGTTTATGAGTACAATACTCTTAGTGCACACGAGACATTATATCAGTGGTGAGAAATTTATTGCAATCATCTTCCTATTTCCATTTCTGCCTTCTTTTTGGTGACATAATAGTGTAAAGAGGAAAGGTCACACCTTGATGCCAAGATGATTCATAACTTTAATACCAGCAGGAACAATTGACCTAAACAATCTTTGGCTAAAGCGTATTTCCAGCAGTGCTTTCATAGAATAGAATCACAGAATCATTTAGGTTGGAAAAGACCTTTAAGATCATAAAGTCCAACCATAGTCCTCTGTCTGAAGCCGAACAAATAGAGTCATATCTACCACAAGGTTATTGTGATATATTCAGAATCACCTGCCTGAGGAAAGAGGTTGATACCCAGTTGAATGTCTCTGAGAAGCCAAGACAGAGCTATCTCAGACCTACTCATAATTGTCTTTCAGCTGCCGCCCATGGAGGTGGCTCCATTGCAGTGGCTTCTCTGCAGATACATCTGATGGTAGCTCTTGTTGCCTGCCCCAAAGCTAGTCTGGAAGTGAAGTGAAGATATGATGGTTTTCCTAATCTGCTGTGGATTCGCAAAAGAGATGAAACCAAGTTCAAGGGCAGCATGATGGCATTTGCTGCTTTGGAAAAACTGCACTTCTGCAGCCTCCTTGATGAGCAAGGTGGACCTCATTAGGCCATTGCTTTTCCTGCTCCTTTTTGTTGTCCACAAAGGCAGTGTTATAAGATGCGAGTGAGAGAGCAGAAACAATGTGGGGATTGAGAAATCTGGGCCACTGTTTCTGTGTCTGAACTGCAGATCGGGCTTCAAGAAGAGACCTGAGAGTAGGAGTGTGCTCCAGACCCAGACCCAGACCCACCACTGGTGAGGAGGCTCAGTCCTGACTCCGGTGGGTTGGAAGCATTTGCAACTCAGTAGGAAGGTCTACCTACAGCAAATTGATATTACCCAGAGGACACCCATCCAGGTTCTCAGAGAAACTACTGCTTTAAAAAAAGAAAACTGGTAACTGTGTCACAGCACGATAAACATATGCACAGATTGATTTTGGCCACAAACCAATAAATTGGTACAGCTTTTAGTTGTAACAAACAAGACAGAATTCCAATAGGAGCCACTACTGCAGCACTCAGGTGAGCGAGGAAAAGCTAACAGCTCTTGAAACACTTGTGCTGGAAGAAAATTTTGGTACCGAGTATGACGTGGAAAACATAAAAGGAAATAAAATAGAAGCAAAGGGAGATGTGAACTGTCCTGGTGTAAAACAGACACGGGTGGGAATAAATCAGAGGGAAAAATCCATAAGAAAGATGGGAATCTTGAACCCAGCAGGATACTTAACAAAAGGGTAGACCAAGGTTCAGAAGTTGTTATTATGTCCAGAAGATCACATTTTAAGAGGCAGATTGTCTTGTACTCCTGTGTCACCACTTAAATCCAATTACATCTGGTAGCAATAAAAGCTGACAGACACAGCAGGTGTTATCAGTGCACTTTTTGGTAAGCAGCCATCCATCCACAGCCCATCACCCGTACCCAAATGGGCACCTTTGGCAACCTCAGCAAAGAACCTGAATGTCGCCTGGATATTGGATGGGAAAGTGTTTTTCTAGCCCGGAACGAAGAGGATTGCTAAAGCCGACGGAGCATGGAGCCAGGTATCACTCAGCCCCTGCTCACCGCTCCCTAACTGAGCAGCTACACCATCTTACACCATTTCATGTCCTTTCCCCAAGCCCTCCTCCAGTTTGTTTTTCTTCCCAAAGAACGGAGCTGGTTTCTCTCTCTTGCTCTCATTTTCTTTTCATACAGGAGCTAAATAAAATCCTGTGCAAGTTTTGAAAAGCCATAGTAAAGATAACATCCTGTGTTTAGATTAGAGTGGAAAATGGGATAGAGGGGATGCGTATTCAACCTCCCAGACATAAATTGCCAAAACAGCCTTGGAATGAGACTTCAGTTTGGACAGAGTTTGCTGTTAATTGACACTTGAGGAGGTTCTTGTACATTCCTTGGAAACATTTGGTAGCAATCTCTATTCAACACGAAATATTACACTTTGCTTCGCTGGGGCAGTACGGCTGTGTTTTTGTGTCCAACAACCTTTTCTGTTCAGCACTGCAAATATGAATAAACCACAATCTGCAGTGTCACTATGTCACCAGTCTTAAACTTCACTGTGGTTTTTCTCCTTCATTTAAAGATTTTTTTTGATTCACAGCCCAAATGGTGCCTCCTAATTTCACACAGGTGACAGTGGAAGTAATACACACAAAAGCTCCCAAGGTCTGTGTTCACGACCCCATAATACAGTTGTCACATTGCATGCAAAAAAGGATTTCAAATTATTTTATGATAGCACCATCTTCTCTGTGATCTACACCAACGCCCGCCAGCAGTTACCCTAACTGTATCTAGTCTTTTTTAAGGTTTCCCTGTTTCCCTGCCCCATAGACCCCCCTGTACCCACTGCACACAGAGTCCAGGTCACGGATGGGGAAACGACGCACACAGAAATAAGCAATTTAGCCCCGGTCTCGTGGGAAGCCACAGCAGAGCGAGGAAGTAAAGTCTAAAACCAAGTCCTAACTACAAAACTGGCCTCTTTTCCTCTCAGTAAGTTATTAAGCCCCTGCAAAGTCTTGAACCTCTATCACAATGGCATTTGCAAAAGAGGATTTTAATGTTTAAACAGTGCTTGAGTTAAAAATATATTGAACATTCCATTTACATTTCGGACAAAGTATATTGAATTTACCATGAAAATATTCCTATAGAGGCAAGATAAAATAAATGAAAAGACGGCTCTCCTTGTATTTCGTATTTTTTTTTCTGTAGAACTAATATAGGATTAAAGTGGAAAACGTGGTAGCTGCAGGAACAAGTTTGAGCAATCACTTGTCACTTGCAGTTAGCACAAAAATGTATTATAACAAGATATTACTTGTAGAATTTCCACTATAAATCTTTTATTCATTCCCAGGAATCCCAGTCCAGGCATTTGCCATACTGCATTGTCAAAAATAATGCCCAGCATAAATGGTGTGCGAGAGACCATGAACATCAGAGATAACAAGAGTACTAACACCTTATGGGCCTTAAAAACCCTAGTGGTATTTCTGGTCTCTCATTAAAAGTGAAATAAAAATATTGTTTAAGAATGACTTTTATGCTTAACTATTAAATGCAAGCATTGATTCTTTGTTTATGGTTTTTCCCACTTTTCTTCTTAAAAATTGCTGAGTGGATGTAAACAAGAAAGTAAATTTTTACGGCCCCATTCTGTTGCTGGGCAGGAGAATAACGGAACTCTGAAGCAACCTGGTAACCTGAATGAGCATCAGGAGCAAGAAAACACCTGTGCAATACCAACCAGCATGAAGAGAAGGAAGAAGAGAACAGGTTGATAGGGAGCCATGGTGTAAAGCAGTGTGTTTCCATGGAGGTGAGGACTTTTTGGCAATTTCCTTGGATGAAGGAGATGTAGGGCATGAAAAATTCTGCTAACAGCAAGTGCTGAGCTTCTCTATTGTGTTAGGCCAGCCAGGAGCTGTGGTTTCCCTCACCACCGGTTCCTAAAAGTGGTTTGTAGTTCAGACTTTCCCAGGTGAGAGACTTCGCCCTCAGAGCTACTTCCCCCTGCGTGAGGAACTGGTCTTTGTGGCAGGACTCAACCCCTGGCCAAGCGTGGGAAGTCCTCTGCTCTGATTTCCCTCAGCGTTGAGTCATGCTTATAATTAACGTTCAGAAGCACAATGCAGATGAGGGGAGAGCCTGGGGGTTGTGCAGCCTCTTCAGCTTCAAGCATTCGTGCCGGCTGAACGCCGACACCTTCACTAATGTGTTGTAACCCCTTGTCTTCTTCTGAAGATCGCTCAGAAAACGCGACTTGACAGCTGCTACTTGGTACTGAGGACACTTTGCTGAGTCTTTCCTTTCTCTAATTTCCATATTCAAATCCTGATGATTATTTTTTTCTATCAGGTTTTTCTCTGCTTTATTTCTCTCTGCACCATCTTTCTAGTCTGTCTGTCCTTCTGCTGAACTCTTTCCCCTCACTTTTTCCCTTGGAGTCCCATACTGTGGTGAGATGATGAGAGCTCCTAAGCAAGGCGAGTTTATAAAGCGACTTCTGCCAAAATTTCTGGCATGTTTATATCTCAAACAGGTAAGCAAGCCATGAGGTCATCTCTTTCTTGGACAGGTTCTCCTCCTTTCTTTCCACCCTGCTTTAATCTTTCCACCCATTCTTTCTTTTCATCTAATTCACCCCTCAGCTTTTTGTCTCTTCCGTTTCTCTTGGCCTCCAGAGGCCATGAGGGTAAGAAATGGCTTTTCTCCCAGCTCACTTATCAGAAGTAGATGGGAAAAACCAGATAGATTTCTCAGATAGGGGAAGATAGGTTTCTAGTTTCTTTAACACATCCTTGCTTTCAGAGCAGAACCACGGGGCATGTTTCCTTCTGCTGTAGAAAATCAAGAGCAAATTAGGGGAAGGGACACACAAAATGGAAGATGACCTCCATGCGTTGGTCTCTGCTGGTCCTAGAAGATATAGACTGAACCAGACTCTCTACTAAGATCAAGCCTCCTGGATGGCTAAGGTAGAAGAGCCACGAATAACAACATGCCCTTGATTTTCATCAGACCTGGAAGGCATCATCAGGATTTCCTCAGCAAAAAATTTGGAATTGCTGCAGTAACTTCTGCAAGATCAAATGCCTAAGAGCCACGTGACATCACCATACATCCTATGTACAGCCAAAAACACTGTATTTGCAAATGATAAATTAATTTGCAAATGTTTGAAAGAATATTTTTAATTAGGAGTATTTTTCATACACCCCCCACCTTAGAAAGGGTGCTGCCAGCTTTGTAAGAGCTATTGTATTAGCTATAGAGCTCATACAGAAGGGAAAATTATAACCATAAAGGGAAAATTATAACTGATCAAATTTTAAAGAAACCTCTAAAAATAGCTTCTCGAAAGCCTATAATGTCACAATGATAAAGTCTAAAATCTCAGGTCCTCTGAGAGCTTAAAGCAAGATACATCCCATTAGGAAGTTTGGGCTCTTCCATTAATTTCCCCACAGGATACAGACTACAAGGGCTTGAGAGGTAACAGCAAGGAGGCATCTCTCCCATTCAAACCAAAATATTCCTAAACTCCTATGCATCAGTGTCTAGGATACAAGATTTAGCACTAAGCAGATATTTGTCTGCCATAAGAAGTGGGTGCGTGCTTGTTTCCAGTTATAGAAGACAAGGAATTTGGAGCTGCTTTGAACAGTGGGTGGCTTGAGAGAGCCCTGGCAGAGATGGATTTGCAGACAACACAGGGGATTTAGTTGGAAGTGCAGCATAATTACGGTTTGTTCTACTGCACTTCAGTTTATCACAGCGGCACTATACCATCCATTCAGGGGCTGGTTTGGATGTAAGATGACCTCTAATGTTAAACAGACATTACTAATAACCACTTTCTTTGCTGTTAGTATAATAAACCACCGGTGACAAACAGTGACCTCATCTTTTGGAGTTAAGTCCTACACTGTTCACTAAAACAACAACAACAACAACAACAACATACCTCTTGATATTGTGCAAGTTTCGCTTGAGCCCAGGTTTTTCCAGTTACAAGGTATTTATCAGCAGCACGAACACAATTTATATTACACAGCCTGTGCTCGCTGTTAAAATTTATACCAATCAGCAGAGTCATTAAGTCCTACATTTGCTTTCCCCTAATCCACTGTTAGATTAAATGGTTCAATTAATAATAAATATTAGCAGTTTATTAGATTAATAGTTACACCACTACATTAGTGTATGCGGTTGCAGAGAGACAGAAACGAAGCGATAGTTTCCCACTAAATCATTTTTAGCCAAGCAGGGTACCATATGTTGTTCTGCCACGCTCATCTCTTCTTCACAAAAAACAAAGCCAAAACCTTCGGCTTCACCTGCCACTTCCAGTTATTCAGCCTCGGCCCAAGCATCTCGATGGAAACGAGGAACCGCTCTGCGCTCTGAGCAGAGCCACTGAACTCAGCAGGGCTGCAGGAGGGGAGCCAGCACAGGCTCTGACCCATTTATTTGAGAAAATTACCCCTGGACAAGGAGATAATCCTCCCAATAAGCCTGGCTACGGGCAGGAGGAAGCACCAGATTAGTGAATTTGGTTCTGCTGAAGGGATTGATGCTCAGCAGCTGGAGAGGCTCTGCTATCCCACGCTGGAAACGCCGGGGTGACAACACGCCAAATTGTTGCATCTGTACATGATCTGTTTTCAGCTACAAAATGGATTGCAAAACGGTCTAATTTTATAAAGCAGGGGAAGAATCAGCTAAGCGGAAAGTTGGTTACATTGTCCAGGAAACTACTCTTAATGTTAATCTGCTATTTGTCAAATATCCATACGCATTATAAATGTGTACCGTTCTGCAAGCACATGGAGAACTGGTAGGAGCGTGGAGAAATGACAGTCGGGAGACTGGACTCCGTTCCCAGGCCCATCCCTGGGTGCCTTTTTATTTCTTCCAGCTTGCTCAGCCACGTCCAGTGAAATGTCTTCTCATCGTTGCAGATTTGTTCTTTCCGGACCTGAATTTTCCTTATAATTCTCTACTTCTTTTGCCTCATCCCTGGGTAAATCCCATCCCGCTTTGCGCCTCAGTTTCTCCTGTCCATAAAAATAGGATTCTGATACCTTTCACAAAGTGTCTTTGGATAAAAAGCACCAGCAGGGATTGTTAAAGATACTACCAGGGAGTGACAACTACATTGGGCCACATTCACCTCGGGGACATTTGTGGGGTGGCTGAGAATGTGTTTTCCTGGTCTTTTCTGCTCATAGTTGATGGATAACAGCAAATCTCAAAGAACATAGAGGAGGTTTGCAAAACTGCATGAAAACCCCATTTGAGTCATGCATCTCTTCTCTATTTAAATGGCATTTTGCACAGGGAGAAGTTTCCACCCTCTCCTGGAGTTTGAAACCTGTTTGATTTATAAGAAGGGAGTAGGGCTAAAGGCCTCAGTATCTCGGCAGAACAGCAGTTGGAAAGACCATGATTTCTCTGCTCTTCTTGAGCTCAAAGAGACAGTAAAACTGATTTAACTTTGGAAACGTACACTGAGTATATTCTTAACTCTCCTGGATGTGAATAGCTGGGGGTGCATGACTACAGTCCCACGCACCGAGATGAGATAATTACAGTTGTACAGTAGTGGAGGCATTGCCAATATCCCATAATTAATTTACAGACAGAGTATTTCCTCCTCCTTTTCCCCCATTAAGTGTAGAGAAAATAAATGTTCTTAGGAGTTGGCAGTTTCTCTTTAGTTTGCATATTCCTCCTAAATATGAACATTATGTTGTTTACTCATCTGTTAATGACAGCTGATTATCAAACCATAAATATACATGTATCTAATGGTTTGTGAACATTAAACATCGGAATGTAATATCTGTGGGAGTACACAGGAACCCACTCCAGAACAATTGCCATTTACCGTGTCACCCTCCGTGCCCGTGTCTCAGTCTGGGCACTGGCACTTCCCATGTATAAGAAGACGAGAACTGATTTTCCCAGCTGCTGTTGAGATGTGTGTTTGTTGCCACATGCAAACAGATTATTTTTTATTTTCTTTGACCTGCCTCTCCTGCACAATCCAGTGGTGTTACAGCTTTTCAATGACTTCTGGGGTTCTGAGAAGGAAACCTGACCCAAACACCTTCCCTGTTAGCTTCAAGCCTTATTTTTTTTCTGTCTCTGCTCTTGGTCACCAAGTAAAATAAAATAAAATGATGCAGTCATCAGTGTGAATGCTCCCAAGAAGTCAGGGTTTCAATGCTAAAGAGCCCAAGGCCTCTTTCTGTGTTCTCCAGTTTACTCCTCTGTCATCTCCAGCTCTCTCCTTCAGCTCTTTTCCTCCTAAATTCCTTGCCGTTATCTCAGATTTGGTTTTTCCGGAACAAAGATGTTTTCCTCCCTCCTAACACTTTCTTTGTCAGAGCCCTGTTATAATCTTTCCACTTCACAGACTTGTAACTTCAGCGTCGCCTTAGTCCTGATTCTTCTGCTCCCCCTGCACTTGAGATCTCCTACTTGTTTGGGTTTTTTTTTTTTTTTTCTTTCTAGTGCCAAATCCATCCTTTCCCCTTAAACTTTGAATCTAAAGCCCATGACCTGTCTTTCTCCTCTTTACATTCCATCTATCCCTCTACTGAAATCTTACTTAAATTCTCCACCTGAAGTTCCCTTCTCCTGTTATTCTGAGCATGTGAACTTCCACTGCCTTCAAGTCCTTCCTGATTTGTCTCTTGTTGCAGAGGAAACTTAATTTTCCTTAATATCACCTCTCTTCCAGCTCCATACTTACTCTTCTTTCCTAATTGTCCTCCTAATAGTGTCTCTTTTTCCATGCACCACAACTAACTCCCCGTTTTCTACTTGTGATGCTCCCATAAAAACTAGAGCTGGGCCAGACACAAAGTTTTGGGTCTGAATTACTGAAAAAGTAAAAGGGAGCTGGGTGATCTCCTTACCTTGTGCAAGTACCTAAAAGGAGTCTACAGGAGAGATAGGGAAGGACTCTTGGTCAGGGAGGGGAGCCATAGGACGAGGGGGAATGGTTTTAAACTGAAAGAGGGGAGATTGAGATGAGATCTCAGGAAGAACTTCTTTGCTGTGAGGGTGGTGAGAGCCTGGCCCAGGTTGCCCAGAGAAGCTGTGGCTGCCCCATCCCTGGAGGGGTTCAAGGCCAGGCTGGATGGGGCTTGGAGCAACCTGGTCCCTTCCAACTCTAACAATTCTGTGATTCTGTAATTCTGTAAGTGTTTAGACCTTAAGTCTCAGCTAAGGAGAATTTTGCATTGTAGCGGTATGTTCCCAACTGCACCGAACATTTTCCCGTTGCTTTTGATGGAATTAGAACAGGTTGGTCAACTATTTTTGGGCAATTTGCAAGGAATATGGTGAGCATGATTTGTCTCATGAGTAGCTTTTGGAATTCCTCGAGTTAGGATGAGGCATATGTGTAATTTTCAAGACTGTTATTTTTATGCTGTTCCAAGTTACAGAAAACATTTAGCAATTTTGATCAAACAAAAGCACTGCTGTGATATAACTCCAGAATCAATGTATGAAAAATTTCACTTGTCTTCTTAGCAATTATTGATGAAGGGAATAAAGCCGCAGGTGAACGCAAAGGGCTGGCTGTTTGCATTCCTGCACTGCCAGCACGCCAGATTGGAGAGCAAGCAAGTCATTTTGCCTGGAACTCAACCAGTCGAGTGCTGACAGAGAGGTGTTTGTGCAGAGCAGGCTCAGCAATGAAAATAAGCTGTTACTGCTCACACTGACCTGCGCTATTCGATGACGATTTGACGCCTTTCTTCTTACAATGAATCAAGAGGGTTCCTTTGGGTGATGTTCATTCAGCGCTCAGTGATGCTGAGCACCACAGGGGCTGACTCCTGGGGAAGGGTTTGACGTCCTCTCCCATCTCCTTTTTACTGTACAGGTCAAGAGAGTTAAATAACTGTAACCGGATGTTTTAAAAGGGTCGTATAGTTTTATGAACAGTTAATAACACAGGTGTGTACAGATATTAAGAATAGCAATATGTCATTGGGTGGAGAATGGATAGAGAGCGGCCCTGAGGAGGAGGACTTGGGGGTGCTGCTTGATGAGAAGCTCAACATGAGCCAGTAACATGTACTGGTAGCCCAGAAAGCCCCTGCATCCTGGGCTGCATCAAAAGAAGCATGGCCAGCAGGACAAGGGAGGGCATTCTGCCCCTCTGCTCCACTCTGGGGAGACCCCACCTGGAGTTCTGTGTCCAGCTCTGGAGTCCTCAGCACAGGAAGGACATGGACCTGTTAGAACAGGTACAGAGAAGGGCCATGAAGATGTTGGGAGAGCTGGAACCCCTCTGCTGGGAGGACAGGCTGAGAGAGTTGGGGGGGTTCAGCCTGGAGAAGAGAAGGCTCCAAGGAGACCTTAGAGCCCCTTCCAGTCCCTCAAGGGGCTCCAGGAGAGATGGGGAGGGACTCTGGATCAGGGAGGGGAGCCATAGGACGAGGGGGAATGGTTTTAAGCTGAAAGAGGGGAGATTTATTTTCTTTAGAAGAAACTCTTTACTGTGAGGGTGGTGCGACCCTGGCCCAGGTTGCCCAGAGAAACTGTGGATGACCCATCCCTGGAGGGGTTCAAGGCCAAGCTGAACAGAGCTTTGAGGAACCAGGTCTAGTGGGAGGTGTCCCTGCACATGCAGGGGAGTGGAACTGGATGATCTTTTAGGTCCCTTCCAACTCTAACCATTCTATGATTCCATGATTCACCCCAATGGCTGCCAGAATCAGGAAGGAGACCTCCTGAGAGACTGTGGCGCTGCCCTGCTCCTCCTCATTGCTCAGTTCAGGAGGGTTTGTGCTCAGCACACCAGCCTAAGAGCAAAGGCCAGATTTTCTTTCATTTTTGAGGAGTTTGTCTTCTCATCTACCATCAAAATCTGCATCTGAATATGGTATTTTTCACTACCCTAGACAGTGGAATTAACGCAAGGTTGCTTCTGTGAAATGGCTTCCTTTTGGCTGGTTTATTNCAGTGGAATTAACGCAAGGTTGCTTCTGTGAAATGGCTTCCTTTTGGCTGGTTTATTAACAGAAAACAAAAGACCAACAAGTTCTAATAAATCCAAACCATTTCATTTTCAGAATTTTCTCCCTGAAATAAATCTGGAAGTTTTCTGGTTTTGTTCAGAAATGAGCAAAGACAAACATTGAAATCTTTCAGACATGGAATTTCCACCTTTCATGCAGGTTGACGGGACGTTACATTTTATTTGGCTTCAGGTAGAGGCCAATCTGCTAATTAAATGGCAGAGCTGTTTCACTGGAGATAAAAATAAAGCAAGCGCTAGTGAGAAAAGGGGAACGGGGACCAAACAAAAGGGAAGGATAGGAAAGGGATAAAGTCAATAACAGATAAATCCCAGTCCCAACACAAGTACTAGGAAGACAATACTCTGTTGTGCAGCGAGAAGCTGAGGTTTATTAGCTGTTGATTAAGTCTTGTGAGGAGCAGAAAGATAGTTGAGGAGAATGAAGCAAAACACAAACAATCTCTTCTATTTTCTTGGCAAATTTGATCTTCTCTATTAGGATTATCAGCGAGCTTATTCCCTGGCTGTGGGCAGTGAGGCAGATTTCCAATGCCTTTCAATTGCTTTTCTGGCTGAGGCTGGCTATTCTAATGCAACGTGACGGGTAGCCACAAACATAATCCGTAGGACCCAGTGGTGCTCGAATGCAGATGCTACTCGCAGAGTCAAAAGAGAAGAGCAATGCTCCCAGTCCCCTCAAACTGGGACACTGGCAGTGCTGGGCTTTAGGCGACGTGGTCACTCAAGGCTCAGCGTTGCTGCCTTCTCAACTTTGGTGATATTCAGACATTTAAAAAACAATCTGTTTCCAAATTGCAAAAGATTGCATATTCTTTTTCCTCCGCTGATTTTACTTTCCAGTATGGGGATTTAGGAATACCCATATTGGATCAGGCTGTGGGTTAATCTAATCTGGTGTACCTATTCCGGCTGCGGCTAATAGATGATGCTTCAGAGGAAGAAAACAGAAAGAAAACAAACCTACCACAATATATCTAGTTAATTGAACAGTTCTGTACATGGGGAGAAAAATTCCTTCCTGACGTCCACAGGTGATGAGCGTATGCCCTGAAGCATGAGATACGATTACTCTTATCATTATCTTAGCTTGCATAGCAACAAATGTAATTAGTGGTCATAAAATTATCCTGCTGTTTGGGATTATCTATTTTTTTAAAGCAACACAGCCAAGCATGTCTCTGAGGTAACTTCATTTGAATAGGATGAATTTGGCCCGTGAAGTCTAAAATGTATCCTCAAGTACAAACAATAGAAAATAGAAAAGGCAAGAATTGAAAGTACTTGGCTGTGGCCTCCTACGGCTGCTGTTTATCACACACTTAGGCTATTTCTTAAGAGGCTTTATTCAAACTTCATGTTAGCAAGATAAGAGGTGAAACAAACTGCTGGGAGTAATGACAGTAAGTAAGAGAAGAATAAGATTTCAAGCTGAAACTAAGTAAATACCATTAAGCAACATGTTGTGGCAACTGAAAGGCAGCTCCTTCCCACCCCTCAGCACATCTCGGGAGCTCCTCGGTGGCTGATCAGTCCCAGAGCGGGCATTAGCGGGACGGACGTGTGGCTGGAGAAGCATTAGCACTGCCGTGTCACGCCAAAATGTAAATAATGAGACATAAACTAAGCCAACAACGTGGGTCGCCCACTGTGTCTATTCAACACATAGAGATCTCCCTGCAGAAGCCAGAGGGACCCGAGAGGAGAGAAGGGTTTGCTCAGCTCTGGAAGAATAAACATGATAACTACCTCCAACCTGCCCTACGGAGCTGGGATACGCGAAAGAATCTGAAACGTCTTGGTTTGAGGTAAAACAGAACCAATTTTCTGTTCAGTAATCTTACTTTTTAGCTAAGCCTCTCCTAACTAACCGAACTCTCTGAAATTAACAGCGTATTGTGGAGACACTGTTTCTTCTTAGAGTGATGAGACCTGATTATTTATAATTTGTTTAATTTGTTTTTTAAGGGGAGGATGACTGAGTCATCAGGGTCCACAGGTCAGAGACTATATGCATGGTGAGACCATAATCCAGCTCAAATGCTGATTGCTCTCCCCCAGTGTCTCCACTGGCTGGGAAGAAGCCCAGAGCAGCTCAGGTAACGCATGATGGAGCCAGGGATGTTCCTCACCACTGCAGGGTAAGAGGAGAGAGGAACCTGTGCAGTGAATCATTGATTTAACACAGTAAGGAAGATCAACCTCATGGATGGTGGCTTTATCCAGGGCTGCTAGTTTTTACCTCCGTGCCTGCGAGGGCTGCGTCCTCTCAGTTGTAGCTGTCCCTCTGGGTGGGATAAGGAGTTCCGCATTATTAAACCGTGGGTAGATATCCAGGAGGTGTTTCCCAATGGCAAATAAGCAGAAAAAGCTGCATGGAGGAGCCGCTAAACCTTGTTTTAGTGATACCACTCCTGCTGTGGGCTCTCTGGTGTGAATCCCACTGGGGACAGCCTGCTTTTACTGAGATCCCTACACCATCAACCTTTGGGAGCTCCTCTCCTGCTCTACCAGAGGGGCCATGGCTGTAATTCCAACAGCACCCAGGCAGCATGTAAAACTTTGTAAACCACTTGGCCTCACCACTGGAAATATTGTAAGAATTGATAGAGCACGCACCGGCATCCAAACACCGGACCGACAGACATAAAATAGGGGAGCACTTTTATTGCTCCTTAGAGGATTCACACTTATTTGTCAAGGTTAACTGCATCTTTGAGACAAGACACTTTTGTTGTCATTAAATATCTTTCACTGCTGTGTCCTTCTGCTTAACGAAGTTGCCCTCAAAAGATCGAATGTAATTTACGCTGCAAGTTGCTCGCTCTCATCATTTTACTGTCAGCCTCATGGTACACTCTTTAAAGCCCCAGCTCCCAGCCAGGCGAGTATGTGAGAACCTCAGCATCTGTTTTAACAGCAACAATAAAGTGACAAGTCCTGGATAAAACCATGAAGATGTGACCCCAGTGCATACTAAATGGCTTGGAAATCAGAAAGCAAAGACAAAGAAACTCAAGTGTATTTACTGACATCTCCTTAATTTTAGACCAGGTTTGGGAGCTGGGACTTAAGATTTGGGAGCCCGTGGGACACGAAAATCATAGAATTGTAGAATGGTTTGCGTTGGAAGGGACTTTGAAGATCACTTAGTTCCAACCCCCTGTCCTGGGCAGGGACACCTCCCACCAGATCAGGTTGCTGAAAGCCCCATCCAGCCTGGACTTGAACCCCTCCAGGGATGCCCAGGGTGCCAAAGCAGCAACTACTTGGATCATCTCTTCTGCCCAGTGTGGGTTAGAGCTGGTCACTTGTCCTTGCCTGTCCCCTCTGTCCCTCCTCACAGGGAGGATGGTCATTGTGGCACCTGGCCTGCCTCTCTGCACCTTGCCCAGAGGTAACGCGCAACAACTTGGACTCCTCTGCCCTCCCACTCCTTGTGTGCCCAAGCGGGTGTCATCCCCATTTGCCATCACCAGGGAACGAAATACACATTTTAATGCCACCTGCTTTACATGTGACAAGGGCCCTATTTACCTCCATGGAGAACGTTACGTTCCAAAGTCGGAGCCTTCTAATTGAGCAACAAACGCTTGTTGCACAAACTACAGCCACAATTTTTGATGGATAGAAAATACAATATTTAGTCAGACTGCTGTAAGTTAAAACACAGCAGACAGTAAAAGGATGAAATTATACCCCAACAGACTTTTAAATGAGAAAATAGTCTGTGTTAGGGAACATTATTCATTTAAATAGCAGAAAGCTTATAATTTCAACGAGGCCACAATTTCCATAAAAAGCCTGCATTTGGGATTTTTTTTTCCCTTTTCCCTCTTGCAGATTGCAGTTAAAATGAATGAACCTTCCTGCTTACAGAGAAATTCATTTTTATTTTACTTTGCCTTTTTCATGTCAATTACGGAACACTTTGTTAAAATGATTACATAATTTTCGCAGAAGCTTGGTATTGCAGGCTGGAGGAGATAAACCCACTTAAATGTGACTAATGTACTCTCAAATTCCTGCCCGGAGCAGTTTCTCATCTAGACATCACTCACACCATCTTCCCAAACCCCTGCACGGAATCAGCGCAAATGTCAGAGACACAAAAAGCATCTTTCTCTGCCGAGGGAGGTACCACGTGAACTCTGTTTTTAGGCAGCGAGTCAGAGGTCGTTTTGCTGCTAAAAACTCTGTATCCTCAGTCCTCAGCTCATCACTCGCTCCCCGTCTCGTGATAAGGTTACACTGAACGGGGCTGGCATCCTTCAAGGTTACTGTTCCAGAAAATATTTGCAAATAATTTGACGTGCTGTCAGCTAGCAGGCAGCACTGAACTCATATAATTCAACATACTAATGTGGGTTTTCACGCCTAAAGCTATAAATAAGCTTGATATTCGAAAGTTTCTGTAATGTTTATTTAATAGCAATATTTTATAAATAAATCTTGATTAGTCCATTGCACTCCAGTGGAGATCTTCTTCCAACATAACAGTTGTTTCTAACCCCAGGCCTCTTTTTCTGACCCCTCCCTGTCACCCACATCTCCATTAAAGAAATAAAACATTTCCTTCTCAAAACCTTTTTCAAACACAAGGGAATTATGGCCACGGCAGCTCCTCCTTTACCTCCTCCTCCCTTCCCCTTTGCTTTGCCCAGATTGCTCTTCACTCCCCTGGAGATGCTGCCTGATGTATGGTTGCACAAGGATATCTGCGGGAACTTTTGGAAGTCCAGCTGGAAAAAATGCCTTATTTTGGGCATATCCCACCTAAAATCACAGACTGGGGGTGCATGAAGTCTAAAGGAAATGTTGTATCAGCTCCAGTCGGAGCATGGGCTTTGGATCCTACCAGCCAGACCTCAGGTGTGCTCCATGCTCATTACAGCTGCTCTCTAGGATGCCCTCCTTCTTCTCAGCCTGGGGAAGAGAAGGCTCTAGGGACACCTTATAGCAGCTCTCCAGTACCTAAAGGGGGGCCTACAGGAGAGATGAAGAGGGACTCTTGATCAGGGAGGGGAGCAATGAGGGGTAACGGTTTTAAACTGAAAGAGGGGAGATTGAGATGAGATCTCAGGAAGAAATATTTTACTCTGAAGGTGTTGAGACACTGGCCCAGGTTGCCCAGAGAAGCTGTGGCTGCCCCATCCCTGGAGGAGTTCAAGGCCAAGTTGGATGGGGCTTTGAGCAACCTGGTCTGGTGGGAGGTGTCCCTGCCCATAGCAGGTAGGTTGGAACTCAATGATCTTCAAGGTCCCTTCCAACCCAAACCATTCTATGATTCTTGTGCCTAGGAGCACCACAGGCAGATGATGCTGGAGCTCAGCTGCTTTTCACAAACTCTATTCCTAGATGGTTCTGTACCGTGTCACTTCACTGCCTTCCACCTTTGTGGCTAAGAAGCAATGCAAAGCCCACTGAAACCCATCTGAGAGGTGTTCAAGAGACGGTACTAAGCATCGATTGAGCCCTTTAGGAACTTGGAAAAGCTGACCCTTTTCCATACAGCAGCTGTTGGCATATTTTTCCTTTTCGTTTCATCAGAAAACAATTAATCAGAAGCTTTCAATTCAAATGAAGCCTTTAATTGGAAAGGTGCTCCCCTGGAGCTGCATGTGACTTGGACCACTGCACTACTGTGACATTTTGCCTTTTTAAATGACCGTGATTCTCATCCCACTGTTCACAACTCAATAAAATAAGCCTCTACTTGGGTAAACCAGCAATGCCTGATAAGAAATCATCATAATCATGCAGGACCCAGTACATACATGTATTGTATGTACTCTACATGTGTAAGTGTGGTTGGAAGGCTCCAGCTTCTCAAACAGCTGGGTCTTTTTACAGACGGTACGTTGCTGTGGTGAGTGATGCAGGAAAAATTTCTCTGCTCCTTGTTGGTAAAAGGAAACTCAAGTCCAAGGGTGCAGTATCCAATAGTCAAGGATTTAAGCACGTCTCTACTTCTGGGCTTGGACCTTGGAAAGTAAGCAGAAATATCTGTAGCCAACGGCTGTTCAATGGCCCTGCACAGGAACATGGACCTAATCACAAGATTCTGCTTGCCAGACTGGAGGTTAGAGAAAAGGTCGCTAATTCCAGTGCCAAGGAAATCAACATCCAAAAATTCTGCATGACATCAATATTTAATAGCAATATCACCACTGGTATCCAGAGACTTCTGTACTATGAAGGACTGGACCCCAAATGAGCAAACCCCAGTTTATTCCAACAGGGGAAAGGGAAGTGTGATTTCTCATCAGTGAAACAACTTCTTTGTGCTGCACCCTGTGCAAATATTTGGATTACTAAAACGAATTTATGAAGCAATTACTTTTAATGCTATATGAGGAAATTAAGTACTCATTGATTTGTGATTTATAATCTAAAGCTAAGAGATCATGAAAAAGCAAATATAACTTAATTAAACGTCCCTTGGCTTTGCTACTATTGCAGACCTAACTCATAAAGTAAGTAAAACAAACCATTTTTAGAACATAAATGAGTATTGGTTCTTCTAGTTCAGAAGACAAATAATTTACTGGTTAAATATATTCAGCAAAGTTTAGCCATGTGAAAGATTTTTCCTGTGGCCTCTGGGTCTTGAAGGAAGGATAAAAACTGACTGGTACAGATTCAAGGAATTCATTGTGCTGCGAATGACAGGAGCATTTGCTATGAAAAGAGGAAAACAAAAGGCTATTTCCGTTCTTTTTACACTGGGAAAAATATTTTAATATATTCATGGAGTAGAATATATTGTGAAAGGAACGTGCCTTTATGGTCTCTCCATTGGCAATGCACTTGTGATTATTCACTCCTGACACTGAGCTCATTAACCTAAGGAAATTTAATCTAATGCTATAGTAATGTTGCTATTTTTCCACTCTGAAGTGTAAATAATTTGCAAAAATACCCACCCAGGTTTTAGAATGAAACATCCCAAGTGATGTATTCAGTCAGGGAAGTAGTGAGCTTGACTCTTCCTTTGTTCTGCAGAAGACGGTTGAGTTTAAAAAAGGAGTGAAAAACAAAACACTACTAAATAAATCACGGAAGAGCATCCACTGTAACTGCATATTTCAGCAAGATAAATTGGTTCTGAATATACTGAGTTGGATTTCTCAGCCTTTCAGTCTGTGAAAGGGTGTTGCTGTTGCAACACTGAAGGAGGACATTTAAGACAACTTTGATGCTCCTTGAACTTCATGTGTTTGAAGCGAAGGATGAAGATGAGGTATTTGGATGTCTCTGTCCTCCTTGAAGAGTCTCTCTGTGTCCTCTCATCCCAGGCACAGAGCATCAGATTCAGATGTAGATGGGAAAGAAAAGCCCTATAAAATGTACACCTTCCCTGATGCAGGCCTCATCTTCATCTTCTTCCTCTCCACTGATGAAGGGTGAGGCCACCACCTTCCATCCGCCCAGGTGGTGAGTGGTCTGCAGAAGGGCTATGCCCTGTGTGAGGGGAGTGCTGAGTGTCCGTGGCAATCTCCAAACACTTGTGATGGAGGTAAGAACAAATGGACCTGGAGGTGTCCACAAGGCACCCTCCCAAGCAAATTAGCCCAGGATCTAAGTCAGTAACTTGGCATCTCAGTTATCTCCACATGGAATTACACCGGCTCCTTCATGGAGGAAGGGAGCTGAGGTGGCTCCAGCCTCGGAAACCCCAAACCCAAAGGACATGCTTTTTCTAAATCCCAGAGCAGGGAAGCAGCTGAGTATTGAGATGTACACACAAGATGCCAACCCAAGGCAGACGGTTGGTGTCACCACGGTCCAGAGAACAAACCACACATGACAAAGGTAAAGGTGCTCAGGATTGTCATGCTGTGAGGGCAGCCAACATCTTTGTGTGTCACCTAAATATGCAAAACCCACCATATAGAAAAGCTTTATAATGCTTTCCTAAGAAATTGATTTCTGCCCCAAAACGCACCAGAGAAGTCATTCATAACTAAAAGGGCGACCGCTATATATGGGCCAGACACAGTCGAGTGTATCTGAGACCTGAAGAGCAGTGATAATAACTTTTAAAACATCAGTTCCACTGCGAAAAGAGACATCAGAAATACACAATATTTCCAAGAGACCTTGGAGCAGAGGAAGCATCTGTCTTTTTAAAACCTCATTACTGTAGACTACAAGGGCTCCAGCGCACAAACCACAAATTACATCAGGTGAGTAAGTTCCCATACATCAGCCGCTGCGTTTGCACGCTCCGAGAGAACAGAAAACATAGAGTAATTTGAGTTAACTTCACCCTCTCTGATTTTACACTAACCTACGGCGATGTGTTGCCTCGCAAAGGACATAGATTGCGAGTGCCCCCAGAGACGGGTACCCCAGGCCAGCTGACGTGCAGGAATGTCCTGGGGAAAAGTCACTTTTCTGTTATTCTGAGCAATCCTCAGGCTGGGGACTGCAGAGTGCAGGTACTTTACTGAGGTACCGTAGCCAAGGAGCCTACGTGACCACAGGTTCTCTCTGTTTTTGATGGAGAAAGACTGGGGCCCCCAGAGAATTCCCAGTTTAGGCAACTCCAGAAGAAATATTAAGTTTATTCTACTGACTTACAAAAAATTCAGCAATTAGTCTCTTCTCCTAATTTAGAGGGAACATGGAAAGCTAAATTTTTCAACCAACGTCCTTTTTAAGCATCTATGGTTTTAAAAGAGTAAATTAGTTTTGAACTTAAAAAGCAAAATTACAGTGTACCCTGGAAAGCATTTTGCATCTTTGCTTAATGTATAAAACATCAAACACAGGAAAACAGGAGTCTTCTCATGTGGGCTTTTGTGTCCCTAAGTACCCATCGTAGCAATCTTACAATGGATTCCTTTCCTTCTCCTCTCTGGAAGGAGATCTTGGTTGCCATGTAAGTCTACATGGTACATTCAATATTTTAATCCATCTTCCTTGGCTGCAGCGAGCTCATATTTTCTTTTCAAAAAAAAAAAAAAAAAATCCTAGAAAAATGGTACCATGTCTGGCACAGTGGAAAGGGACTCAAAACTGCATTTATGTTAGATTTGGAAAACTCATAACCTCTTGCCTGTTTGTTGACCAAAACACTTGGTTAATCTGAGCTATTTGTTTCTGTTTGTTCTCATTTTGACAAAAATCTAATATTAAATTATTTGGTAATTACTTAAACTAATATAGTGTTTCCTGTACCTTGGTCACCAAATCAGAAAAATCCAATATTCAAAAGCTCTGTTCACTGCTTGTTTTCCATGTTGTCATCTTACATCGGTCATTCTTCTACCTCGAGATACAACACCTCTCACCTGTCAACTCCGGGCAGCCTCTCCTTCCCTATTGTCTCTGCCTCACACCTTCTCATTGCAACATTGCCATTATAGCAACTACTTAACTTTGGGTGAGCGGTATGGGGATGATGCGGTACCACATTCATTTGCATTACACTGTGTGAAAAGTGGTTGCTATGAAAATTATCATGTCATAAACGGGAAGAGCATGGCTCAAGGTGAACAACATGCAGCAGAAGTGAATGTCTTCTTGAAACCTCTCTATTACTGTTGAAAGGTCACACACAAAAGCACGTAATGTGCAGAACATAAAGGTGAAGCGCACTGTATCTTATAATGACCCTAAACAACAAGAAGATAATGCTATATGTATAATAAAACAATAATAATATCTTAAAGACCTGCAGAGATAAATGTTAGCTATTTTCCTTTATCTGACAGTTACACCAAAAAAAAAAAGTAATAACAAAGATGTATGATAAAACAGATTGACAACCTATTGTTATGTGCATTGAGAGATAACCACAAGTGGATTGAACACAGGCCTCTAAGACAAAGAAACAAATGACACCAAATTAGAAGGGAGGCAGAGAAGGGAAGAGTTGTAACAGGGGAATATCTCAATACACCATTGATCTCCTTGGCCATGCGAGCACCGATTCTCTCGCTCCCCAGGATTCTCTCGCTCCATGAACGAGGCCAACTTGAGCAGAGCTGCCACCAGTGACACTACACGGGTACTATGAGGGACCGCACAAAAAGTTCCACTTCAGTGCTTTACTTCATCCTTATGGACTTCACTGACAAATCTACACCAGGCCTTGATCTTTTAATCCACTCCAGGATGTGTAAGAGGTTTACATGCTCCCTATTTTTAAAACTCCACATTTCTCCAAAGAAAGACAGACCCATGGTAGGGGTGTTGGAACTGGATCATCTTTAAGGTCCCTTCCAACCCAAACCATTCTGATTCCCCAGAAGTGGATGAATTGATTCAAAGACATTCCAGTGCTATAAACAGAAGGAGTAGAGCATTAACTTACAGTCCTATAACGACAGCCTTACAGGATGTAGATGTGTGTGTGGAACCACATGGATCAACAGTTCGGGAGAGCCTGGAATGGAGGAGGGAAGCCAGACTGCCTGTCTACAGTCCAGGACCACCAACTCTTGGGACGAGTTAGGGCCCAAAGGTTGTATCAATATCTGCATCTTTGGTGGGCAGATGGATTGATGCCTGTGTTAGAGACACAAATGCCATTCTGATATCTCAAACACAGCATAATTGTTGCATGAAATTTCTTTTTTTTGTCCTTTGCTGCAGTTTAGCCCAAACTTGCTCTCAGTGACCCAACAGGGATGTGCTCATCCTCTGCGCACAAGCTGCTGGCTTCTGGTACAAGGTGGACCTCTTCTCCCCCCCACCGCTGATGGCATGGGAACAGCAGCCTGTGTATTGTTCCTAAACGAAGCCCGCAAGGCTCCATGTAATTAGCAACCAAGATTCCCTATTTACAGCTGAACTGAGACCAGCTCTAGTTCAGCAGCAAAGTGAAATGCAGAGATTTCACCACTGCCTGCAGTGGTAACAGGGAGCAAACTCAGTTGAAGAAATGTTTACTTATATATTGAATTGATAACTCTTTACCACTGAATTTGTGTGTCTGTTTTCAGAAGAATGAGATAGGTGTCTGACTTCAGAAGTTCCCCTGATGCCAGAACTTACTCCCTCTAAGGAAGAACCAGAGAAACCTGCAGATAAGTCTTTTATAAGCAACAGCTTCTTTTGGACAACATTTTTCACCGGTGCTAAACTTGAGTGGGATTTAATTCCATAGCAAGATCAGGTTGAAAGTGAATTAGTGACAGAGTATGCAGCCATCCTAAGGAAGCTATTAGGACCTGTGACCTTGAGCTCAGTCTAGAGGGCTCTTTGTGGGACCACTTTGCCTGCGGGCAGTACATAAAAGTGTTCAGCAAGCCTTGCCTACAGAGGGAATCTGACATAGCAATCAGTGCTGGAGAGATTGATTTCAAGTGAAATAGCAGTGAAGGACACTTGTGCTAATAAAGCAAGGCTGGAAGGTTAGGAAGACATCATGTGCAGCAAAGGATGAACTGTTACCTCCTGAAACTTTCAGGTGGTCTTTCATCTATGTCCGAAACATGAAATCGGGCATAGCTACAGATAGAGCTATATATAAACCCAACTTCATGCCTAGGAGCAAGGGAGGGAAGTGCTGCTTGGAATATTGGGGAGGTGCTCTCTGCTGTGAGCGGGTTGTCCATGAGCAGGAAGCATGAGAGCATCACTCGAGTCGCCATAGAGCTGGGACATGCTCTCTGGGACGAGCAATTTCACTGCAGCACTATCAGGGATGTAGTCACGTACTTCACCTGTAAAGGAGAAGTATCAATGTATTTATTGATATAAAACAACAATTTAATAAAGTTTCATAGTAAATATGACAGTGACTTAACAAGATTGGATGGCAAGGCACGCTTGGCTATTTACTGCATGGAGGACAGGGTCTGACAGAGCTGTCAGGGAGATCCTCCTGTTGGGTCGAGGTTCAGAGAGGACCCCTTGACTTTCTAACCTCCTTCTCAGAGAGAAGTCTGGATGCAGCTGGATCCAGTCCTGGTCCCAGACTTGGTAAACATTTTATGTCTAAAGGATTATACATGCACAATCAATCTTTTATATCACTTAGCCAAGATTTCAAAGTTTAGCATGCTCTTCATCACTTACCAAGAACCTGTTGTGGCAAGGAATCTTTGAATCTCGAGGAGTAACCTTAAGAGGTGTCCCTGCCCAAGAGGAGATACTGGTGTGCAGCTCAGCATCCTTCAGGAGAGCTCAAAGGGCTCTTGGGATGTTCACTAATTATGGGGGTAAGATAATTGACCTATAGTCATATTTGCATATTGATCACAGCAGCAGTATTGTGGTGAGGTGGGGGCACTCCTCATGTCAGCCCTTGGCTATTGGGTCTACCTGAAACTGCTTTTGGGCCAGATGGAGCCATCATGACTAGATGCATCCATGATGACCACCAAAGGTGTTTATCACCTGGGCAGGGGTACAGAAGATAAAGATCAGATTGGGGACAACACCATCACAAGCAGAGCTGAGGGAAAAGGACCGGAGCACTGACTATTGTGTACACCAAGCTCTGGATGCAACAGCTGCAGATGAGCTGAAACACTGTCACTGAACCAGGCCACAATGAGCAGCGTGAGCACAGCTCAGCAGCAAAACCAGTGAGGGATCATACGCAGATTGTAGAAATTACTAAGGAAAACCTGTCAGGGCCAATCACCAAAGTAGTGCAATAACTCACAGCCTGTCTGATACCATCTGCATCCCGGGGGGGCTATACGAGAATGGCAGCTCCAAGGCTAAGCTGTCTCTGACATTGGATATGGCTCTTCAAACACCTCCACCCCCTCTTTCCTCTGTGAGAGAACAGGTTTCACTTCAGGCGGGGGTTCTGCTGCCGGTAACACCCAGCCTGCCCAGGCCGGGGCTTCCCAGAACACGCTTTTGATCTGCGAGAGGAGTGGGCACACCATCACATTCCTGTGGACGGAGCCAAAGCAGATGAGGTGAAGTTCATGCTGCTTTTATGCCAACTTTCTCGAAGCAGTGGGAGTAAGGATAATACCTGATTCAGCAGAAAAATGTATCTATCAAAAAATTTCAAATAAATTTGAACTATGAGAGTCAGTTTGTATTGAATCAGCACTTCGCATCACTTGCCTGTGGCATTTTGCATCCAATACCAAGAATCTTAGTGCCAGATTTACTGTATTGATGAACCACGACCTCAGCTTCTGTCGAAGAGGGCAAAAGCAGGAGGGAAAGGCTTTATTTCAAGAATCTATGGAATATTTAGAGATGAAAAAGGAACATTTACATTGAAGAGAAGAATAAAAAAAACAAGGTGGCTGATGGCATCTTCAAAAACATCTGAGAATTACCAAAGATGTGATTTCTGAATAATTCAGTGTTGTACTGATCAGCTATAGCTCTGAAGCCAAAACAACAAGATTTCCTTACACCCTAATAACATATAGTCTTTAGGCTGCAATATTCATCAGATCAATACTTTTATTTCTACCAGGACATTGCACATTTGTTTTGCTACCCCTCTAGTATCTCCAGAGTCTGTTGTTTTACACAAATAGAGTCAGCCCAGTTACTCTGTTATTATGAAGAATTTTTCTGAAAGAGACATAAAGCACTCAGAAAATTGCAAACTCCACTTTTAGCCAATTTGGTTTCTAGCAGTTTTAATAGATGTTTTTAAAAAAACAAACCACCCTAACAGCAAACAATTGTGTTTATCTCTTGCCTGCAAGGATCTGCCTGTTCTTCAGATAATCAATTTCTTCGAATTACTAATAATAGTTTTAAGAACAAGCAAGGCTCCCAGTACCTGCAATTCAACAGTTGGAAGTAAGCTATAATTTGCATTAAAAATAAAGCCAGTCATGCCCTATAGCTTGGACATTGCAAGCTGCAAAATAAGATACACTAACTACCCAGGCTGATGACACAGTGCTCCCGTGGCAGCCAGCGCTCCAATTAAAAGTGTGTCAGCACTTCTTTTCTAAAACTCTATTTCTGAGGGTTTTATACCAGCTGCTGAACTTCATGTAGCATAAATGTTCACAGTCCAGCAGCAAAGATATTATGTGCAAATTGCCCCTGCTGTGTAGGAAATAAGCCCAGAGAACCAAAACTGCGAAATACAGTAAAATGTGAAATATCTTTGTTATTTATATACCCCCGGTCTCATCTACACATCCTGCGGTAAGTGTTCTGTGATGAGGAGCATGTAGGGCCCTCAGAGACTGATGGGGATCCCACGGGAAAGCTAAATGTGGCCTGGGCTGATGCTGGATGTAGCACAAATGCCTCCGCACCCCTCAGCAACGGCAAACCAGCAGCAACTGAGGCCCCCAAGCCCTCAAAGAGGTTTTTAGGGAGGGCTGGAATTCCTCCTTGTGCTTTCCCTGCAGGACCATGCAGAGGGAAACTCCATGTGAGGAGCCAGGTAAATTCTTCAGACCGAGCCATAGCTCCTATAGGCTTTGATTTATGGCACATGGAGGCAGCTGAAGAATGTTTTTGTCTTTGTGATCTTCTATCTAATCAGAAAAATTTGGCCCTACATATAAAATCAATAAAAATAGTTTGCAACACTGCAAAAGAAAAAAGTAATTAAATTTTAAAGCAAAACAGACTCAAACAAACAATTTAGGTCCAAAATGTAACCTACTGTGTAAGTCTTTATATTTAATATGATGGTCAGCACGCTCATTATTCAAATAGCTTTCCTTTTTCGTTTAACTATTTTCTTTGTGTCTGAGGAAATTCTATCAAAAGCAAAACATTGCCTACTGCTTCCAACAGAAGATATGATTTAAACACTTTTCCTCTGCTCTGTCACAGCAGTGATTCAACCAACAAAACACTGGCGGGATCACATATGGTGCAGATGCTCTGCAAAGTTAAAACGCTATCGAGATCATTAATCTGAGCAGCTCCAATAATCCCAGTTACATTTCATTTTGTAATCAACAGCAAGATGTGAAAAATCTTCTCCCTCTCATGCCACTTGCTGTTGTCTGCCCATCATCTGCTGGGTCACTTGACCGAGCTGAGCCAAAGCCAAATCACATCCCTACGTGGCAGCTGAACACAGGCAAGAGAGACATATGACAGGCACCAGGGTGAGTGTGTGGAAAGCAGCATCCCTTCCAATAGCTGAAGGAGGAAGGTAATTCTTATCAGGAGCAGGAGAGAATCTGGTATTTTATCCATCTTTTTGCACTTAAGGCAATGAAACGTAACCTCCAAGTCATTGGTGAATGTGTGACAGTAGCATCTAGACCCCCATGACCTAGACCTCTTCTCCTAAAGTAGCTTCAGATATGTTGAGGAATAACACTCTAACCCTTCCCTACAAAATTATTATTCATACTAGGCAATACCTGCAGTGGCTGTCCCTCAGAATACTGGAAGTATCAAATTATTCATAAAGACAGATTTAATATGGTTATCACTGCACTATGGCAGAGAGCTCACGGAAGAAACTACTATCTATTATTTGTATGTAGGTGACCCATCCGATGCTCTTTACAGTCTTAATGCTTTAAGCTATTATGTCTGATGGCTGCCATGTCTAATTTTTCCCCAAACTTACCAAATTCTACTAAAATGAGAGTCAGCATGAGCTCCCGGCACAGGGCTGGGAATGGGAAGAGACCTGATTTCTTGAGCTGTACCTGTCACTGCCGTGTGTGTCACCAGGATGGTCCCTTCCCTCCACCCATTATCTCACCCAGCTGGAAGATGTGGGAAGAAACAGTCTGCCCGCAAAGGACCCAGCAAGATGAATGCACAGGCTGCTTTAGGGACATCATTAATGTTATTCTGCCAATCAACTGCAATTAGGAGTGATTAGTGCTGCCTCATGCAAACGACTCTGGAACTGGAGAGGAGTGATGTAAATCAAACACCCCAATTCAGTGACTTCATTATCAACAGGAATCTTGTCGTGGACATCCAAGGACTCGTGACATGCCCAGTCACAGACTCCTCATCTTTGTGCAGATATACATATTTTATTATTTAAAATGAAGAACAGTTAAATGTTTATTTAAGGCACAAAGGAGATATCATTATCACTCTATTTTATAACACAGTATCTATAATGCTTCTCTTTATGGCTCATTCCCTAGAATGAACTGGTGTTCAAATGAGGAACAGGGTCTTGTGGTACAAGTGATAATCCTGACTCATTTATTCTTAACAGGGCCTAAAAAACCCCTCAAAACTGTGGGTTTTGAAGAGTTGTGCAGAATCGGATTAAAACCTTTTTACTAGAAAAAGTGCTCTTGACCGTCACTTTGACTTTAGCTTTCAAAGGGTCACTGTGGCATTTGGGTATTTAAAAATATTCCTAGTCCCATTATGTATAAACCCAGATAGTTCTAATAGGTGCGGTAGAGCACAAAAGTGCAGTCCTTGTTATACAGTTAGAGGACACTGCTCCTGATTTTCATTATTTCATTTGAAATTGCAAGCTGTGGTACAAAAATAAGGCTTCTAAGCACCTTTACCTTCCTGCCATGCTGTTGACATTGTTATTTATTCAATCTGATGCTTTCACGCTACTAAAATCTATTGTTTTCAGTTTAAATGGAAAAACTCCTAAATTTTCTGTATGCTAATTTATTTATAGGAGATGTGCACGCATGAGATCAGTGATGAGACTATTAGTAACACACAAACTAGGCTATCTCGATTTTGAATGTTTAAATATTCAACTCCAAATGATGCTCAAAGATTTAAAGCTGCAAACATATTCAGCCCTTTTCATCATCAAACTCTTTTGCACTGTGCACTGATGATTTTACAGAGCTCTGCTTGTATTCAGGCACTTAGTGGAAGACCAATTGCATAACCTTTTTCCCCCTTACAAGCATTCCTGAGGCTAAATAAGACTTTACCAGCAACAACAACACCCATCAGTTATCTATGCTGTAGTGTAAACAATGAAATTCTTATTATGTACTCAGAATTCACAGAGCCATTTCCATGGTAACTCTGTTTTCATGTCATATCTTTAATGAATAGGTAATGAAAGAAATGCTGCATTTACAACTTCATTACTAGTAAAAAAAATACAGCAGTAAATTTGAATTATAGTAGCTGTCATTTCCAGAACATGCTGAAGATCATGCAGGAATTTCAAGGCTGTCATTTTGAAGTGACAAAGTAAATACAAGCAGAAAAATATACCAAGCACTCTTGGTTTTAATTCCACTCTTCAGTTTGTTCTGCTATTCATAATTTTTCTGATAGAGAGTAAAAGCTTAAGTAATAAAACAAGGTCATCTTGGGATGATGGGGCAGGCAGAGTTGGAGACAAGTTGTGTACTTGTGAACACGTGTACCCGTGCTAGTGAATTTTAATGACTGGATCCATCATATTTTAATTACATAAATCACTGAAGTGCTGACTTCTATAGGTATTGCTTTCTGGAGAGATAGAAAATGCATCACGGGGCTGGAGATGAAGTTTACCTGTGGGAAAGGACTAGGAAGCGATTTGGACTGGTAGGATAGACAGGGCAGGAGATAATGGGAGTCCAGCAGAGGAATATTGCAGATATTGGAACCTCTCTGTCAAGCTACAACCCCAAGTAAATGAATGAGCACACCCAAGGGGAGCTGCCACCTCCACAGGCTGCCGTGTCCAGCTCATGGGAACACGCCACTATTTGAATGCAAGACACGGAGCGAAGGAACTTTCTTTATTTAAATTTTCAGTGGGTTTATGGACTAAACCTCTCCCTTGCCCCTCCTCACCAAGAGCAGAACTGTAACATGTTTCAGAAGGATGCTGAAATCTTCCTTCTCGGGAGCACACAAATGGTGCCACAAGGTGGGAGCCAGGACTGTGCTTGTCACGAGCCACAGGAAGATGCTGAAACCTCCTCATTCCCATCACAACCTTCAGGAGAGTAACCCAGAGTCCCGGTTCCACCACAAATCCCTAATATGTGGATTATTAAATCTCCCATTTCTTATTTCTTTAATATTTCCCATTCTTATATGGGAAATACAAGGAAATCTGTGCCCATTGAAAGGCTCAGAGCCCACAGAGCAAACAAGGACCTCCAGAAAGCACCTAAATCCGGTACTGAGCTCAACAGCCTGGGGTTCACTCATGAGCGACTGGGGTTGGCCTGGGCATAATGTTCCTCAACTGTGTCTTGGACATATATGTCATTCCTGCAGGCTCAGGAAGACACAGAGGGGGCTTTCGGGACTGGGGAGAGGATTTGCTGTCCCCGAGGAGAGCCTGTAAGCTCCAGAGTACACATATACACATACCCTCCACCAACTCATCCCCCATGGCTGGGGAAACAGGACCACGGGCTCTCACAGGGCAATTTGGGGCTCCCAGCTCCTCCCTGGGGCTGCCTTGAGCAGCTCCTCTGGATGGAGGATGCAGATGGTCACCACCCTCCATGGCATTGCCCACATATCCCTGCAAGGATGCTCAACGTGGACTCACCACCACCTTCCTGCCCTGCCAGCCGGGGAGCGAAATGATGACAGATGCGTGTGAGCAGGGGAAATCTCATTACACCCCCCCTTCCCCACACACACAGGCACAGAACACAACACAGGCCTTTCTTTGCAGCTGGTGGAGGAAACAACACATCCCTTCCTTCACCAGCAGCTCCCAGTGACATGGACTGAGCTTTGCAGCCATCACACGGGGGTCTGGTTCTGCCAAACAGACCCTTCACGGGGCTTCAGCCAGGCTTTTCCAGCCCTTGAATGGGCAAAGCTTCCACGAAACAAACTGAAGGGCAAAGCCACACACACAAAAACCCCCAAACCCAAGGAAAACAGGATTGTGGAACAACAGCCCTGAAAGGAGCTCAAAAGCAGGGGTAGGTGCGGGGTAAATTAGTGCTCAGCCATGGCAAGTTTTCATATATTCAGATTCAGATAATTTTAAATGAACTCTTTCCAACGGGGACAGAATAACCAAACAGATTAAACACTTGCTGTGTGGGAGCTGCTGGGAAAGAGGTGTGTGTGTTTGGGATGTGTGTTTGCCTGCAAAGAAGATTTGTTAGTTCTTGAAAGCAGTGATTTGGGAGAAACTAGCAACAGTGCAAAGTCATTATAGATGGAGGCCAGAGATGTTGCAGAGATTGAACTTGTTACAGGAATATTTTATAGCCCACCTGACCAAAACCGAACAACTGGACTGTGAAATGATTGAGCAAATAAAAAAAAGCAGTAAAAACGCTGGAGTGATAGTAATGGAAGATTTTTAACTACCAGAGCATAGGCTGGAGTCCATTAAGCACATGAAATAAGGCCGGAGGTATGCGAGAATGTGTGGTTCACAGTGAATTTTTTTTTTGTAAAGAACTCATTAAATGCCCCAGTAGTAGTTATCTGGGTATTAAATAACACAGAGAATAAATATATCTGCCCCAACACCACTAAACTGGGTATTATTAAGAGTCGAACATAAAGGGCTGTACGCATGAACTGCATGAAAACAAAGCCCATCCTGAGCACACAGCCCCGGGAACACTCCTGGGCACCTGGTCCTTTTACTGTAACTGTTCCTACACCTGGACCAGTATCTCTTCTCCTTGCATCTTCCTGAGAGGGCTGTTGTGAAGCAGTGCCCTGGAATATTCTGTAACGCAGGGGCTAGAGATGGAGCTCGAGGACATCCTCGAGGAGGATGAGAGTAAAGGAGTAATGAGAGGGGCAACCAAGAAAATGTGAAGGCAATTTTTCATCTAATTATTTTTTGAGTCTTTTTCACTAGTTACATAAACGTTTCACGCCTGTTGTCGATGTTCTGATTTGTCATCTCAGGACTTACCAGAAAAACAGAGGAGGAAGAATTCTGAGATACTGGTGTCGTTTTGAGATAACAGAGTGGTGAACAGTGACTTATGGACTTGAGATCTGTTCCTGCAAGACCGATGCTGACAAACTGCTCTCGGTGTATGCCCAGTCTCCCACCTCAGCACCTCTAAGATGCTGGAAAACCTTTCACAGCCAAATTTTCAGTTCTGCCCAGCAAAAAACTGCTTTTATATGCTTGAAAACCCAGTGACTCACCATTACAGACTTGTGGAACTTAGGAAAACTGGTGATGCTTCACCTGTAGAAAATTATTCTGCTTTTTTATTTTTGGCCCATTTGTAAATTAAAATTTACTTGATGTAAAATGTCGATCTCATTTAGACCCCTAATCCCTACTGAGATCTAGGGAATAGAGCTATTTTCACCTGGAAGGTAGGGAAACATTTTGAGTTATTAGAGGTGGAATTATTTTAAACATCTGTGAGATATACAAGGCTCTCAGCATGTGTTACTGCTTCCATGCGATGTCTGGCAAATGTTACAGGCACCATTTCTCCTTACTTAGGCTTTCATTAAAAAAAAAAAAAGGAAAGAAAAAAGAAAAGCTGAAGGTTTTGATGGCAGACTACTGGGTTAGTGTGCTGCAGTCCTGCAGCATCTGCCTCAGGATGCTGCAGGAACGGCTGCACCTCCAGCAACACAGCACCAACAGCGAGCGACGGGCGTTCCTACCCCAGGAAAGGGGTCAAAATCATAGAATCATAGAATTGTCTAGGTTGGAAGGGACATTTAAGCCCAGATGATTCTATGATTCCATGATTTTGACCCCTTTCCTGCGGTAGAAAAGCCACCGCTCAAAAAGTTAAGGGTACACTGGGATGGGATGAGGCTGTTAACTCTCTGCTTAACACTGAAGAATCTAATAAAGCAACATCTTATAAATCATTGTATTTCTCCCTCCTGCTTCTCCTGCTGAAAGGCACACGGGGTCTCTGAAGGCTGGGAATCCATTTGCGATCAGAAAATTTAAATGGTCACTTCCTATCCATTAGTTTCTGTGTCAACTTTGTCCATTAGCTCTTCTTCCCTCACTTGTGTTCGTTCTCTTGGCATTTATCAGTGAACGATCATATCCTATCTCAGCATTTATTTTGCTGCCCTAAATGATCCAGGTTTCCTATCCTCTCCCGAAATCCCGGCTCCCAGCACAGGAGCAGCTGCATCTCCCCAGCTTTTCACACCGAGCAGGATCAGAGCCACTCAGCAGCCCAGCAGAAGCAGCAGGATGCCCGCAGACAGGAACACCTCATTAGCAGCACTCCAAATACTTTCATGGCATCACATCATGGCTCAAAATCCTCTGGGATTGCAGAGCATGTCCAGCTTGTTCTGTCACCTGTGTGTCCCCAACCCGCGAGCCTCTGTTTATCGCAGAAATTGTCACTGTTTGTCCCTACGGGCACACGCTCAACCTTCTGCCCTTCTGCTATTCCACTCCCAGAGTCCATGTGTACAACACAGCAAGTTCTTGCACTGGTGATGTTTCTAATTCCGTGCTATCTGTAAAATCAGCTGCACTGTCCTCCTCCCCAGGGCTGTTACTGGAAATATTACACAAGATAGTGTCAAGACCAGTCTTTGGGGAACGCTACGGGTATCCTCCTCCTAATGTGATGCCTTCCCTGATAATGCAATCTGTTTTCATTTCCACCTGTTGCTTGTTCCTTATCAACCTTTCAGGTTTTCTACTAAACTCCACTGCCTCCATTTTAACCGATAATTTCCCATGTGGGGCTGTATCAAATGCTTCGCTGAAGTCCATAACGACGAGACCTATTGCATTTTCTCTGTCAAGAAAATCAGTTTTCCTGTCACAGAAAGTTATCAGGTCAGCATGGCAGGTAGTACCACTGGACAAAAAAATTGTATGCTATTCTATTTTCCATTTACATCCTCTTTGGAAAATGATTTAATTAATTTAATTACATCTTCTTAATTACTGTTTCTCTCCAAATAGCATCTGAAGTCTCGTATGCTGGTGAGATCAGACACTCGGGCTTTGGCTGTTGGGGACATCCTTCATCCCCCTGTGCCCCCGTTCTCAGGTGCAGGTACTATGTGAATACAGCACCACCTCCAATTAGAAGGTGTATTTATCCCCATAATCCGAGCACACTGAGCAACAGGAACATTGCTTCTGTTTGAGACCAGGTAAATTTTTACAGACTGGTTGCTGCAGCCATTCAGCAGAGGCACTCCTGTCCCACACTATCTCCTGTCCCACACTATCACCCTTCTTGAAAACCAAGATGGAAATGCTGATTTTTGGGGTCATACTTTGATTATTCCTACCCTACCCCCTCTGTATAATCTTAATTTCTTGTTCTGTCTTTTTGCCCGTAAAAAAAGAAAAACATAGGCCCTCTTTTATTTTTTCATGCAAAGTCGATTTTGGTTGAGGTTTTGTCAGCTTACCCTTACTTTTCCTGAATTCCTTCAAGCCCTTAACCGTTTTTTAAAGACCTAAGAGTTTATAAAAAGCCAAGTTATGCATCCTCTGTCTGTGCATCTGTTCCCATCTATTAATGTGAGTTCCTCATGGTTCTTGCTGAAATCCATCGTATTGATGAAACTGGCAACACCGTTCAGTAAAAAAGCAGTATTTGCACTGCAAATTTCAATAATGGGATGAAGGCGAGGAAAAGAAAAGGAAACAAAAAAAATGAGTTTATCCCCCCAAGCCACTGTAATACTCTAACAAACACCGATCTTTCTCTGCCGAGAACAGACTAATGAAGAGTAGCCAGGACTGCACAACTACAAAAGATTTCATTCTCTAATTGTCAAAAAGCATTAAACATCAACTATTTATCGTGTCGGAGAGGAAGGGGGAACAGACTCCAGCGCATCCCTTCACCAGAGGTTGTCCCTAATTGTCATGCATAGATTGCAACCAGAGGTTACTGAGCGAAATTTGTTTGCATTTATTAATCAAAAGGAGTCAAAGGCACACAAAGATATCATCAAGGCTCCCTTGTGCTTGGGGAGGCTGACAACTAAAATTCTTGATGAAGTGTTTGCAGAATGTTTGCAATCTGTTCACAGCCTTTTTACTTTGCAGGTGCAAACCTTTCTATCTGTTACATCAAAGAAACAATTGAAAATTAAACATAGTAAACATCTCTGTACAGGTTTTAATCTCCCATTTCTACAGGACAAAGGGAGTGGTATAATTAATTTCAAAGCAATGTTTGAGTTCTTTCAATATTCATTTGTGCACATTAGCATGTCATTAGCTGTGTTTTAAACACTGATCCTTATTTCCTTCTCCCACACACCTTTCTTTTAGCCCTTTTGTTAAATAAATAAATAAATAAATAAATGGGAAAGTTGTACTTCCTGGGAGATGTCTTTCATGCTAAAGCATCCATGCATAGATAATTATCTTGCTCAATGAAATAGATTGGGGGAATAATGTATGGCTTTTGAGGTAAAGCCATGCAGCAGAAAATAGATGAAGAGAGATAATTCTTTTCAGTGATGTTAAGAACTTGCAGGGGCAAAGACACTCTTACTGAGTTTTGCTATCATGCCTCGTGAATAATGTATTTTATTATATCCATTGTGGTTATCTTTTAATATGTTAATAACACTTCTAACACTCTTCCCCCCCTTGTTCTTTTATGTAGTTTTAAAACTCTTTCTTTTATTAAGATGTAACAAATGGAGATGCAATCAATAGATACTTATTCTGTTGGTGACTAACTCGTAAAAGGATTTTCTTGTAAGTTTAATTTTAAACACAGATCTGTTTGAACAATGTCTACAGGGTAATTTCAGCCATCTATCTGCAGCATTTCCTGTAGCATTTCCGAGCTAACTCCTAATAACATCCTCCCCCTTAGGTATATTAATTTTATACATCCTGAACAGGAGATTGAACAGTCCTCAAACAGCCACACAAGGTCACTGACACTAACAAAAATAGAACCTTTCATTGTGCTTTTATCAAGTCACGCTGGCGTTTATATTAGCCTGCGTGGGCCTGAACAGCACGTATATTTGCTGGAGTTTAATATACAATTGTTTTCAAGAACCATTCAGCTCAATTTGTATTGAAAATATTACTTGGGAAACAATGAGCCTTTCAGACGTTTTGGCTGTCTTTCAGCTAAAGCATATAATTTTGGTGTTTGTTGTGAGGTATGAAAAGTGCCATAAATGTATGTGGGCTGTCAGTCACGGGGAAGGGCAGCAAACCCCGAGCTGGCTGGTCCTACACGGACCACGAATGTGTCTCTGCTGCCTCTCGTCCATGGGCAACAGCACCCTGAGGCACCTAAGTGGGAACTGCCCCTGTTGGGCAATGGCTGAGCCTGTACAAAGCCTGCTCACAGCCTCTCCTGTTAAATGTGGTATCAAACCCCCTGACAACTATGGCCACACGCCAGACTGGGTGGACAACAGTAACCCAAGCCCACACTTCTGCTCGCCACCCTCTTCTCGCCTGGGCTTTGAATCTCCACTTCATCTGTGATGGGCCATGAAGATGCTGGGAGGGCTGGAGCCCCTCTGCTGGGAGGACAGGCTGAGAGAGCTGGGGGGGTTCAGCCTGGAGAAGAGAAGGATCCAGGGACACCTTAGAGCCCCTTCCAGTCCCTCAAGGGGCTCCAGGAGAGATGGGGAGGGACTCTGGATCAGGGAGGGGAGCCATAGGACAAGGGGGAAAGGTTTTAAACTGGAAGAGGTGAGATTTAGATGAGATCTCAGGAAGAACTTCTTTGCTGTGAGGGTGGTGAGAGCCTGGCCCAGGTTGCCCAGAGAAGCTGTGGCTGCCCCATCCCTGGAGGGGTTCAAGGCCGGGTTGGATGCGACTTTGAGCAACCTGCCCAGGGCAGGGGACTGGAACTACATGATCTTTAAGATCCCTTCCAACCCAAACCATTCTATCATTCTATGATTTCAAATAGGCACGGTGCTCAGCGAGAGCCCTTAGCACAAGGACATCTTACAAAGTCTCCAGAAAGGCAGGAGAGCAGATCTACCTGTTGTTTTTTGCTCCTGCCTGTGTTGGGCACACACCTTCTTTCCACCCTCTCCAGAATTACCAGATGGTCCCCAGGAATGGTCCCAGTGCAGCAGAATGGACGACTCATTAGGTCTTTATTTTTAAATTGATTCCTTGCATTTATGTGAAGATACAGCACACACACCATCAGAGAGCTTCTCAGTAACAGGTATGTTGGTGATGACTATCAAAGCAACACCACATGGCAAGGACCCTGCAACTTGACCGCAGCTCAGGGGCAGCTGACAATGCAGGTGACAACGCAGGCAGTGGCAGTACAGGTTAGCAAGTTGGCAAATTTCCCTGGGGCAGTCAGAGAAAGGGGTGGGGATTTCATAATTACTTAATTACCTGAACATCTTCACTCTCTTCTCAGGCTTTTCAGCAAGAACAAGTAAATGTGCACAAAAAATGCTAATTAAACCTGGATGGAACAAGAGGAGGGATTCAATTGTCATATGAACCATAAGAATATTGAACTCTCCAAGTCTTCACAGGGAGGAAGGAGGGAATAAGTGTTTAAGAAGACAAAAATACCTTACTGAGAATCTCTGAGTTTTGTTAAATACTCTCAGTATTCCCACCCTCACTGACACAGACGTAGGATGATTAAATGAGTGAACGGTCCCCTAACAGGCATTTCCCTATGTCATGAGCAACAGCAAGAATTTCACTTGAAATGTCTCTATTCATAAGCAGGATGAACCCCAGGGACGAAATACCAGGGCCATCCCCATACACAGGTGGATCTGAAGTCTCGCTACAGTGAATTTTTCAGTCCTTCTCTCTGCTTCTACCTATAACCTTGCTGAGTTTGCTCATCTTCAGGAATGTGCAAAATCAAGGACAATAGGCTGTGCAGGCAAAGCTTTGAGTCAGTTCTTATTTTTAGCAGAATAGTTCTGCCAAACCCTCGAAGCAGGGTGACCCAGCTGCTCAGAGCACCATCAGGAGCCCACAGACCCGGGCTGTCCCTCGCAGCAGCAGAATCCACCGCAGTCACACAGGAAGGAGAGCAGAACTCGCCCCAAGGTCCCATTTCTCCTTCCAGCAGCCTGCGTTTCCACAGGTGACCCTCACCATGCTCTAAACTCCACGGGATCAAACAGCACCTTGCTCCAAACGTAGTTCCTATTGACAACATGGGGATGACCCACCCAAGTGACTTCTCCCTGCAAATATGACCTCCAAACCCCAGGTCTCGTGAGGCTCCTTGGCAGAGCCATGCTTGTGAAGGGCTATTTTCAGCAGAAAACATGCAGACGTGTGCAAGTCTGGGGGTATGTAGATGCACAACTATCTCAGGGTCAGCACACATTTCACAGACACATTTGTTTCTCCTGATGTTATAGAACTTAATTACAAAACCTCAATTTTGATACATTCAATTCATTTTCGTACAGAGCAGAAACAAATGAAATTGTCTTTTTTTTCTTTTTTTTTTTTTACACTCAACAGGGTGTCACCGTCATGAGATGAAATGAAATTAAATATGACACAGTTCTGAGAGAAACACTTAGTTCTTTCAAAACAAAAGGACCGCTTTAGGTCAGAGTTTCAATTGTGTGAATACACTCAAAGGCATCGTAACAAATGTTTCCCATGGCCATACTGTCCCATAATTCAAGCTATAAGTTGCAATAAGAATCTTCCATATGAATTTACAAAAACAGAGAAAGAAAAAACTTTAGAGTTACTGATTAATCAGTTGGCCTTGTCCCACTACCTGACGGTTCAGTGAGCAGCAAGGGCCAGCCTTGTTGTGGTTCCTCCTGCCTGCTCCTCACAGCTTGAGGTCCCCCCAGCAGTAAGTGGTACAAATCAATGGTGCACAGGGTGGCCAAGAAGACCCAACAGCCAATGGGGAAGATCCTGAACTTGCTCCACCTTCTCCCTGATAATCTAGCAAACTGTCAAGGCTCAAGATGAGAGACCACGAGTGGCAGAAGCAGCACCAGATAAGCAAGACGACCGTGGCCAGGAGCAGAGAGGGGAAACGAGGCCATCTCTTTTTGGCTGACAGAGAGCCATTTGTCTGGCTCACTGGCTATAACTTCACCCAGCACCCACCTGTAGCCCATTTTCTCATCCCATCCTTATGAAAACTGTCCTCTCAAGAACATACCAGGTTTCTGCCTTTGCTGTCATCACTGCTGACACCTGGCCATGCCACCAGGCCTCACACTCGAAGCCAGTTCCCCGCACAGCACAGTCACATCCCCCTATTCCCATTTGTCTTCTGGAGAAAAAACCAGCTGTTTCTGCTACTCCCCAGAAAGCCTTAGTGACACATCCTTCAGCTGGAGCTTCCTTTCTCATTTCTGAAATTTCCAAACTCTTTCAAACCTTTTTTTCCTTCCTTCCTTCCCTAGTTTGCAGTAAGCACGCTGTGAACCTGTCCCTGTTGTGGTTCCCACCATCACCACGGCCGGGTGATATCCCTCCCCCAGCACCCCTGTGCCTGGCACCTCCTACCGAACAGGCGAATTCGGATCGTGCAGCCTATTACCAGCTGCTTTGTTCTCTCCAAAAAGGCTCCGTTTCAGCATGTTATTTCATTCTGTTTCACCAAGCAGTCTCTGATGACTTTGATTACTCATCTGAAGATGAATAAAACAGCTTCTTATCAAGGCTTTAAAAAATAATATACCTTGACATGGTTATTTAAGATTGAAAATTCAGGGGGGGAATAATTATTTTCAAAAGGAACTGAGCGAAGTCTCTTACTTCACAGACACAAGAGAATCACAAGCTACCACAGAAAGAAAATACCATTGAGACTGAGTTTATAGGAGCTCCAGGTTTGTAACTAAAATTAAAATACAGAGAAGAACATTTGATAACAACTAAATTCAGAGACACTGCTCTGCAATTAAAACCAATCTACTGAGAGGTGAACCTATGGAAGTGCAATAAGATGCTACAAAAGTTTACAAGATGGGACATAAATCTAATTAACCTAAGCAGTAGAGACAACGCAGTCTGAATGCAAAGCATTTCCAACTGCTGGTTCCTTGGTCCCAGAAACACTCCCAGAGCCCAAGAATGCTGGAGAAGAAGCTCCTCAGGTGCTGTGACACATCTACAGCAGGAGAACGGGAAATGCTGGAGAACTTGAAGCCAGCTTGCTTCTGACGTTAACAGAAGGCCAGGACAATGTCTCTGAAGGCCCCAGGGTGTAAAAGGATTATCAGTGAGCGGAGTTTGGCCACTGGCTTTTGGAGCTGTGGACAGGCTCAGTTCTCATACACCTATTTTCCAAAATGATTCTGCATCCCCAAGGTAGGTTCAGAGGAAACACAACAAGGTCAGCTGCCTGAACCACATTCCTAATGCACATTCCCGCTCTCTTTTACAAGGATTAAGTCTATTAATAAAGGTGACATGACACTACCTTTACACCTGCAAAATTCAGATCTCAGACAAGCTCTTTGCTGAACCAGGGACTGAACTGAAGACAGCCAAGAAGACAGGCTAGGAGAGTCTGGGGAATAAGACAAAACCTGCAAACTTTGGAAATAACATCTATCGCTTACATTAAATCTTTTAAAAGACAAACAAATCCTCAAGTCCTATACTTAAAAGCATAGAGTCAGATTTTTGAAGCTCAGAGGGACAACTCATATGGCCACCAGCACCAGAGGAAGAAATGGTTACTCACTCAGAAGAGCCTCCAGCACCATTTTGAAGGGGCTGGTGATGATGGGCTGTGATTTACAGCCTGGCAATGGCTGCATTAACCCCTTGGTGGGACTACATTGTCTGTTGCTTCGTTAAGTGCTCTGACATCCAGCATGAGGAAGGATGTGAATAAATGACAATACAATGCATTTGGAAAGGGAGCACAATGGAAGTAGTTTGCAGTTTATTTCTGGAAGTCAATAACTATTCTTTTAGCTGTAATTTTTAGTCTTTATTATTACAAGATACAGTTATTTGTAAGTAGGTGAGTGAGGAAGGGTTTCACGTACTGTAATGTAATGATGCTGTCACATTGTCATAGTATTAATCAGAGGATCTAATTTTATGTGTAGTCCAAACATCAAGAAGTCTTTTTTAAAGGTATGGATTTTATTGATTTCAAGACATATTGTAGCTCCTGGGACAAAGACAGAGAAAAGTTCTACCCAGACATTGTGCAGCAAACGAAGAGATGTAATTACTACCCCCTTGTGTTTATAACGCAGGTTGGCTGTGCCAGTGCTCCACGTGAAGTCAGGAGCTCTGCCGCTCATTTCCACAGGAGCAGGTTAGAGATGGCTAAAGGCCATAGAGAAATATTGATTATTCTACCTGTTAGAGAAAGAAATGAGCAAGCATGGAGCACTGCAATGTGGGCTGGGGCTGGAAGTAATGACTTTGGTTATTGAGATTACCAAGGGCTCTAGAAGCCACCCAGGACCAGACACTGAACATGGGTCTGAATTTCCATACGGAACATGTGGAATATACAGATTTTTTATTATTTTTTTCATCTTTAGACCATTAGCTTCTTCAGACAAGGACCTTCTCTTACTATTTGATTATATGATGTCTCACACCGAGACTTCAGCCTATTTGCTATACCTAGGGATTATTGCAAATAACAGCTAAAACCTAACAAATTGATCTTCCCTTAAAATTTGATTTTAAAAGCTTCTCTTAAATATATACAAAAACCATCTGTGCCTAAAGGGATAGGTTAGGATAAAGGATATCTCCCTACTTTTCTTCAGGTGAAGTGAAGCCAAAGAAGAGAATTATTTCATGAAGTTCCTAAATTGAGGGCCACAGTAAAAAACCCAAGGTCTCTCTGTTTCTGCAGACTCAGATCGTTCCAGCTGAGCTCAAGCATCTCACCCTGAGTACAGCGTTGCGTAAATAGTAGGAATATAATGCAGTAACTGTAGAAAATACAAGATTGAGGAAGGTTGTTTTAACTTTAGTGGGAGGGCTGACGGTAGAAGGGATGAAGGTAGAGCAGACCACAGACTTTCTGAGACATCTTCTCAACTTCTGTTAATGTTTAATTAATCTTTATGTATTTGGACAGAGACAGGCCTTCAGGCTTCTCCCAGGCAAATGTCATACCATCGTGTCATTAAGGCACCCACACTTTCTCCAAGTATTTTCTGCAGTGTGGAACCCCACAGGACAGACTGTCCAGCCCAGGAATGCTCCAGAGTTTTCTCGTGAGGACACTGACCTAAGAGTGGTTGATTCAAACTCAATTCATCCTGCTGCTTGAGCCACTATCTCTGATTTCTTAAGAAAGAGTCCTAACGTGGAGGCCTTTGGATGATCCAATTCCTGCCATGAGGGAACTTCCCATTGAAGACTGCTGGGAGAAAGGAAACCACTAGCACTGTTCCTTGAAATCGCTTCTCTTTGATTTTAGCAGTTGCCTCACATCAAATACAGACACCTTATCTAATAGTGAACTACTTCCAGTTTTGACCTGAAAAAGTGTTTGAGATTTTGTTTTGTTTTTCATTTCAGTGAGAAGATATTTTCATTTCAGATTGAAAAAGACTATTAGATCTACAGCAGCACTCTGCTCTGCCCCACAACTGCATCCCCAGTCCTTCCTCCCTAAAATGCTCCCCTGTATAGCTGAGGCCAAAACTCCCTACCCCACAAATACTAGGAAGACTTCATGGAAATACTATTGAGGACAATAATAGAATGAACTTCAGGAGGAACATGATGAGTATTACAGAGAGAAATCTCCTTAACTTTATTAAAGGAAATCACTTGCAATAGATTTTAAGCATAATCCTTCTTGCTCTATTCTAATACTGGTAGGAACCACTGAATACATCTTTTAGGCTGAGAACACTTTCATGAGACTTCCTTCACCTGAAATGTCCTGAAACAGTTCTGCTCTGGGTCCCCTCTGCAGTCTCTGCAAACAGACTGCTCTATTTCTGACTCTGTTGCTACAAGGTACGATGAGATGGTAAATTGCATGAGCAATTGTTTTGTTACTTAAAAGTGCTGGTTTTTTGAATTAAAAACTACACAGATCTAAATGCAATCAAAAATGTTAAAACTTTTCAGGATTCACTAAAATAGACCATGTCTGTCTGGAATAATTAAAGGACGGCTCCAAATCACAGTCCTGGATGATGTAACCTTTCCATCTTGGAACCTTTTCCATCTCCTTACACTTCCTCAAAGACTACCAGGCTTTCAAGATTCATTCCACTTTCATCCCTACTTGCACAGACCTCATTTCCCCAACACACAGAATCATAGAATTGCCTGGGTTGGAAGGGACCTTTCAGATCGTCAAGTCCAACCGTCGACCTAACACTGACAAAAACCACCACTAACCCATGTCCCTCAGCACCCCGTCTGCCCAGCCTTTAAATACCTCCAGGGATAGTGACTCCACCACTGCCCTGGGCAGCCTTTTCCAAGGCTTGATAACCCTTTCAGTGTAAAAATTTTTCCTAATATCCATCCTAAACCTCCTCTGGTGCAACTTGAGAGTGTTTCATCTTGTCCTGTCAGTTGTTCCTTGGAAGAAGAGACCAACCCTCACCTCTCTACAAGGACAGAAAGTATGACTGCAGATGGAGGACAGTTTGCTGTCACCTCTCTTTGACAGCACAGTTACCTCAGGCTCCCTTTACGCTTCCCCTGTTAACTCAGGCCTCCAGTTAACGCACACTCTGCAGACATTTTCTGAGGCCTAATAAATGCACCTCCAGTGACCATTTTTCACTTCTTAACGTCACGGCGGAGTTTCTGCAGCAGCATCTATGGTGCTTCAGAGAAACTCGTGGGAAGGGCTGGCTTGGGGCCATACACGGAGCGGGATGAAAGGCAGGCACAGAATCAGAGAGGCAGGCGTCGTGCGTAACCTGGCTGGCAGAGGGATAGAACAAGTGGGGTATAATAAGATTATTACAGTGCAAAGTTATTCTCTTGAGATAAGGAAGAATTTTAATGACTTTTGTAGAAGGTATCAAGCCATCGTTAGCCAATCAGCCCGACTTTCCGAGACGGCTGATTTCGCATGTGTGGGATTGCTTTGCTTAGAGGCTCCCGGACAGTTCCATGATACCGTGTGACTGAAAGGGGAGATAAATCTCTCAATCTCTATTTTAATTTCAATACAATTGCCTTATTACAGCGTTATGTGAGGAATATGCATGGTACTTCCCAAGGGTTTTGCTTTTCCCAATAGCAAATGTCTCACTCACTGTTTGGGCAGAACGGTTCTCTTGCTAAATTGCTCACAATGCAAGTTATTATAGACTAGAGGTACCCTGTGGGTATGATTGAAATTTATATGCAAGGAACAATCAAGAATGCCAAGTGCACAGGATAAACTGTAGGTAGGTGGCAGAAGGCAGATAAGCAGCCTAGGAGGTTTAAGTTACAGGATCTTAAGCCATAGAAAGATTCATTCTATAATTTACATTACAACCAGTTTCATTTGTAGAATGAATAATGGAAAGCTCATACAGATAAGTATTTGAGGTCTAATCCTGGGAGGTGCTGAGCACTCAGCTCCCACCGAGGGCGGTGTTTAAGCCAGGCTTTTAAAAACGTGTCTCTCTGCAGCACAAGGGAGCCAACTTGTTGGTTAACAGCCACTGCAGATCCCTGAGAAGCAGGGCTCTCACAGCACTGCTCCTGCTCTCCCAATCTAACACAGACTTTAAAAGAACACTGCATTTTCAAGATATAAATCACCTCATGAAAAAGTACAGAGTGAATGATTTATTTACTTTAAAAACAGCAATAAAACCATTTAAGTGTTGCTATAGGAAACTATCCATTTTCCTTTTGCTGAGTAGTCAGGCAAAGATTTATGCATATCCGTATTCATACATAAATACCTCTGCTCAAGTCCAACTCCAAACTAGTAAATCTCCAGCCTTCCCTCCTTTCCATGATCTCAGACCCTCCCAGGTAGAAAGACAAAAGAAATGAAGAAGTGATGCCCCACAGGAAACACTGGACTGTTTTCTTCCTGCCCTCCTCAGCTGTCACTCCCCTGTTTCCCGTGACCAGAGGCAATACTGATGGGCTCACAGGCAACGCTTGTCCATGGGTGAGGAACATGGTATTAGGTCCTATCTACATTAAAAATTATTTTGATCTGCTTGTTTTTCAGCAAGTTACACTGACAAACCTCTAGTTTGACACAGCTTAAACATTTTCCTAATGACCTAACTGTCCTGAAAGCACCTCCAACCAAACTAAAGGATCCAAAATTGTATACCTATTAAAGAAGACAAAAGAAGGTGAGCACTGAGCTGTAAGAATCTCCTTGAGATCATAAGCATTCTATTTAGACTTGAGTTCTGCTTTACACCAGCCACCAAAGTTTTGAGGAACTGCAGATACGGGTTTGATTTTCACCCATACCCATCTGTTATCAGATAAAGCTGAAAAATATTCATAAGCAGAGCATGAGAAATTCAACGTGTTCCTAATAAATAGTTATTAATTCAATTATGTCATTTGAATGAAACATTGCCATTTCCTTCCAATATGCATTAGCATAATAAAAAACACTTGAGAGGTATCAAAACTCCCAAAGCATAACACAGTTTTGCCTGGAACTTCGTATTTAACATCTACACTGAGAAAAAAACCCATTCAGTTTAAATCCCGAAGACACTCAGGAGCTGAAATGTCCCTCTCCCATCTGTGAGCTCCAGCAGCCCCAGTACAAAGGGGCATCCGAGGCGGTTCCAGAGGGGTGGGAGGTGGAAGGGAAGATATCAAACCAGTGGCGGAGGGGCCGGTGCCCGCGGCAGAACAAAGGGAGATGCGACGGGGAGCGAGCGGCAGCCGCAGCATCCGGAGAGCGGGCGAGCACAGTCCATAAAGCCACAATGAATGGTAATGACAGGCAATAAAATACCCTTTTAAAAATCCAGTAAAGGATAAAGACTGTCGACTGCAGCATTGACTGGCAAGGCTGAAGCTGCAAAACAGCAGCAGATTAGCATAAAGCATGGCAAGAAAGTACAACTAAAAATTATTCAGTCATACCAAATGCTTGCGGAGAATCTAGGCCAAGCAAGCAATCAAAATCAAATAGAAACAAGGTATATGTAATCCCACAGTAAAAAGATTGAGCAACTGTACGTTGCCAAGACATTTTAATACTCCTTTAGCCCCACAATTTTTGAAAACCATTAATAGAGCTATAAAAAGTGAGGAAAACTGCACAATGCTTTTCAGATCAACACGGGGGGGTAATTCTGCACCAGCGTTAATGTAATTTCTCTCACGTTACACCAGAAGCCCAGCAAGAGCATCATAAAATGCAATATGTGTTTTCTCTACTAGCTTAAGTGTCTTTTAGCATAATTATTCCTGATGCTTCAGTTATGGAAAGGAACGTTACCAATCTCAGCAGCAAGAAGGTATTTATTTGCCCTTGAGGTGCAATTACATTCTGGAAAATGGCCCTTTTTTAATTCAATGATCTACTTCTTTTGCGTGTTAGGGGTCATATGCTGCTAAGACCACAGACCTTGCGATTACGGGTTTACTCCTTATAAAGCTCAAGTTGTGTACGCCGAGGTGGTGTTTGTTTAGCCCTCCTGTGTTTTCTCTGGTTTTCTTTTCTTTTCCCTTTTTTTTTTTTTCAGCTCATGCAGCCCGAGGATAGTGAACGATATCTATTTTGGCATGTGGAAAATCATCAAATCATAATTTAAAATTCCAAATGCTAAATCTTTCTGCTGAGGGGTCTCAAGGCAAAAAGGCCACTGAGTGGCTTCCTCTGTTGAATTACGAGCTACAAGTTAAGCAAAAAAATCAAAACCCCAACAATCTTTTTATGTAATTTTTAATTTCAGCAGATTGGAAATTGAGCCGGTCATCATGATTCATCCCAGGGAATCTCTCTGGGGAGTGGCAAAACTTTCCATGCAGGTTCTGCAGTGAGTCTGGCTCCCTTGGGACATGTCTCCTCCTCGGGAAAAGCCACCGATCTTACCAAAACAGCAGGTTTTAGCAACAAACTCTCTTCTGTGTGGCTGGGAGCCTTGGGAAGGAGTGAGGGAGGTGAGGAGAGTCCCTTTAGTTGACCCTTTCTGTTGGGTTGACTTGCCCAACGGAAGAACCCTGGGAGACCATGCTCTCCAGGGCTGTCAGCTTTGCATGGCCAAAGTGTAATAAATTCTACTAATGCAGGGTAAAGTGTAATAAAAACTAGCACTTTTTGACTTCAGGAGAAAAATGGAACTGCGCAAATGACATTATAGTGGTACTGTGAATCTGAGCTCCCAGCGACCACTAATCACCCCAAATTATACAGTATAAAACAGGTTGCTGAAACTAAGCCTGAAGAAAAGATCATTTTATGCAGGAGAGTAAGCTGTCAAATGGTGAAAAACACGAGTGGAAACTGAAATCTGTGTGCACATCTCTCTGTGGATGTGTACGTCAAACAGGCAATGGTGGTTGGTAAGAAATGCAAACATAGTTAGTGAATGGAGAAAGAGCCTTCCAGAAAAAACTGCACAAATTTTAGTGGTTATTTAACATTCTTGACTCAGGTGTGTAGGTCCCTTCTTCCAGGTGCTACCATAAATCACATTTTCCAGTCAAACATGGTTTCTGTCAAAACACAACAATGGGGTGGGAATTCCCTGGCATCGAGTCCTCATCCAGAAAGTCCCAAGCCCCACAGGTAAAAAAGGTGAAGACTTTTAATGAGCAAAAGTGTTTTAGTGTAGCTGGAAAGAGGATGGACTTTTCCCTTCCGGATCATGTTCTTTATACCACAAAGATCCTCTGGCATGTAAAAACCATGATGATAACAAATACAGGGCAAGAGCCGCTTTTATTCAATGATTAAATGTTTTGGCTTTTCCCCTGAAACTGCATCCTTCAGCAAGAGGATTTTGAAGGAACATATGCAAATGAAAATAATATTAAAATAATTCCTTAGTCTCCTGCAACCATGTGTAGTTATTTAATACTATTGAATAGTGTGCCCTTTTTTTTATTTCAATATTTATCTTCAGATTTTCTCAAGGAACAAAAAAAAGGCACCTGTACTTGATTCTCTGATTTTATACAACTGGGTAAAAATCAGTGTGCACTAAGCAAATCCACTTGTACCTCCCAGCTAAAGCCAAAATCTCAGAGGAAAAGATGGATCTGGTCCAAGGAGCTGTGGGCAGGGAAAGATGAAGGCAGAGTCCTCTTGGTGGGTCTCCAACTGCCCCATGGTTTGGGTTTGTGGAAAAGACACATGGGGATTGCCCAGTGCAAAGGGCACTGGGGGGTTAGAAAGGGCCTTCAGTGGCTCTTGCTGCACATTTCTTGAATCATAGAATTATCTGGATTGGAAAGGACCTTTAGGATCATCGAGTCTAACCCTCAACCTAAGGCTGTCAAATCCACCACTAATCCATGTCCCTCAGCACCATGTCTGCCTGGCTTTTAAATATTTCCAGGAATGGTGACTCCACCACCGCCCTGAGCAGCCTGTTCCAAGGCTTGACAACACTTTGGTGTAGAAATTTTTCGTAATATCCATCCTAAACTGCCCCTGGTGCAACTTGAGGGTGTTTCCTCTTGTCCTATTGCTTGTTACTTGGGAGAAGAGACCGATCCCTCCTCTCTACAAACTCCTTTCAGGGAGTTGTAGAGAGTGAGAAGGTCTCCCCTCAACCTCCTTCTCTCCAGGCTGAACAACCCCAGCTCCCTGGGACAGAGCTTGAGCAGAAGCTAAACTGGAGCCCAAACCTCCACATGGCTGCATCCTCCAGCTGGTTGTTGTTACAAACCAGGGCAGCTACGGGTGCCCCAAAATGCACCTGCCTCTGCCTTACAGGGGGGATAGAAATAAACATCGGCGCAGGAAAAAATACAGGGGCTCCTTAACCCAGTTTCAAGGAGCAACTCAGCACCGCTTTCAAAAACCTCCATTTGGCAGCTACAGCTATTCCCAAACCTTGGGTAATGGGCAGGGAAAAAAAGAGTTTTTCACAGCAAACTGAGGAGTACCAGCGGTCAAAAGAAGGCGTCCAGGCGGATGGTTTTGAATGGCACAGGGATAATGGGCAGGAGCGGGAGCGCGGAGCTCTGCCTCCTTCCCTGACACTGACTGTTCCCACTTGTGCAGCACTTCAGCGCTGCACTTAGTTCATGCTTTACCTTAAAGTGCTATATTTTAAGCAGAGAGGAAATGTGCAGCAGCTTTCGTGCTCCTGCTGTGTATCTGTGGGCAAGTGCAGCCTTCTAAATGGCAGTCCCTGCAAGCGAGGAATGTTATTTTTGTATAGAAAGGCTTTCTGGCACAGCACTGACGATTAGTGAAGGAACAACAGAGAATTAAAAGAGGGAACTAAGTCTCTCTTGTCAGACATCGTCCTGCTCTTACCTCTCGCAATATGGACACACAACTGTGTCTAGAAATGAAATCTGGGATGGGGGATGTTGGCCACAGACTGAAGTTTTAATAATATGAACCCTGGACGCAAGTTAAAAGCTCTTAACTTGGATGGTTTTTGCATGCACATGGGGTTGTGGCCATGGTTATGAACACATTTACACAATTTCCAAGAAAACAAAGAAGTTGGGAACTGAAGAAAGAACCCACTCCTTTTTACCATTCAAGGTCTATGAATGAAGTTGGGAATTTGCACTCTACCTTATTCATTAAAATAGAAACTGCCATCACTTTAATGAGCAGCCTGAGGGTGGACAAAGTGCCTTGAATAGCTACGTACCATAGAGAACTTGGCATCCTCACTGAAACATAATGTGGGATTGCAATTGTGGGATTTTTCCAGTGAATACGAAGTGATCAAAGATAACACTGCCCCAAAAAGAATTAAAACAGTGCAACATTGCATCAAGTTACAGCCAATGTCAATCATTACACGCCTGAGTGCACAGGATCTTTTAAATAATGTTATAGACATGCTGTGGCATTCAAAATATTCACTGAATTTCAAATTAAAATGCAAAAGCATGTTCCCCGCTCATCTGACCAGAATAGTGAACTCTAGGCACATCTTTCCAAATATTGCTCTAACGCCACATCATTTACTGTCAGCTGGAGGACAGGCTAATTTTATGCAGAACTGGATGATGGGAGGAGAGTGACATTAAATGGATTCCAAAAAAAGTTACCTTCGGCTTCGGTCCTGGGAGGTGAGAAACTGGCAAAGATGGAGTTATAAAAGCTGGGGAAGGAGAGGACTAATTGCAGACTGATCACCTTTCCTACTGTGAAAGAAAAAAACCCCTTCACACAATAATGAACTTGAACTCATCATTGTGTGGATGAGAATTTCTGGCATATAATGCCAGGCTGAGCTACTTACTGCAAAAAGTGTTGCTTTATTTACATGCTAAAGGGAACCACCTCCCAGCTTCGGGTGACTGATAAGCAGCCGTGGGGTGGGAGAAAAAGAAAGGGAACAGTCCGCCACTCTGGAGAAGGAGAGGGTGGGAGGGAATGCAGTAAAGCCACACATCAAAGGAAATATTTATAATATACCACTACAGCAGGGTGAAACGCAAAAGTCTTTTGCAAACGTAACAAGGAAACCAAAGTTATTTCAATTTTTAAAAAGGACAGTGAGGCAGTATGACAGAAAAACTTTACTCCAAGACCAGAAATAGCAATAGAAATACTGGAGCATTTAACCTCAAAATCTCTGTGAGAACAGCCTGCAATTCAGTCTTCAGGTGCAAAGAACAAAATACTTTTAGCAAAGTCTACAGCAACCAACTGACAGCAAGAGAATACACAGAGTGGACACTTGCAATTAACTGGAGGATGGAGAAAGCAAATTTAGATCCAATGAAAGCACAATCAACTGAAGTGAGAGGAACAAGTCACCCACTACCATGTTAATTCTGCATAAATTGATCCAATTTTGCTCTAATTTCCAACATGGCAAGCTCATGGATGTGCACAAAGTACAGATTAGCCCAGGATCTGGCTCAGAAACTGATATAAATTATCTAAATCTTGAAAAATCTCGTGGCAGTTAAAGCCAGGTTCTCATGTTGGAGCCCTCTGATGACCAGGAGCTGTCCTGGGGATCCCACCACCTGACTCCCAGAACCTTCTACCAGCTCCTGAGAACGGGGATCATCACCTTTTCTCTTCAAATGCCCAAACCTCTTTCAGATCTATGAGTAATACGCAGCCTAATTTACCTAAATGAATTGTAATTACAGTAATTCATGCCTATAGCTCATGCCCATTTGTGGGAGGTTTTTGTCATGAGAGGCATTGTATCATCTTCTCTGTAGGTCTACAGTTTGAGAACTGATCTCATGGAGCTCTTATAGATCAGCTCTTACAGATCAGCTCTTACACAATGGCCCTGTTTCGGTATGGTTTTTAATTATTCAATTTCATCATTTGTTTTTCTACGGATACAATTGCATTTCATTGCAAAGGTTGACTGCTCAATGTCTAGAATATCTCTGAATTTTCTCTTTAATTGTTTATATGACAAGGTTTATTTCATAATATTTGCTGAAATGAAAAGTATATCACAGACTTGCATGATTTAATTTAAGGCAAATGCTTAATTTAACATTCTTATAAATAAGAAATGGAGCCATAGAAACAAAAGGGTTTTAAATGAGCAAACCGTAGAACAGCTTATTAGAAGTGGCGAGGAAGGATGGTCTAATGAGCTGAGCACTGGACAGGGAGCCAGAAACCTTCAAGATCTATTCCAGCTTAGGCACTGCTTCAGCCTGTTGTCTCAAGCAAGTTATCAACCTCACCCAAGGTTGTCCAGTTCTCTGCCTGACAATACTTCAAAGATCAAAATTCTCTATGTGTTTTGATCATTTAACTTTATGCCACATTTCACGCTATTTTCAGCCTTAAAAAACCAGAAAATATAGTGGGTTGGATCTTCAGCTACAACATTCTCTGAGGAACAGCCTTTGCATTGCTCAGTCCTCCCATTCCTGTGTCTGGGACCATCCCGTTTGTACATTCACTAGGGAAAACCCAGCCGCATGGACAGAAGATCTATTGCATCCAGGGTCCATGCAGGGCAATGGCATGCTGGTTTGAGAGCTAAACTGTGCCACGTCTATATTCTGCCACTCATAGACACAGTCATTTAGGGCCAGGATTCCCAAAAATGCCTAAGTGCTCGGAATAAGGGCACGTTACCATCTCCCCAGTCACCACTGGACACGTCAGCTGGACGACGACTGAGAACCATGGAGAAATAAAAAACAGAGGGGGAGAACACAGAAAACAGAGCTGAAAACATGGTAGCACAAGGAGGAACAAAATAAACCCAAAGATTAGGTCATTAACGCAAAGATCAGCAAGCTTTTAGGAGCAGTGTGCCAGACTGCATCTCTCTTCCTTCAATTAGAGGTTCCGTGCGCTGGCAGGGATTTGGTGGGAGTCAGGAGATAGGGCCTCTCAAAGAAACAAGATGCTGCCAATTAGCTGCCTGGCAGCGTCTCGCTGCTACGGGAGACAAGGGCTGCCAGTCCCACGGCAGTCTCAAATTCAGAGGGAAAGGCGGCTGTGATCTGCAGCTCCCAAACCCCAGCCTACATGGACCTGCTGCCCACCACCCACCTCCCACCCACTCGCCCCTCACAGCACCTGCAACGCAGGTTCCTGTTAAGGGATCATAAAGCATATTTGATGTTCAAGTCACCAAAGCAATGATAAAAACAACAGAAAACCCAAAACTCAACCGCAATGCCAAAGAAAACAAATATTCCCCTACACATTCAGAAAGGATGAGTCAAATTCAGTTTCTGAGCTCCACAAAAGCCAAGATGCCCAGCTGGGAAGGGAGGATTTTCTAAGGATGTTCCTGGTCACCACCTGGGGACAGAGGTGAGTGTTGCAGGAGCAGCTGGAGAGTCATGGGAAAGCTTTCTGGACCTAAAGCTCCTCCTTTTGCTCTGCCTTTGTGAGAGTAAACACAGACTGTACATAGATAGAATTATTTTGAAATCTTCTTAATTTATATTAAGAAGAAGACACTGAACAAACAAAGCAACATGAGTTCTCAGTTTTATTCCCAATAAACAACGGGTTTTATATTTAAGTGCTTATATGACTTTACTACACTTCAGGTCACAATTTAATCCCTCTTTAACTTTAATTTAATGCCCAATTTAATCTCAATACGACAGCTACCAATTAAGAGAATGCATGCGGAGTCACTTACTGTTTGATTGTATCGGTCATGTATCGACGTCGGATGCAGCCCTGTTTTCCTGTACATCATAAAACTTCAGAGCAAAAGATTGAGCAGTTCAGAGAAATGTCTACTGTTCTCAGCAGCTTTCAAGATGAGGACTTTAATGAGCCATGACTGGGTATATGCACAGATGTGTTGCAAAACCCCTATAACTTTAATAAATTAATTAGCAAAATGTTCTATAATGGACACTTTCAATGCATTACTTTAGGTATGACACGCTCTTTTCTAGATCTCTGTCCAAAAAGCTGAGTCTGTAATAGAACCTTTATATATACTGACCTTCCACAAACTTTGTCTTTTTATACTCTGAAGATGCAAACGAACCAAGGGCCAGAGGTTCCCTACACCAGTGCACCCCATGCGATGCCTTGGCAGAAGATGGGAATGGCCACCTGGGCTCAGACCGCGACTCCAGCGTTTATTTGCTCCGCTTCCTCCTCTGAGCTACTGCAAATCCACCATCTCCAACAGCATCAACGAGGAAAAACATCTCACCCAGGCTGCAGAGGCGGGAAAGCCACACTTTGTATAAAAATGAACACGGGCCTGCGTTAGCCATGTCTGCAGCTTTCCATCCGTTTAAACCTTTCATAGATTTTAAACCCAACTGCAGCAGAATTATTTCCAGCACACAAGTTCACCCAGACCTTCTTTGTCATGTTCCAGCATTTCACGCTACAAATCTTAAAACTAAAATAAAATTACATTGCATTTTAAAAATCACACCCTGAGTGATTTTATATAGTAAACTACTTATTTTAAAACAAGATTAAACATTGCACCTCACTGAAATATTTTCTCTTAGCAGAGAGCACTCAGATGGAAAATTTCATACATTTCAACTGATTTTTTGCCTGAATGGTTTTCACATATTTTTCTAAAACCTAGTTGTGTCAAATGATTTATTCTCCTCTAACAATACTGTACAAGTAGCTTGGAAGATGCAAGTGCTGAAATGGTTGACGGCAGTTGGCCAATTAAGTGCTCTACAGTATTCTGATTTTTTTTGTGCTTGCACATACTAATCCTTTTTTTAATGTATTGAGGTTCTATCCAGCAGAAAGAATGAGCTAACTGCAAGGCAGGCCACATGAGGAGTTTGATACAGCGACACGCTCGTATCCAGGGGAGGTTTAGCCAAGTGTGAAGTATAAAACGTGCAGGCTGAGAGAGTTGGGGGGGTTCAGCCTGGAGAAGAGAAGGATCCAGGGAGACCTTAGAGCCCCTTCCAGTCCCTCAAGGGGCTTCAGGAAAGCTGGGGAGGGACTCTTGATCAGGGAGAGGAGCCCTAGGACGAGGGGGAAGGGTTTGACACTGAAAGAAGGGAGAAGTTCTTTGGTTGCCCGAAGAAGCTGTGGCTGACCCAACCCTGGAGGGGTTCAAGGCCAGGCTGGATTTGGCTTGGAGCAACCTGGTCTGGTGGGAGGTGTCCTTACCCAAGGCAGGGATTTGTAACTGGATGGTCTTTAAGGTCCCTCCCAACCCAAACCACGACTTTTCGCGATGGCCAAGCTGAAAACTGGGGAGAGAATCACGGCTGGTGAGGTTCTGCCCCAGAGCAGGAAGAGCACCACCACCACAACGCCTGCTCTTGAACCATGCGTGGGAAGAGCTGCTGGGCTTCAACCAGCTTCAAGCCACTGCAACACGGCTTTTGGGGGACACAGCGCCTGTTTTGGTGGTTAGGTTTCCTGCTTGCCAAGTCAGGCTAATTCAGAAAGCAGCCTGTCTCCTCCAGGGACCCAGGTCAGGAGCCCACGAGTCACACCTCAGCCGCAGCTGCAGCAACCACCGCTGAGCGCAGAAGTGCAGGGAGACGCTGCCTTTTAGTGTGGGGAACCTGCAACAGATTGACCTCGCTTTTTCCTTAGAAAAGCAGCAGAACTCAGCTCACGAATTAAAGGGCAGCAGCCCATCAGCGATTAGCATACATTTTCCACTGCATGAGGCCATCACTGACAAAATAACTATAAACCTTTTTTTTTTTTTAAAAGCACAGCCTCTACAGAATCACGCTGCCTCCATGCCCCCCCCGTGTTTGTTGTCAAGCGCTGGCTGGTGCTGCTGCCGCCGAGATTGTGCAGCTAAATAATTCAGCAACCAATTACTGTTTAACAGCACGGC
>JAHREE010000099.1:3647248-3710889 GCA_033628505.1 Tringa tobata
ACCTTAGAGCCCCTTCCAGTCCCTAAAGGGGCTCCAGGAGAGATGGGGAGGGGCTCTGGATCAGGGAGGGGAGCCATAGGACGAAGGGGAAGGGTTTAAAACTGGAAGAGGTGAGATTTAGATGAGGTATTAGGAAGAACTTCTTTGCTGTGAGGGTGGTGAGACCCTGGCCCAGGTTGCCCAGAGAAGCTGTGGCTGCCCCATCCCTGGAGGGGTTCAAGGCCGGGTTGGACGGGGCTTTGAGCAATCTGCTTTAGTGGGAGATGTCCCTGCCCAGGTTGGACCTAGAATATCTCTAAGGTCCTTCCCACCCAAAGCATTCTATGATTCTATGATTCTGTATTGAAGAAGCAGTGAAAGCCGAGGGAAAGGAGGGAAACCCAGCAGGAGCTGCAGGGTGGCCCCAGGAAGCCAAACCAGGCACCGCCTGTCCCCACAAGCTGTCGGAGAGCACCAGGCATGAAGCCCAGCCAGGAAAGGTGCTTTGCTCAGCTGCCATCTCATGTTGACGATGCAACATCAATTAATGAGGGGTGACCCATGGGAGGGCTCCCTGTCTGGCTGCAGGACATCATTAGAAGCCTGCTTCTTCCAGGCTGCTCTGGTGGTGCTTCTGCTGCTGCCTTCATCTCTGGCTCAAGAACACGTGGGTTCTACAAACTGACAAACCACTTCTGCAGAAACATCACTCTGTCCCAAACACATTTTCTTGGTCCCAAGAAGAAAAGAGTCAATATAAAATGTGGGGAATTATTCTTATCTGTACCCCAGGGGTCTCTTTTATTAAAAAGTGGTAAGAATGGTGATGCTTCATTTCTAATATTGTACAGAAGGAGTAATGCTTATGTACAACAAAGGAGTAGTGAGAGCAGCAGATTTTTGTAATCACTAAGTCTGCTAAAAGCCAAGGAAAAAAATCTAGTTTTATGTGGAATTTTTTCAAAACTTTAAACTTTGGAGTTTTTTAAATAAAATCAACATTCAAATTTTTCAGAAAGGTTTCTATTGAATCCCACTCTGCTTCCTCTGCAAACTTTTCTTTGGCCTTACTGCTTATGAAATAACCCCCAAAACATTTGGTAGATTTCCAGGAAGCCAAAGTAAAACCCTAAAATTTCAGTTATAAAACCCTAAACTCCGATTTCAGAACTTCCCACCTCTGTCCCACCCAAACTGCTCATTAGGCGAGAGACACAAACACTTTGTCGAGTATGGGGAAGACACCAAATCTCTGAAGGCCAGTGAGGAAATCAAAACTCTGCGAAGAATGCTGAAGTGATTTACAACCCAGGCCAAATTTATTTATCGGAGACTACTTTATCAAAGTCCTCCCCTGGTGAAGTTATTGCTGCCATCAGCATTGGGTGTCGATGACAGAAGTATTACCACCAGCGCTACATATCAAAACATTGCTATAATTTCTCTCACAGATCTATACCAGTCACAACAGGTTGCTGTGATTTTTCCAGATAAAAACCTTCAAGAAAAGTGCTTTTTTTCTTGTTAGCCAACTGGAGTAAAAACAAGTGACAGCCAGAATGAACAGACACTCCTGGCAATTTCAACGAGAGGCTCTTAATTACAAGTCACAAAAGTATGGGTCATCTCCTCTGAACCCAGGGCATTTAAATGCCTCCCTCTGGGTTACACCATTTCAAGACAATGTATTTGCTTATTTAGGACTTAAAAATAAATAGAGAGTCATCAAACAGGGTCATCAGATTTTTTAAGGCATAAATTTTTCCAAGTTACAACTGCAGCTTTGATATTTTAGAAAAAGTCTGAATCCTAGCTAGTACATGTAAACATGAGGAGATATTTATTCACGTTTAAGGACTAAATCTGGAAGAGCTACGCACGAAATAATTTCACTTCATGACCCTGTTGTTGACCTGAGTGCCGGTGCTCCTGAAGGGAAATGGCTTTCTGGCTTTGGCCAGGTCCAGCAGGCTCCCTTCTTCTCCCCTGAGAGCTGGAGTGTGGGCCAAGTGAAAGCCTTGCTTGTAACAGGAGGGATTACAGGGTAGACCATTACAACCACAATGGTCTAACATTCCCACCTAGCTCCAGTACAGCTACTAGACAAGAGAAGGTCAACCAAAAGAGATGTACAAGGTGACACTGCCTTCAGACTATCCATGCTGGAGAAGTCTTCATCACATTTTGCTGTCCCTACGTGAGCTGTGGCACAGCTTCTGTTGGGATTCTCCCCTTCCACAACCCCAAGAGAAGCAATGTTCCCAGCATTGCTGATGGACTCGGAGCACAGGCACCTCACCAGCTTGCAGTCTGGGCCTTGGTTCAGCAGGTTTAATGGTTAAAATGGGAGCGAAAACGGAGCAGACATTCTAGTGCTGATGTTGGACTGCAGCCCGAGCGAGGGCAGCGGTGGGAGAAAGCCAGGAAATCTTTGCTGGGAGGGAATGCTCCCAAGAGCAAGGATGACAAGCTTTGTACTCAGGGGTCCAAATCAGAGCTGGGTGAAAAGTTCATAAAAATAAATTTTCAATACATTTCACTCATTTTCTCCTGCTCAAATTGTCCACTGTCACCTCATGTGTATTCCTTACTGGAACCATAACTGATTTGCTCGACCAAGACATGGTTCTCATCTTCTGGGTACAGATTTATTAGGATTACAACTTTGTCTGGGCAGTATGATATATACTACTAAACAAAGACGAGATGAGAAATAAAGGCTTTGTATATCAAGCATAACACAAAAATATGTTCAGTTAGTACAATAGTACTGCCCCCCTTTTTGAACATAATTCAGGAAAAATTACATATATGGAAAAAAACCCGAGTTGCTAAGGATGATTTATTAATTGTATGTAACATGCCTGAAGGCAGACAGGGAATGGAATTCAGATGGATGGACACAGAGGAGGATTAAGCCGATAATGGCAATGCACGGTGCAACTTCTCAGTCACAAACACCCTCATCACATGAAATGATTTTCACAGATGATATTTATACAATAGCAAGAACTGTCCTATAGTTTATCTCTTAAGCATTAGAGAAAGTGAAATGCTGGTGCGATTAAACGTACATGCTTACCAGAGGCTTTCTGCAAAATTCTTTCATGTCAAAATTTGACAACTAAGTGCTCTATTCCTAAATCTGGTCATACAGATGCTCAAGTAATTTGACTGGGAAACTTGCTCTTTGCTTAAGTTGTGCAACATCAGGGTTAGGTTGGTCCCTTTCCATACCAAAAAAGAAAACAAGGATGGAGCTGAGGGAAGTGTGGAAAACCCTGCAAACGATCACTCTTGTTACCTGAAAACAAATGTTGGTATTGGGTTTTTTCCTAAGAGATTTAAAACTTTGTCATAGGGTTTAATTTAGCTCGAGATTTATGAGTACTGGGAAGAAGTGTTCTGAATCGGTCTGGCTCATCCATTAACTAACCCTGTTGATATTTCTTGCATTTTCCCTGCATTGGCCATTGCCAGAGATGGGATGCCGGAATAAACAGGTCATGCACTGGTCCATCAAGGCAACTCCTGCATTTGCTCAAGGACAAGAAAACGCTCTTACTCTGGGAGGCCAAAGCACGTTGTCGAAATGCACATAGCAATCTCAGGGATTAGATCTATCCCTTAAAAAAACAGGACTGTTGTGGTTTGGCATAAAGTAAACATAAGCAGGTAGATCTGAGGTAAGAGGAGGACCATTAACTTGGGATATAGACATCTCTGGCTGGCGTGGTGGGGTATAGGCTGTAATCTACACCCACTGCAAACATCACATCTAAAATTAATGGGATAGATTTTCTTGCACTGAGGTGTGGGGTGGCACAGAGGCTCAGCCAGGGCTCACCTGAATGCTTCTGCAGGCGGGTCTGCCTGGTAGAAAGCCATGGCTTTCTACGAGGAGTGAGAATTAGTATGAGAACCACAAATGGTTTGCAAAGTATTTTTAATTTGTAAACTGCAGGAAATCTCAGTCACATTACCAAATGCACCAGCAACCCTGGAAGTCCCACATTAGAGCACGTCGTATCTTTTTTCCAGAAGGTATTGATTAAGCTTTGGAACAGGCTGTCCAGGGAAGTGGCGGAGTCACCATCCCTGGAGGTGCAGACGTGGTGCTGAGGGACATTGGTTAGTGGTGGTTTTGGCAGTGTTGGGTTGATGCTTGGACTCGATGATCTGAAAGGTCCCTTCCAACCTAGAAAGTTCTATGACTCTATGATTCTACACCAACCTGAGAGCCTTGGAAGGGCCATTACAGCCCACCCGAGACCTCTGCGGTCCATCCCACCAGCCCCTAATTCACTTCCTAAACAATCTTTCTGCCAACAGGAACAAGGAAAGACTAAAGAGAAATTTCATATTAGTAATTAAACCTAAAAAGAAATTCACGCTCTTTGATCCTTCCAGGTACATGTGCTGGACCGTTTCCTTGCAATTAATCTATTTTGGTGAGGCAGAGGTGGAAGAAAAACTACAGATGCTATTAGACAAAGAGCTGGTCCCTGTTACTGTTGCAGATGGTGGAAGCAGAATCCTCTCTCTTTTTACACTATCAATTAAGCAATGTTGCCAAACCCACATCAGCTTCTCAGTCAAACATTGCATCTCTCAGCAGTCTGGGCGAAGTTTGAAAGCTACAGTATGTTCTGCCAGCGTCCTCCAGAAAGCTGCTTTGCATTGTTTGGCTTAAACGGCTACAAAAGTGCTGTCAAAGAGACACTGTCAACTACAGCTTTTGTGTTTATGTCTTTTTACTTTCTTTTTCTTTTTTCCTTAAAAAAAAAAAGAAACAAAACCTTTTGGAGTTGAAAGAACTGATTTCTGCTTGTTTTATCAGTCGTTTTTACATTCTTTTGGCAGACATTGAGTTTTCCTCTCTGCTATTCACAGTGCAAGCATATTCAATATTGAATAGACCTTTTTGACAGTTTTGAACCTGTTCCATAAGATTCCAAATGCATTGATTCATGGGGACTTGCAAAGTTTCTTACAACATAAAAAAAAAGTCTATTCTGCCTCAAGAATTGTTTTGCATCAGGATAATTTAAAACTTCTGCTCCTTCATCTGTGTGATTTCTCAGAGCCAGCAAGAACACTGCCATAAATGATTTGTCCAGCTTACTCGCAGAGAGGGATACAACAAGAAACACTCCCTGTCTAGAAGTCAAGACCATCTAATTGTGTGCCGTATTATACAGGTTCTTCTTCTGTCGTTCAACACCAAAATGGGGCAAAATGCTGGTCTCTGAAAAGATAAAGTGCACTGATTCTTACATTTTAACGAGTATCAGTAAGAATCCAACACTGAACACACACGTTCAAACACACACGCTGCATTTCAGTATTACAGTTGCAGATTTTTTATTAGCTGCAGATTCTGTCATATTTGAATTTCCCAGCAGCCTGGGGATAGTTTCTTCCTTGAGTATCCCCTAACGCTGCTCCTCTGAAAACTAACACCATGGCAGTAATATTACTTGTAGTTTAAAACTGCTCCTGTTTTCCTACTTCAGGGGTAATTCCAGTCCCGTGTTCACTTTGGAAAAGCAAATGTGAATCTGTGTAAATTAATAAATGACAATGGTGATGATTACAGTAATGTGTTTCAAGTCCAAAGGTGGAGGCAGCGATTCTCAGTCGCTTAAAAACACAGGGAGTGGTGGTTACATTTTCTATTCCAGTGGAAAGGAAAGAAAGAAAGAAGACAAGAAGCGGTTCCCAACGTGTTGTCCATGGATCCACTGGAGTCTGTCAGCTCCTAATTCCCACATAAAGCAGATAAGTCTATGGTCACTGAGCTTAAATTCAATACACAAGAGCCCACATGTTCTTGTGGAAAATTTTTAGTAGCCCACAAATGAAAAAAAAAGGATGAAAACTACTGAATACTAAAGCAAGTAGACCATTAGATCTCTCACATGTGTCCTCCCAGGAAAAACCTCCCATAGAAAGCACCAGGAATTAAATCTATAGAAATGTAATACAGCTCTATGGAATTTCCTCCAAAGGCCTATAGAATTCAGTACAGCAGGGAGTCCTTTTCAGAGCCGTTTTTTCAGACAATTTGCAGAAGGATATAATTCTAATGAATGGGGTTTTAAGAAAAAGTCATAGAATGACAATAATCTTCTATTAAATTATTTTTCCATAGGAATATTGATGGCAATAGCTATTAGCATTATTTTACAAAACTGGAGAAATATATTGATCAGTGGATCCATTCTGCCCGTCTGACACGGAGAACTCAGACAATTTATGTTGCTATTCATTGGCAGGCAGAGGGTTTTGTTCTTTCTTTTTTAAAAACATCTGGACTCCCATGAATAATTACTCTAATTAAAATAAGAGACTATTTTATATGCCTTCCTTGGCAAGAACTCTGCCTTCATGCTATCTGGCAAATCCACTATTGCTGCTGTGGAAATACAGCAATGCTTATTGGGCGTTTGATCCTTTCCATGAATTTTTTGTGATTTAAGATTTAACGTCTCTTGGGGATTCCCAGCTCTTGGACTTTGTCTGAGCCTCCCTGGGTCACACGGAGAGAACATCCCTTTCGTTTGGAGATGGCAGAGGGAAAGGGCATGGCTGAGGAAATCCCTTTGTACTACTCTAAGACTTGGTCTGCAGGGAAATTGGGATAATGCTCAGTATTCAGGAATAATGAGGTCAGTCCATCTCCCCACCACCAAAACCAAAGAGGCAGAGGGATTTCGGACAGAAGAAGCTGTGGGAGGACCTGCATTGGACTAGAAGAAAATTAAAGCCAAGTGCTCTGCTCTGGAAGCTGGCCAGCCCCACAGCAGCACAGTGCCAGAGGACATCCATCCTGAGACAGACCCTCTGCTTCAGTTAATTAAGGAAATCTCAATCTTTTCTTCCAAGACCTTATTTTCATTTTTCAGTAAAGTCCACCTCCACCTTCTTGTCTGCCCTTTGCAATAACTCAATTTACAGCATTCTTCCTACCATTTCCTTTACTTTTGGGGACACAATGCTACCCATAATTTTCCAGAGAACCATACCCCTGTGTGAGGCACAAGAAGATACTACGTGAGTGACAAAGGAAAGGGGGAGAAGAGGGGAGAATACAAGCTCCAAATTGCCCTGCAGGCAAACACTGCCTCTCAAGGGTAGATTCAGAATATGGGATGAGAAAGAAGAGCCGTAAGCTAAACCTTGTTGGGTTGTATGTGCTTAGGAAAAATATACATGCCTTTGTTACAGCCAGGAATACTCCATATATTTATCTCACTTTTCTATTTAGAAGAACAGAAGCATTTTTAAAGAGTCCCTTCATATACTCAAGGAACAACAAACTAGCAGTTCACTTATTCTGGCCTCAGTTAACTGAGGGACATAGAAAACTGAAAAATTGCTCTATCATTTTGTAAGAGCATACTTTTGTTTGTGAAGCTTTATTGCTACGGGGCCAGATCAAAAAGGATTGATGAAGACTGCAGTGGGAAAGGTAAGAGTGGTCCAGAGGAGCATCCTCTGAAAGAGAAACACCACATAATTGAGGCACAAGGATCAACTCCGAAGTAGCAGGCATTGATGACAAGGTTATTTGCCAAAATGGATAGCCCTGAGATCAAAAGACACTGATTTGTTAAAAAACTGCTATGAGGAGGAACATGCACTGCTGGTGGAAGCTTACTCAGGGCTTTACTGATGGAGTAGTGGTTGAAGAATAGCTTTTGTGCCCTTACTCCCCTTATGGACTTGCTTATTCTGCTCCCAAGGCACAGGCAAGTGTAAGGTTTTCCAGGTGCAGGTTCAGCAGCAGTAAGGATATTCGGGAAGGGAGTCAACAAAAAGAGCTTTTGCACTGGAAGAACTCTGGAATGCACCAGGAATCCAGGTTCATCATGACTTTGCCAGGCAGACAAGCTCAAAGGGACTGAAAATGGGGGTCACTTGGTTCCCAAGAGAGCAGAGTCTAATGCTGACTACCTAAAGGGCTGAGGAAGCTGCCAAGCGCCAGTAAGGTGACCTCTGCTGAGCCAACAGTGAAGGAAACCAGCACGTGGAGAGAGGCTTCCAGTCTCAGGAACTCCTGCCCCAACCGTCTCCCCTTCCAGTTGAGCACCATGGAGAAACTGTAATGAAAAAACCCTATATGCCTTCTAGTGTGGAGTTTTGTGAACTGGCTAAAAAATCCCACAGAAAATGTTGAGTCTATTTGGTTTCTACTATTTTCTCTAGATCCTCACTAGTTTTGTCCTTATCACCATCTCCAAGGCTTTCCCATAGCGAGGTGGCAGAGTCAGTCCTGCGAGGATCTATCAGATCAAAGCAAAAACCTGGGGAAGGAAAAGGAATTTCTGCCTTTTATGATGTAAATATATCTGGAAGGCATTTTTTCTTTTATTTCTTGTTTCCTCAGGCGTCCTTCACTTTGCCTTCTCTTCCCTGACTGACCTAAACATTGGTTTAGTGCAGGAAAGCAAAATGTTGAATTCAACCAATTTTGGAGAGTCAACCACCATGAGTACACAGGACCCTGAGTATAAATTTTTTTTCTCTAAATAAATATGTCTGTGCTCTACACAATAAATCCTAGCCCCACAGAAGTCAGTGACAAAATTCCTAATGCCTCACTTCCCTGGGAGCAGGATTTGGCCCGGCAGGAAGGGACAATAGCTAAGCCTGCCACCTCCCATCCCTGGAGATCTTCCCAGGGCAGCAGTAATCAAAATAATTCATTTGCAGTTCTAAGCCTTTGATGCATGACTGCTGAGAAAGAAGATTTGCGAAAGCTGTGACAAACTTACACCTCAGCTTTCAGAAAAGAAGAAAAAAAATCTGTTACTGGAAAATTTGCCAATTTTTCCCTCTAGCCCTTAATGCACAGCAATCCATTTGACCATATAATTATTACTGTAAAAAAAAAAGAGTAGGTAAAAGAGGTGTAATTTATGGGGATGAAGAAGGTAACAGATGAGAAACACAGAAGAAATACTAGAAGAAAAATACAAAAATAGCCCAGAAACATTGCTGTGTACTGCTCTCAAACTCAAATCAAAGCCATAAAGGAAAAACGAGATGTTAGTGTACACAGATTATGCCTCCATCAGTTTTTGTTGGAGGAGGAAGAATCTTGGCAATCAAGATTATCTGATAATTACCTTTCTTAATGCATTAAATTCACTCAGCTTCACCTTCAGGCATTTAGATGAAGAAAATAATGACATACAACCTCATGTTTAATGGTTAAACTCTATTTCCAAGAAATCTATTACGTGTGGTGTCAACTAGAAACCCACACAATAAAGCATCTTTAAAAGATGTACTGCTAGAAAAGAGAGACTGGTGTTTTGAAACATAAATAGCAGTTGTTTGCATCAAAAAATTTTAACTTGCAGGGTTTATTAATACTAATGAAAGTTTGATTGTCTTTGTTAATTACCTCCCCGCCCTCCTTTGTCAGGATCAGCTGCAGAACCAACCTTCTCCTGCCAGCATCTCAGGATGCATTAGACCTCATTAAACATCATTTTTAAATGAAATTTTCATTTAAAAGAGATTAATTTTTAAAGTATGCTAGTGCTTGAAAACCAATCTGTAAAATTATACACTTACTGAAGAATACATTCACCTCCTGGTTCGCTGGTATTTATATATAGAGAAGTCCAAGTGATGCTACTAACAGGGTTTTGAGAGTTGATTTGATAGCCCACTGGCTCTCAATGGGGCTTGGGCCAGTAGAGAGACGAACATACATCATCTTCCCAGTCATATCAGCTCCAGAAAGAATAAATTTAACCTGAATCTGCTTTTAATCTTTTTCTCCAGATGAGGACACATCTCTCTCAGGCAGCATCTCCAAGTCCTGGTAGCACAACCCTAATCTCAAGGGGGCAGATGGTCAAACCAGCATGTTCCTCAGCTGGTGGAGACCTCCTTCACAGCACTCCTTCCCCAGATCCTTTCCACTGGAGTTAGAGTTTCACCTTAAATTACTTTCCAGGTAGTTGTTGGGATATTCTGGATGTCTGAATTAGTCAAGACAGGAACCAGGCTTCTTGTATGGCTCACTACCATCATCCTGAGTTAGCACAGGAGAAGAAAAATGGAGTACTGCTATTTTGTAAATACAGAATGAAAAATAATTTTTAGGTAAAGTTTGGGCTGGCCTTATAGAAAATTTTGGATTGACCAATTATTTTTTTAAATGAATAAATAATTTGTTACTGGAAAAATGGTCATTTCTACTTGAGTGTGAGGTTTCTGAGGTTTCTTTAGCACGCACAAGTTCATGTGCTTCAAGAAGAACGTGAAAAGATGGTTCTTCCCACCTGGATGCCCATTAGCTGATGTTAGGTTTCCTCTACAGTGTAAGCTGGACCTCTCTGAGACCAAAGGACCAAGAAATTTAAGATATTTCCTCTCAAATGAAGATAGTGGACTCTGTCATGACTCCCGCTAACTCCACTGAAATACAGAGATTGAAACCTATCAGTTATGTCAATGTAACTGCTTTAATAGCTCATAATGCAATGGGATTTGTTTCAGGATTGTAGAAAGTCTAGATTAGTAGGACTTATTTTCTCCTGTGGTAATACAACTCGGGTGAGTCCCGCGGGACTGCTGCCTGTCACCCGCCGTGATTTAAATCAACTCTCAGCAAAGTCCATGAGTACATACGGAAATTTTATAACTTTGCCAAAGTCTCATTGAAGTTGATGAGATTCAGGAGTTATCTCTGGGCACAACAAATACAAAAACAGGCACTGAATTGGATTGCACTTCTTATCATTTTAAAGTGTTCTTGGTTTTGATATTTTTTTTCACTGTGGACTGCTTAATTAGAAACACAGGTGCATTCATGGTGCTATATTTTGCTTCTCAATTTAAAAAGCCAATTTGAAACTACTGATACAAAGTAAAACAATTACTTGCTGTTTAATTGAGTTTACTGAGAGTCATTTTAAATTAATACACGTTTTTTGGGAACCCATTAATTCATTTTAATTACACGATACAAATATTTATATGTTAAGCAGGCACCCATAAAATGAATATAGGAAAGGAATAAGGATATTATCTGTTATTAAACATCACTATAAGTTACTTCAGGAATGGACAGCCCCTGTCACTGGTATAATTGTGTCAGTTACTAATGATTGGCCATTATAACTAAGATTTTTCCTTCTCTTATATGATACTACTTTGGAAATTTGTGGTACAGCCTAACAGATTAACCATGAAAATACTTTATCTGTGACTCAGAGTGTAATTCTACCCTACCAAAGTCAAAACTCCAATGTATTTTTCCATGGCCAAGACCTACACAGTTACAAATTACAGGTAAAGGGGAGGTGAGAGGCCCTGACAAGCAGGTGTCAGAAACGCTTTGTGCTCCACTTGGAAAAGCAAAACTTGGCCCAGGAGAGACTGTTTATCAGCAGTTCCGTGCAGCGCTTTGGCTACAGAAAAGCCCCAGTAGCTTTCCTTGAGCTCTTACGGGTCGTGCTGGCAACCAAAAGCCATTTTTATCACCTAGTTACTTGCAGTTTATGATCACATATTATCTGCATACGTAGCGGCATTATCTCTCTCTCGTGCGGGACTCACGGAGAACGCCATTAAGTCAGTCCTTCGGCTCTCTCAGGTAAAACGGCCACATTTAAAGCCTGATTCTGTGCACGTTAGTTACTTAAGCAGATTCCCTTGAGTTTACTGCAGGAGAAAGGCAACCCAGCTTTGGTCATTAAATTTAGATTATTTTCGCTCATCTTATTCACACAGTCAAAAAAGGTATTCGTATCGTTTTTCTTTTCAATAGACAGAATAAAATTAGCTGCATAACAAGTGCCCTCGATCATGAACTATATAAAGCAATGCATTTGTTTTGACTTCCAAATACACAAAAGAAGTAAGAGAGTGGAAGAGAAAACAAACCAGCCAAAAAAAGAAAGGGTCCGATTTTCCATGCGTAGTACAGATCATATTCCTAAAATGGCTGGACTAATCTGAAAATATTATTCCAAGGGGGATACCCTGACAGTCCCTCTGACGTACCGATCTCAGGCATTGACCGACTGAGATTTTAGGTACCTGCCCCGAGGGGCAGTGAGCAGGGGCAGGCGGGTCCATCTCATACAACTGCTTCATCTTTAATGCAGTTAATGGAAAACCTGACAAATCCCAGAAAACAATCCGGCCTTTCTCATGTACCTCCTTCTTCCCAATGACTACAGACTAAATTTAAGCACCTCTAACAGCAAACCAGTCCGCTAAGGTTTAACAAAAGAATGAGTGAATACTTGAGACAGGATGACAGGTCCATCTCTGGCAGAGTCCTGTCCTCTAGAGCAGCCAGACCAGTGCTCCCATTCACTAGCCGTTTGGAGACGAATGATTTTTTGAGGAAGAGGTGTTTTGTATAGATATACTAACCCCTCAGTGGGTTTCATTTTGATGAGAAGATTAAAGTCTGCCTCTTTGAGGCCACAGAGAACCAATAAGAAACATCAGATGCCATTTTCCACCGTGCATCCAGGTCTTCTAGGTCTCTTAATCTCCAAGTGTGCTCATGGATCAGATTAGCAGCAGTGGGGGTCTGCTTTTACGTACTAGTCTAGAGGACGAAAGAAGGTGGCCCTGTGTTCTAGGCATTGCGGGCAATTGAATTGACCTCCCAAGGATATAATCAGATTGAGAGGACTCTGTCTTTCCTCCCAACACTGCAGACACACACAGCTCATGAGGCAGCCGGAGAGGAGCTTGGACAATATCTGACTCCTTCCAACTGCCCTACTCCAGGTGGGCAGGTGGAAACCCTTGCATTTCAGGCCACGTGTCCTACGCTATGTGCCCATTTTATAGGATCAGCATCAATGGATACCAAAAAAATCCAAATGCAAAACAAAGAACCTAGTTCTGGCTATGAGGTTAAGGGCCTAGAGCAATTTCAAATGATGTAGGGAATTAAGAAATGAATTTAGGTGCCTACCAGGTCAGACAGTCCTGGGCAGCCGACTGGACTGGATTGCAGTCTGAGACTCTGGGCAGAATGGATTCCAGCCAATATTAATAATTGCTTTACTAGCGGTTAATTGAGGTTCTTTGTTTAGTATCTACAAATTATAATTTTGGGTCTGAGGCATCTGTCATTTCCTTTCACAGAAAATTAAGGCACCTGGATGACGGTATTGCTATTTTTCAGCTCTTCTTGCGACACACCAGTTTTAAGGTCTTGGGGTTTGTAACATGCTTATTCTACATTGCTTGGTGTTTTTCTTGCTTTCTTTGGTCCCTTGGAAATGACCAGAACCATGAATATACTCTGGAAGACCACCTTTCACGAGGGGGAATCATTCATCAGTGATGCAACCGATTTTATTTACATTAAAAAGCAGAATGAGAACTCTACTTTTTTTAGGCAATAATGGAAAAGCCCAAACCAACTCAAAAGTATACAAAATACTAGGACATGAAGCATCTAATTACGTTCTGACTTTACTGCTTTCTAACACACTAAGTCAAAATAGGTGAGCGATGGAGAACATGAAATAATTGCCATCATTATCACACAAAATGCACTATGTATCATTTTAGAGTGGTTTTGGGCTAAATTTATCTTTAGCTTATCTCCATGGTATAAAGTCCCATTTACACTAATACTACCAACCCCAAGTTGAGGGGAGTGCATCAGAGAGCTCGGTGAAAGCCAAAACTGGGGAGGTGGCTGGAGTATTTCACTCCTACAGTGCATGAGAAACTCCTCTGCTGAAGGAATAGAGAATATTATTCTGTTGCTGTTACCTCCAGCAGAACCTGATGGAAAGCAGTGGTAAAAATTCCTGATCTGGGCCCTGCTTTGCTGAATTTTAATGATTATATATTGAGATACAAGAACTTTAATTACTTATACCTGTGCAACATTTTATGAGATGTACTATAAGCCTTGAGTTCAATCCAATTGATCTTAAAATTAGCTACTTAAATAAATTAAAAAAAAAAACACCACAAACCCTCAGCTCAGCTGTACTCTTTTATCCTTTATTTATGCTTTGTTTAAAATTACCAGTTGATAAAACTGAGTGCAGTTCCTTTGCACCTCTCAGAAGATGTGTGCACATTAAACATATTGGCAATATTTATTTATTCTGCCATCTGTCCCGCTATCCCCACATTTTCAACAGTTTGGCCTAGAGAGGGCCAAAAATCACCTGAGCATCATAAACTGAGTCCCTGGCTGTCAGTGGAACACATTGAGACCACAGCTGCTGTCCTGCTGCCTGATTTAATGAGGTTCCTAAAGTATGTGGACAAGTATTCGGGCTCTTGGTTGCCATGGTGATGGGAGCGGGGAGCTGTGAGCGGGTGTCAGCAGCATCCCGATCAATATGAATCAGCTCACGGCCCATCAGCCGCGGCAATGCCAGGCGGTGGCCGGGGCAATGCAGATGCCGTAGCCCGTCCTCTTGGATGCGTGGGAGGCGGATGAGCAGCTTCTTGCCGGCCCTGCCCCTCCAAACCTCCAAACCCCTCCAGCCTGGGCTGCAGCTCAGGATGTGGGATGTTGAAGGAGCAAAGCTCTGCACTGAGATAAACGTGTTATTTTTTCCTCCCACTGCCCCGTCTCTCATTATTTTGCAAACCTCATGTTTCTTATTCACCCTCTGAACTCAATCACTTCCTCAGGTACCAGGAGAAACTTGGTCAATACCATGTTCCCCAAAGGAAAAGGATTCTTCCGTGGCTGACTCAAACATCTCTGCATTTCCCGTCACTTTTCACAGCACATTACTATACCGGAGTAGTAACATTTAGCATCTACATTTCTGAGGCCAAATGCTTTTTTACTGAGTCCATTCACCTGTTTTTACAAGAGAAACATTCATGCGCAATCTGTGTTTCATGTAGATGTTTCCTCACCCAGAAAGAACTGAAAACCAGAGTAGCAATCCAGTGACAGGGAGCAAACACGTCATGCCAGATAATTCAGGTAGGATTCCCACACACTTCCACCACAGCAGACAGGGACAGATTTTTTTTTACCCATATTTTAAAAGCTAAAATGTTTAAGGGTATTTTTTTCTCCTATGCAGAAACGTAAAAGGGGTAATTTAGCTATTTAATACACCCACAGCATTCAAACCTGAATGAAAGGTTGGCTCACACAATCACTCCCCCCCAAAAAAAATCCCAAAATTAAACATATTTTGATGACTGGTTCAAATCTCAGCTTAACACCTGATAGCCTTTCAAGATTATTCTTGATCCAAAGGAAGCTGCTTCTTGCCCCTTTCCCACCCCACCTGCCAGGACCATTCTGACATTATCTTTCAGCCCAGAATATTAAAGACCGACCAGCACCATATCAGCGGGATTAGTCACACGTGTTTACACTGCACTGGCCATTCAGCCCAGCTTGTCCTCAGATGGAGCTTAACAATAAAGCAAACACTTCCACTGTGTAACAAGCAAAGTGGGTAATCAAGACCTCCAAACAAAGACAAGAAAGGAAATTAAAGTGTTTGGAGTTTTAGTAGCGCAGAAAGCAGCATAAGATGTCAGCAAAGTTAGTGCCAACTGATGTTTAAGAAATTATTGTGTTAGGTCTCAAAAAACAGCATAAACATTTTGTAAGGGGAGGTGAAAAAGCACAAACTTCATCCCTCCAGGAATCACCTTAGAAAATAGGATCCACATTTCATGTAAAGAATTTCCTCAAATAACCCACTCCTCTGCATATGAAAAAGAATCAATAATCAGACCTGTTCTTGACATGGCATTTTGTCACTCATTAAATCCTCTGCATCCAGAGAGGGAAAACAAATTCCAAAGGAACTCACATGGGGAGTAGGAATTTCCTTCTGTAAAAACTAATAACATCAATTTTTGCTACAGTTCTGAGCAGATGTTACAGCTTAAGATGCTCACCAAAACGAAGCTTTCAGTGCTAAGCCCTTAGGAAGTCGGTTGCAGGAGCGCTGCAGTGCGGACAGCATGGTGGGTGTCACTGCGGGGTATGTCACTCACTTCAGCTGGGTGATAGTGCAAAGATGGCAAACAGAGCCCACGCGCTGGGATTTACAGCTCACAATTTATTTGATGCCATTTACCACGGCAACAGGTATCATCAGGGATCTCTTACAGACTGGATTTCCTTATGGAAATGTGAACATCCTCAAAGACAGAGCATTGCTTTCTAAACTTTCATGTCCAATTTTCCTGTGGCAGCAAAGGTGGCCAACGGGTGTCTACAACTTGTAGTATTGTTTCAGTTAAAGGAATTTGTGACTTGAAGCCAGTCCATAAGATGCTGATCTGCAGAAGAAAATCCACTGCTCTGCTGATGCAAACTGCCAGGCCTGGTTAGTCCTACCAGCAACAGCAAAAGTCAAAGGCACATCTGAAGACCCTCCAGTGAGGGGTGAAGCAGTTCTGCAGTGCACCACAATGACGCATCTCATATTGGCAAACCTCTTGGCAAGAAGCTACTTCTGGCATGGCATTTCATCTAGAACTTTTCAATCAAATTGGGCTTGATGGCATCCTTGTGACATCTTTGGCTCCGAGTCATTGGCATGGATTAAGTTAGAAAAAAGAACCTCCGATTCACTTGGAAATGGCACTGAGGGCTGGTAACACCTTACCCTGCAATCACACAAGCTCCAGTGGCCGCTCATGAAATGCTACTCTCCATAAAAAACATCATCCCACTGTGCCCATACATGTTTGCAACCCAACACAGGACCTGGCCCCACCAGGTAAAGGCAAGACTAGAAAAGCAGACAACATAACCTGTCCACTCACCAAGATATTCACACTACTCAGGTGGCCCAACCTATAATAACTAAGTTTGCTCTACCTGCCAGCTTCTGTAGTATTTTCATCATGGCCAATCCTCATTTAAACTAGGAATAAAACCAATGGAGCTGACCTTCTTGTCATTGCAAAAGGCAAAAAAGTCTGGTTTATTGAACTCGGGGGATTTTGGTTCAAAGTTCAGAACTGGCCTGAAGGAAAAGGTAGCATATTCCTAACAAAATGTCACTCAGCGGCCCAAGGGCAGTCAAATGAAGAACTGCAATGTTGTCCGAGACATTCAGCCTACGGCAGGAGCGGACAAACAGGTAGAAAAGCACTATTAACTGATCTGCTTGTTGTATTTCATACTGCACTATCAGTCTTTCCTTTCATTAGGAAACACGTTCTTGGGTTAAACTTCTCAGACCAGTCAGACCAGAGCATCCACTGGAACGGCAGCAGAAACTTCCTGTAACAGGGCACTAGGATGAATGAATCAAAGCCACCCCTTAAAATCTGTCATTGCCACTGACATCACCAGATAACTGTCTTAAAACTTGGTAGTATAATCCTACTCAGTTATTTCTGCAGTGGTGATTCCCACACAAAGAAATTCTCTAAAACTGGGTGGTCCAAAAAATCCTGGTTTGGGATTATTTTTTTCTATTTTATGAAATATACGGACACTTTAAAAAAAGTTTTTAAGTGATTCAGATTGAGGTTGTTCTTACAATATACAGACTCCAGATTTGTTATAGTAAATGAGAGCTCTGTTCCATCTTCTGCACAAAGACACAATTCTGACTTATCTCCCAGCGTGGATATTAAAAGTTAACTTCAAATCCCTTCATGAAATGGATGTTTATTCTTGGGGTTTTTATTTGCAATTTTTGGCATAGTGTGATTTGGTTTATATTTACTTTTCCCCACCATAGCTATAATCTCCTCTTTCAGGATAGTGAAGTGTTCTCTAATTTGCTTTTATTTTGCTTCATACACTCACTGCACCTCATAACAGAGCTTCGAAGAGCTCCCATTCTGCTGAAAAAGTTCCTACGGAGGCTGTACTTGCTATAAAATATGATGAAATCAGTTAAGTGATACGATTCCCCAAACACACATCACTGACATCAGTCTCCATGACTCTGTATTACAGGGAAGCATCGGTCCATAATAAGAGCATATACAACAGGGAGTGATGTGATCAGAGCATGTCCTACTGAAATACTTGTTCTTATGAAGTCCATGAATATTGCTTTTAAGTGTAAAAAAAGTAATCTATTCTAGAAAGAGACTTATGAACAGAAAGGGGGAAAGAATACTCTGATCTCTTGAGCCGAGCTCTCAAGACATCAATGACTATGCACTCATTTATAATCTCCACTAATTTACTGGCTGCCCTAGAGACACACTTTGATCTTTGGGAAGATCTACTGTATCTATCTGCTTTGCAACAGGCAATAAAAATTGTAACCCCTTATAATAAAGTGATCTAAATAATGTAGTCGTAGCATCTAGCCCCCAATTCATCAAGGAAGATGCCACCTTCCACTCTACATTCATGGCATAAATATTCATCACCACCAAAAAGCTTGGCTATGTACAAGTTCTGCAGTAGATGTCCTTTTTCTGCAAGAACATGTGCTGTGTGAAAGTCTATAGATTTGGTGTCCAGGATTTCTGCCACACTCTGAGCTCACAATGGAAGGTAAATGCAGTTTGCTCCAAAAAGCTGGTTGTTCGGTTAGTCAAATTTCTGTCGTTATAGGAGACTTCTGTTATTCAGGTTTATTAATCCATAGCATTGGGTATACAGAGCAGCATCTCACAGCCATGGCTGCATGGGGATATGTCCTGCAGGAGGTACCTTGGAGGAGAACAAAAGCCAATTGAAACCTTTTTGGCCAAGAATTAAGACCAGGGGCTGCAGATGCAGAGTTGCATGGGCAAAAGAGCCAGGTACCACTGGCGAGCATGAGGGCCAGCACTGCCTGCTCATCCGGCACCCAACCACTCTGCTCCTCCACGTACAGCTCCCAGAGCTTCAGCAGCACCAGGTTCTCCTTCCCATACCACTCCAAGACTGGAGAGAGGGCTCTTACTGCCTTCTACAGTTTACTTCAACCTTTTCCTTCATGGCCAGCAGGTGAAGGGAGGTCATTCTCCCCCTGTACTCTGCCCCAGTGAGGCCACATTTGGAGCACTGGGTCCACTTCTGGGCTCCCCAGTTCAAGCAGGACAAGGAACTGCTGGAAAGATTCCAGAGGAGGCTGGAAGATGATCGAGGGATTGGAGCATCTCTCTGCTAAGGAAAGGCTGAGAGACCCGGGGCTGTTTAGTCTGGATAAGGGCAGACTGAGAGGGGATCTCATCAGTACTGACTAATATCTAAAGGGTGAGTGTCCAAAGGATGGGGTCAGACTCTTCTCAGTGGGTGCCTGGTGACAAGACAAGAGGCAACGGACAGAGGCTGGAACACAGGAAATTCCATCTCAACATGAGGAAAAACTTCTTTCCTTTGAGGGTGGCAGAGCCCTGGAACAGGCTGCCCAGAGAGGGTGTGGAGTCTCCTTTACTGGAGATATTCAAAACCCGCCTGCACGTGTTCCTGTGCAACCTGCTCTGGGTGACCCTGCTCTGGCAGGGGGTTGGACTAAATGATCTCTAGAGGTTCCTCCCAACCCCTACAATTGTGTGATTCTGTGATTCCTGCTGATTCCCAGTCGTGGCTCACTCCTCTTTCTCTCGCTTGTCCTCTGCTCTCTCTTTCTACTTCTGTGACGGTTCAGCCCCACTCCAACTCCCAAAGCCCACACACAGCCACGGAGCTGACATGCTGGTTGCTGTCACCGTGCCACTCGCCCTGCTCGTGTCTCATACCCCTCCGCCCTCCCGCCTGTCCTGTCTACTTAGATTGGGCAGGAGCTGGCTGCTGCTTGGTGTTTGTATGACTGTCAGCCCTTAGGCATCATCAGGAAACACATCAATAAAATAAACTCTGGAAAACAAACAGGGTTTCAGTATTGAAAATGGGTTTACTCATTACTGAAAAGTAGCAGTTCAGGGACAAAAAAAAATCAGTTTTTCAGGACTTCACAACTAGAATAGAAAAGTTGAGGCAGGAGGTTTTGTTGAATGCTGTGTCCTACAGACATTGCTGGGGAGTTGAGAAAAAGCAAGCATCATCTCTCAGGGCAGTGTGACCAGGCTAACACAGCTAAAGATTATTTATTTACTTTTTTTTTTCATTGAAGTGCAGCCCAGTCTCTAGCAATGACAAGGGGTCACTTCACATCTACGGCAAAGACCCGTCGTGCAGCACAGAGGGTTCCTCTGCTTTACAGGACAGAAATGCTCCTCTGAAGTGTCTGCCCTTCTTTTTGCAGCAACTGCAACAGCAACTGCTGCAAAAACACAAGTCCAGAAAACCCAAATGAAACTCACCAAAAAAAAGCAAGGCCCCACGACTGACAGACACTTTAAATATTTTGGCCTAAATAATGAAAAAGGCTCCCAAATAAACACTGTTAGGATTAGCCAAGATGATGAATGCTACAAGACTGTAAAACAATAAAAATCAAAGCCAAATTTAACAGCGTTATTTAGCATATGGTACAGATAGAGGAAAGATAATAAAGTAATTCAAAGAGCTAGAAGTTCCCCATTACAGCTTCTGAATCTGTAGATTCTCTGTACAATTTTGGCATAACACACGCAGAGAATAACAGCAGAAAAGAAATTCAGCTGTTGGGGCTGCAGGAAATCCCATGGGAGGCATTTTTCTTAAATGTGTATTTAAATTTCATTTTTCTGGAATAAAATGGATTCATTTTTTTCTGCAGTTTTAGGAATGAGGCATAAAGCACCACCAAGAATCACAGATCTCCTCTGCGCCCACTTTCTGTAACTAAGGGTCACTCTGGAAGAGCGATCCAACACAGAGAGGGATTAATGACAGCACATTTATGTCAGGTTGGGTTTGTCACATCAAGATTGGCCTCCTCTCCCAGCCTATCTGTCTGGGAATCATTTGCTTAACAAACAGCCCAGCGCATCCACACCATCTCTCAGCGGGATGCTTCCAGCCATACCTGTGGCAGAAATGGATTGCAAATTGCTCACTTGCACACTACACTGTCACAGAATGATACGGGGTTGGAAGGGACCTCTGGAGGTCACCTAGTGCAACCCCCTGCCAGAGCAGGGTCACCCAGAGCAGGTTGGACAGAAACGTGTCCAGGTGGGTTTTGAATGTCTCCAGAGACAAAGACTCCACCACCTCTCTGGGCAGCCTGTTCCAGGGCTCTGCCACCCTCACAGGAAAGAAGTTCCTCCTCATGTTTAGATGGAATGTTCTATGTTCAAGTTTGTGCCCATTACCTCTTGTCCTGTCACTGGGCACCACTGAAAAAAGACTGGCTGCATCCTCCTGACACTCACCCTTTAAGTATTTATAGGCATTGATCAGATCCCCCCTCAGATGCTTTTCTCCACCCTAAAAAGACCCAAGTCCCTCAACCTTTTCTCATAAGAGAGATGTTCTAGTGCCCTCATCATCTTCGTAGCCCTTTGCTGTACCCTCTCCAGCACTTCCCTGTCCTTCTTGAGCAGGCGAGCCCAGAACTGGACACAGTAAGCAATATATGCTATACCCAAGCAAAGAACAGAATTGCCACTGACTTTAAAGAGGTCTCCTTTGTAATGCTGCAGGCGTAGGAGCTGCTGGCGTGAGAGCCCCTCTTCAGTGTCAGTGATGAAATAACACCACCAGATGCCTCCCTACCTGTCCATACTTGTTGATGCACGGACGCGAGAGCCAGCACAGCACGGGAACCGAAAGAATACACATCTGGATGCCAAAAAGCATTTATTGCAGCAGTTGCTCTGGGAACTGTCTTTCCCACTGAGTAGCCAGATACACAGAGCTGGAAATCCTAGCACAGGGTAAGCAGTTCCAACAGCAGATTAAAAGACTCAAAATACAAGGGTGTTAGGGTAAAAAGAACTAGAAGCACAGGACTTATGAGGAGCGGCCCCAGGAGCTGGGGTTGTTGAGCCTGGAGAGAAAGAGGATGAGGGGAGACCTTCTCGCTCTCTCCAACTTTCTGAAATTAGGGTGTAGCCGGGGGGGTCGGTCTCTTCTCCCAAGTAACGAGTGATAGGACACAAGGAAATAGCCTCAAGTTGCGCCAGGGGAGTTTTAGGATGGATATTAGGACAAAAGTGTTATCAAACATCAGAACAGGCTTGTTGTGAAGTGGTTGAGAGAAGTGGTTGAGTTGCCATCCCTGGAGGTATTTAAAAAGCAGGTAGACATGGTGCTGAGGAAAATGGTTTAGTGGTCATTTAGGTTAATGGTTGGACTCAATGACCTTAAAGGTCCCTTCCAACCAAAACAATTCTATGATTCTATGAAAATCAAGAGGAGACAGTGCAGAGTCACCAGCATGAAGCACGCTGCTCACCTCAAAGCTCAGCTGGGGAGGCTTTTGCACAAGTGAGGCCAGACACAGCTGGTCTGCAGCAACAGCTTAGTTCCCCAGAAATGAGCTGGGCTTGAGGGGCCTGAGTGTTGCAGAGATGTGTAACCTACAAACAGGCAGCCTCCGGCAGCAATGGAGACAAGCTCTGTGGCTCCTAGCGCACCAACATCTCCTGAAAGTCTGAGCAACAGAACCTGGAGCAAAGGCCAAGGTAGGACCATTATGGATGGTCCACATCAAGTGCCAGAGAAGGACCACAGCCCACAGACTCTGCAATAGCCTCTCCCTGGTCACAACTGTAGAGGTTTTATGGGAAATAACTTGACCATGTTTCAATCTTTATAGGGACATGAAGCTTCTCCCAAGAAGCAGGAGCTATGGACACCATGGAAGTGTCTCCACTTGGCCCCTCAGAGTTGCAGTCCCTCAGGCTCCCCATTTCCCAACCGTGTCAGTACTGAGATATTTGGCAGCAGCAGAGGAAGCCACTGAGATCTATACATGCTTTACACTCACATACACAACTAAAAACAGTACAGGGTCATATAACTAGAATCTTTCCATATGGAAACGCATTCCACGTATGGAATAGCTCTTGTAATCACAAAGGAGAGGCAGCAGGAAAGTCTTTTCTGGTGGAAAGAGCAGATGCGAAGGCCTGGTGTGATTTCCCTGCAGGTTTTCTGCTTTCTTGTAAGTGCCTGTGACCAAAATTAATGACCAAACAGCCAAAGCTAATCACTCACACTGTTTTCAATAAGTGAGCTATTCATACCCATTACAGGTTATACCTCACATTTATTCTGAACCTTTCATCCTAAGAATGTAAGTGTTCTTTACAAACCTGCAACACAGAAATGGGACCCAAACCACTAACTTCATTAGAATTAATGATTAATATTACCCAGAAGCCAGCCCTAGACCAAACACCGATACAAACAGTCATTTTCTCAGACAGTAACAGAGATGCTCTATAATGGCTCTTCACAGCAATAGACTGGAGGGAAGGAGAAACCCAGCGTGATCAGCTAACGAGGAGGGAATATTTAGGTAGGGAACATTTAGCTTTAGCTACAGGAGGTTTGCATTTAAGCTCCAGGAGAGGCACTGGATATATTATTCTGGCAGGTCAGTTTCTTGAGTTATTACTGTCACAAAATTACATCTATGGCCACTGTTTAGGGATCCCAACCATCACAGGTACATGTCACAGATTTCCCAGCAGCAAGGACAATATTGAATGTTCATATCCTGGAGATACGAGCATGGGGCTTGGCCAGAGCTGCAACTGGGCCGTGCCTACAAGGAGCAAGATAGAAGGAAAAAGGGAAAAGAGCACATTTGAAACCGGGAACTGGGGTACAGGAAGGGGAGCAGGGGCGCTGCGGAGTCTGGCTGGCTCTGCTGACCACAGGATGGAAAAGAAAGAGATCTACTGTTGCTGCTGGGGGGGTCCTCACACCTTATTCCTGTTGGCCATACCTGCCATGCTTTCCCTCCAGGACCACGGTTTTCTTAGCAGCAAAAGCCTCTCTGGCTCTCCAGGGGTTTTGCTGCAGCAAAGCAGGCAGTGGATAAGGGCCATGGTCATTTCACTTCCCATTCGGTCTCCTGCTCTCCTGCTCCAGGCAACTGCCTCATTTGCCCGAGCCTAGAGGGGAACCTGGCTCAGTGTTATGTTCAACATGTCATAAAAATAATTTATTCACTACCAAAATACCCCTCGGTCTGATCAGTCTGACAGACATTAGAGCATGGTATACTCCACTGCTTCAGTTGCCTGGGTAGAAAGCCAGCGAAATGATGCTCAAATAACTGCAATACTATGGATCGCACTAATGACACAGAGTAGAACTTGATCCTGTAATTTGCCAGAATAACTGAACTTTTTTTTCCATTCATACCACATCTTTGTCAACTATCCATTTTGGGAAGGTTGAATCTCCACGACTATGGGTGAAAGAGCTGAATTTACCTCATGGTATATAATATCTGTAAAAATATGTATATAGCAATGTGGTAATTCAGTAAGATGCTCACTCACACATGTACCAATATTTTGATTTTTCTAAATTATTAGGGTTTTGGAGGGAAAAATAGAAACATAAAGCAAAGGTAACCTTGTTTGTGTCCTGGAGTGAGCACACATGGGAGAGCACAGCTCACGTCTCCTTTCTGTGGCTCTAGGGCCACCACGACCTCACGTTTCTGCCCCAGGCCTTTTTTTGCCCCCTAAGTATTTTCAATGCTGTTGTAATTTCTTTCTCAACTTTGTAAATACTAGTTTGTTTGGGTTTTTTTAATATAAACACAAGGAACCGGGGCTCCTTCCATATGTGAGAAATCCTCCTTTCAGTGCCTCACCCCTACCAGTTACCAGACTATTTGCAGTGAGGAGAATGTGGAGAAAATTCTGCCATGGCCTCTTCATCACTGAGACAGGGGCTGTTGTCTCTGAAGCTTCGAGGCAGCCTCAAATCTCTCTTGAGACGTGTTCAGTGGGGAAACCAAACCCTGTTCAGAGTGCATTTTTAAGAATTTCAATTTTTTTGGTTTTCGTTGTATTAAATATTCATAATTTCTACGTTAAAAGTTCTCTATTTCTACCTTGCTGCACTACGCCCCTATTTTGGAACTTCAGACACCTCTGCTGTGAAAATTAAAACTCCACTTTAAAGTCTGGAGAGAGGAATTATATGCCATTTGCTGGAACAGGTTTCACACCAAAATGGGAGCGTGGAACACGCTTCTTCCTCATAATTACCATGGAATTTGTTCAGAAGGAATCTGACACAACCAACAAAAATATGAACGAGAAGAAATGTGTGTTAATGAAATATCACATACTTGGAATCGATACAAAGATCACGACAACTCATAGCAAGAACAAACATTTCTGGGAGTAGGAAACTCCAGCTGCAAACATGCTATAAGTTTAGCAGAAATGGCCCTATCACTGAGTGAAATGTCATGGCATAAAGTGATAATATATTAAGAAAACTTTTGAAAAATTATACTAGGGGTTCCTAAATGGATAGTCATGTTTAATTAGGTTTAAGAGAAAATATGGCAAGGGATCCTCACACAACAGAGTAGAGTGCTGTTAACTTTGGCTGCATCCTGAATTTTCAATGAGATTTCTCCTATAAAAAACATTTTGCTGTTGAAAACACTAGGGAAAAATTGCCTTGCTGATCAAAGAATGCCCCCTTTTGGAAGATGCCAATCCCATAGACTGTAGATACCTCACCAAGGCTGCTCTGAACACCCTGCTCACGGGTTCATCATTTTTTCCCTGCTTGGAAGACCATGCTCTGTGGATTAGCAGTGGAGTTCACTTTATACCGCTAACTCACAAATGTATTATATATGCAGACTAATGTTAACTAGTACTATTTAGCATCTGTCAGCCTAAAATTGGTGCACGAAGCCAGTCATTTGTGTCATTCGCTTTTCCTGACCAATTTTATAATTCATCTCTAACTATATTGACTTTTCAGCACGGCATTGAGCTTCATTTCGAGAGCAGCAGCTAGTAAAAGTTAATGATCCAAAAATGTTACTATTTTAAGCTCACGGTGGGACCAACCAATCATTTCTAACCACGAAGTTAAGGGTTTTGCTTCACAGCCCTCTGCAAAGGCTGCAGCAGCTGCAGGTCCCAACCTCTCTGGTCCATTCCATCCCCAGCGCTGGAGCAGCAAAACTTAAAAGTACTTGGGACTTGACAAGTTCTCCCTCATGTGAAATACAGGTGAAACTCCAAGGAGGATCCCAGGCACCAGCATATCCCATCCCATCCCATCAGGTTTGCAATCATAGAATCATACAATGGCTTGGGTTGGAAGGGAACTTAAAGACCACCCAGCTCCAATCCCCTGCCCTGGGCAGGGACACCTCCCACCAGACCAGGTTGCTCAAAGCCCCCTCCAACCTGGCCTTGAACCCCTCCAGGGATGGGGCATCCACAACTTCCTTGGGTAACCTGTTCCAGTGTCTCACCACCCTCACAGCAAAGAATTTCTTCCTAATACTTCACCAAAATCTCTCCTCTTTTAGTTTAAAACTGTTACCCCTTGTCCTATCGTTCCAATCCCTGACAAAGAGGCCCTCCCCAGCTTTCCTGCAGGCCCCCTTTAGGGACTGGAAGGGGCTCTAAGGTCTCCCTGAAGCCTTCTCTTCTCCAGGCTGAACAACCCCAACTCTCTCAGCCCATCTTCCCTAACAGTCCTCGACTCCATCACTGCATCACTGCAGGAGGAGCAGAGCGGAGGGAGTAATTCTGCCCAGTTGGGATTTTTACAAGTAGGTGGAAGTCCCACTTTTTTCTTTTCTCTCTCCAGTTCCCGTTACAGAAGAGATGGGAGCTTCCTCCTTCCAGTGGAGGAGAAGGTATTTCTCAGTGGAGCAACAGTTCAACATGAGGGGAGCGCAGCAGAGGGGGGAGCGCCAGCAATCGCCTCTGGCCTTTATGAGGGTGAGAGTGACTGACAGATGAGCCAGGACTAAATCTCTGAAGACAAATCTTGGGGCTTTGACCTTTAAACAATATAAAATCCCTTAAAAAAAAACAACAAAAAAACCCCCCAAAAAACCCCTTAAATTCAGGGCTTAAGCTTCTGAGAAGCTCCATAGGCCATTTCAGATCCTGGGGTCCAATTTTATAGCGTTCTTTTTCAGCACTATTTTGTTTCTGCTAGGAAAGAAAATCCAGATACTACTTTTAGACAGAGTTAAGAATAGGAAGCAAAATGGGCACATTCTAGCAGCTGGAAAAATTATGCCTAGAATTAAACAATATAAGTGGACAACATAAAGCAGAGCTGTTCTTTCTCATTTGCTTTTTTCTTTTTTTGAAATGCCACAGATAGAGCCTTTATTACAGCACCACATTCCACCTCCAGCAACGGATGTCCAATTGCATCTTTTAGGAAATATTGCAGAAACACATTAACGCTGGGATTAAGTAACTGGCACTATTTGCTGCCCTTGATTTTCGAATTCTCATTGGCTTTTATTATTTTCTTTCCCTCCCCTCAACAGAACAAGATAATTAGACAGAAGCAAATAAGATGTACAGAGCTAGAAAACAGAAGAGCCTGACATGTGTAGTACATGCTGTCAGCCATATGGCATTCTATATATATTGTTACAGATGAAAATTGTACTACACACTGCGCTGTACATTAACACTGGAATGGTATACAGTAATTCATGTGCATAAACTGATACTATCCACTGTGTTGGCTAATAGATTTTTGAAGTTTTCTCCATAGCATTTTATTTTAAATGACAGTGTTTTCTATTAATGGGTGGGCACTGTCAGTTTGTTGACCCTGGTCGGGAAGGATGTCTTTTTGTTCAAATGGCAGCCATCATTTCTGTGAAGTGATGCATGTAAAAAAGTCAGTAAATGCAATTCACCTCACACGCGGCTGTCACTCAATTTGACATCTACATGTTGGAGTATTTTCTCAAAGTTTTCTCCATGTGACCTGCAAGTTAAAGATCAGGGAGGTTACCTTCATCCAGCCCATCCATGTGTCAATCATTCCCACCTAAAAATGAAAGTTACAAATAAACTGCAGCTACTATTTATACTCTGCTGCCTGTCCCATCTTTTTCATGTCAATCTTGCCGTTTCTCATTATGGCTACATCATGCTCCCCCCCCGACTTCTTCTTTGTGTATCCCAGATTAAGTTTCTTTGTTTTTCTGCTGCGGTCTGAGTGTGTAAAGTCCTTAATGCCTTAGCTCTCTTTTTCTCCTGTGTGATAACCTCAAAAAGAAACTTAGAATGATATTAGTGGTCTTTTTAAAGCAACGCATGGCTACAAATCCAATACAAACTCTCTTCTCCACGGGGACACACGTGATGCCGGGGAAGTAAACACAACTCTGCAGTCACCTGAAGCGAAACCATCCTGTCCATACAAAGGATGCAAAGCCTATTTTAGAACAAACTGAGAGATCTGCCAAAATGCAGAGCCAGGGACACGACTGTTGTCACTGTATGGGCCACCCGTGGGCTCGTGTGGGGATGGACCAGGTAGCTACACAGCACCAGTCCCTCCTCCTGCTCTCCTGAGGGTCCTCACCAAAAAATCCACTTACTAAGGAGTTGTGTACAAGAGAAGGAAAAGGTTCATTGGTGTATTGGGAGGGATGAGATCGATTTTGCCCCTGGGTGGGAAAACTGACAGCTCAATAGTTTGAGATCCCCAAGACTTAGATTTCCTGCATTTTGAGGTGCTAAGTGGAAAAGGAGTTTCCCTTGTCATTGGTGTATTATTGTCATTGCCCGTTAGAAACGAGGCATTTTATACATGCAGAAAATGGACTTGAACAGAATTAAGCCAAGGAAAAGAAAATATTACTGAAAACAACCTCCCTGAAAGTGGACGTGGTTTCTATACAGCCCTGTTCAGTCTAATGTTAAGTGGTTTGATGTCAGTGAAGTTTCCCTCTCTTCCTCTTCTAGTTTATTATCCATAACTGCTAGAAAATTTCTTCCAGTATTCAAACTCCTCACCTGTACTTTAAAAAAATGCTTCATAAAATCATGACCTTTTCCTAATTAACAGTCAACTTTGTTCCCCATCCCTTGAACACTGAACTGGAGAATAACTTAGAAACAGCCCAAGAAATCTTGAATAACTTCAGCTAGAATAAAACTCAATGGGAAGATCAAGCAAAGGGACTCACAACCCTGTTCAGATGTGGTACATGAGGTTTTACAACCTTGGACGCATCCAGGGAATTCAGAAGCAAGAGAATATATTCTGCCTGTCTCTGAAGAACTGTATTTCCAAGCACCATCTCCTTGGAAGTGCCTTATCTGGCAGACAAAAATAAGTCATTGCAGTGCAAAGAGCAGAAAATACTTTTTGGCTTGAAATGTTACACCAGGGAGTCCCTCTCACATTCTTTCTCTTCTGCTCATCAATATTTTGTACTTCAAACAAAGAAGAACTGGCTTAACAGAGAAGACGCAAATGCATGAAAATATCTCCATATATCTGAATGCATCTCCAAATATCTCAGTGGTTGAGTTATTTTCCTTAATGGTGGGAAATGTAAACTCCAGTCATCTTAGGCAAAAGAGGTTTAGGATGGATATTAGGATAAATTTTTACACTGAAAGGGTTGTCAAGGATTGGAACGGGCTGCCCAGGTAAGTGGTGGAGTCACCGTCCCTGGAGGTATTTATAAGCTGGGCAGATGTGGTGCTGAGGGACATGGGTTAGTGGCGGTTTTGTCAGTGTTAGGTTGGACTCAATGACCTTAAAGGTCCCTTCCAACCCAGACAATTCTATGATTCTATGACTTCATCACATCAGTGACATGGCTGGTTACCTCACTGGTCTACTTACACTTCTCCAGCCATGCCAGAAGATAGTATTTTATATATCAAATTCACGTGGCCAAACTATGCAGTAATAAACCAACTAGATCAAGTCATTGTTTGTTCTTTGGTCACTCCCATCTAGCTCAATGGCCTACAGCTCGCAAAAGAGCCTCAAGAACCATCTGTCTTAAAGAGCTTCCATCTATTACATGACATCTTGCTGGAATAAGTGCATATGACAGACACCTCACATCTGCTGAGATGTGGCACTGAGTCTCGGCACCTCACTGGTTCTGTCGGCTCCTAGAAATTCAGAGGGGAGGTGAAATGTCCATCCTGCTTCTGCTCATCTCTCTTGAGGGCAAAGCTTCTTGACTAGGCTACAAACTGTGAGGAATTCCTTCTGATTTCTGACATAGCTACCAGTGAGGATGGTATTTTCACAAGGTGGTTTGTACGAACTGTGGCTGTACTAAATGACATATTTTACAGCTATTTTGACTGCATTGCTGTTTACATTTCAGACTTTCAAACCTACATGAAACAGTCTAAGTTTACCATTTAATCGAAGAATGGTCCCTGGAAATTTTGATTTAGGAGACCCAGCATTTGAGCTCACATTTACAACTCATGCTCACTGACCAAGGGGTCTGTGCTCCCCTCATAGGAGGGCTCAGGCATAAAATTCCTGGACATGGTGACGACCCTCATCGCTTTCTTGTGCCTCAGCTGGAGCACAGAGGAATGGACTGAGAAACAGGAGGAGTAAAATATTGCAGTGAACTTTTAAACTAAAATAGCAATAGACAGTTAGATAATTAAATGGGAAACCAGACCCAAATGTCAAATAAGGAGGGAGACATCAAAGAGAAACAGCAATCTCTGATAAAGATCAAGAGAGAAAACTAAAATTTTTATGGCATATGCTGACAAATGGCTGAAGTAAAATATAACAAAGTAACTTGGTTTAGCAATATTTCTACAGATTGTCTGAACTACACTGCTGCAGAGATCAAAGGATAGAGCTGGAAACAAAATACCAAAAGAAATGACACACTCCTACCTCTCCCCCCCGTCCCCCACCCTTTTTAAATTCATATTTCAAACCTAAGACTCAGAGGTTGGGAATTTCTAAAGAGTTTCTGGAAAGGTCACTCCATGATGTGAGCAAGTGGGAACTTTTTATTTGAAATTTCTTTTTAGTTTGTTTTTTTTTTTTTTCCCCATTAGGAAGGTGTTCAGAAGGCAAGTCCAGCCTGTCTCTAGCTCACATCTTCTCTCAGCTGAGTACCAGATTGCACACCGGGATGCCCAGTTCTCCTCTGCATTTTGGGGTATGACTCAGTCACATCTCTTTAGCAGATGGGTTTTCTGCATTTTTCCCAACAATGCTCCCATTGTTATTATTGAAACTTTTCCTCCCGCTTTAAACCCAATCCTCTTTATGTGCAGATTAACCCGCTGGTTCTGATGACGGTGCTCCTCTATCAACACTTGCAATTCGTGTGCATCTTCTACAAAGAGAATAACCTCTTATTTTTACTTTTCTTTGTTGACTTGTTCATCACTTTATCATACATGTTAGCTAAATAGATTTGTCAATTGAGGCATTTAGAACATTTTTATTCATAAAAAAGCCAACTGTAATTAATTTAAAGTTTATTTGCAGTGATCACAAATGCATGACCTCCACCAATTATGTTTTTTTCATACTTTCCAATTACTTGAAAATTAAAAATGAAGTTTCATGAGGAAAACAATTTTTCCATCCTACTTGAAAGCCAGCTCTCAAGATAGCTGGTAATATCAAGAGACTGGAAGATAAAGATTATCTCTGACTCTATTCTCCTCCTACATGAGAACAAAGATTGTTTTTATAAATGGAACTCAGATTCTTCCTCCTCAATGAAAAATTACTGTTCTCAAAAATCAGATACCCAGGTGAAATCCTGGAGTATATGTTACATGCAAGACTAAACTAGATTTAATGACCATAATGACCTTTTCTGGCTTAAATGAGGTACCAGATTTGCTGGAAGTAGCGTATGGGGCCATCAAATTTCTGCAAAGGCGTGATGGTTAAAAGGAAATTGCAAATACACGGGAGGGCAAGGTTTAGCCATTTGACAGGAGGCACAAATGTTGACAGATAAAGTGGTTTAGCCAGTTTAAAATGTCTACTTAGTTTAAATACAAAATTACTCTTCAGTCAGTTCTTGAAAGCTGGAATAGAGTAGAACACTATTCTGCACCATAAAATGTGTGCAAAATGCTGTAAAGTCTCTGGTGGAGCTTTTGCCATTTTCTACTGGGTCTCAGTGTTTCACCTTCTCTGCAGAGTGAGTAAATACCGATTCCCATCACCAGCTACACAGAAGTAAGAGAGCTACAAGTTGAAGGCAGAACAAGGGCCAAACTCTTGCTAGCAGGAAGAGGATGTTTATTGCTACCCAAAGCTCTGCTGCTTGCAAAAGAGACGTATTATATGGAACTCATTTTAATATTTAAAAAAAAAAAATTTATTCACATAAAGGGGGTTGTTCAGAATCACAAGTGTTAATTGCTACAGCTTAGAAAATGTGTGTATGTGCAAGCAGAGGCAATGGATTGAACTGGTAGAAACTCACCATAGTATTTACCAATTCAATCTTTATTATTAGATGCTAAAGGAGATGAAGTGCATTAGACTGGGTTTGATCCTTTAACTTACATGCTTGCAATGAACAAAGCAAAATAAACCATATATTTTAAAAAACTATTTGTCTCCTATGTATAATATATGCCGACATTTCCTCCCCATTGAATTATCTTTTGCCATTCATTATACTCATCCACTGCATCTTTCCCCTGATGACTTTATATTTATAGTTCTGTGTCTTCTATTTTTTCATTGCTTCTTTAGACTGTGGACTCAGAAATCAAACATGGTGCCAGAAGAGACAACTGCTATTGGATTCTTCCAGGGCTTCCTAATTGGCTTTGGGATCTTTGTCATTTCTTACCCTCATTCCTTAATGGGTATAATTCCAGAATATAATACAATTTACATACCTCATATGAATTTGCAAGAACTAACAACCAGTTCCTGTAACTGCTTGCACCTTCCTGCACTTGCCTCCCCTGGGACACTTTACCTTCCCACAAGGAAGCACCCTGGCACATACAGTCTTTGCTTTCAAAAGAAGTTCTCTTCCCTCTAATTTAGTGTTTCTATAAGATCAGTACTTATTAAATACTGCTTCTGAGCATACTTAGGTTGATGAGACACTCTGGTATAAAGTCTCATCTCACTTGATTGGCATGAGCCTGGCTTTAAATAGGATACACAGGAGAGCTAACTTTGGCAAGTTACTGCTTAATCACAAAATAATAGAATTCTGAGGGACTTTTCGAGGTCATTTAGTTCATCTCAAGCCACAAAAAAGATTTTGGTACCTATTAACTTCTGAGGCCAACCAGCTTCCATAGACAGAGCTACCACAAGCCCTCTGTAAGATCTACTCCAATGCCTTGCATACCACCCAGCCAGTAGGGCCCCTCTAGACTTAAAATAATTTAAAATAAAGCTTCAAGTGAAGTCCTGCATTCCAAACTACACAAAATTGCTATTAATTTAAAAACAAAACAAAAAAAAAATTGGCCATTCTAAAAACCCTTCATTCATGGTTGTCTACTGGCAGAGATTTCCAAACTCTAAGAGCAAGAAAAAAAAAATCTATTGTTGCTGATGACAAGCAATAAGCATTCTTTGTTAGACAATAAAGCTTTTTATTTTAATTCCCTGTGACATCAAGACATAGTGTATCAAGTGTTTTTGGTTTCACACTTCACTACCATAGTTTATTTGGAAACAGAAGAGGCGGCGTATAACAACACGCAGTATTACAGGACACTTCTAAGGAACAGACAAATCCAAACTACCTGTCTGAAACTGCATGGAAACTTTGCTCCCTAATTTCTACATTGAACAAGAAGTTTAGTACGTGTATTGTGTTAGGGAAGGATAAGTGGTGGGAAACTGTTGTTCAGTGGTAGTAATTAATGGTATAATTAAGTTTCCCGATTATAAGGCAAGTGATAATGAACTGTTGATTGTTGCAGGTGAAAGAATGAGAATGGCACTGTATCCAACAGGAAGTTTGGTACTTGAAACTCTAACAAACTCAAAACATCATAAATAAACCTTTTTTATTCTCCTTTTCCATCTGAAACAATTGCAAGAGAAACAACAAACTCGAAACAGATACCAATCTCAGTTCCATCAGCATTACATAACTCACATGCAAAATTAAATCATTGCAATACAGTTTAAACCAGTATAAGTACATTGAAGACTGGTTATAAATCTTGTTTTCTGATCCCATCAGCCACCAGTGCATGTCTACAAACTTCCTCATTCAGTTCATCATTGATCAACACTGTAGCGTCCCCCCAGTTACAATCTTTTTTTTTTTTTTTTGTAGGCAGAAAAAAACTAATTTACAGCAGCTTTGTTTCACGAGCTAGCTATACTTTGGCTAGATAGGAATTTGTGATTCGTTTTTGTGTCCTTCAATACCCAAGATTATATTTGTGAGAATTATATGAAATTTCAGAAAGGAAAAATACCCAAAAAGGAGCAACTCTAAGTAGTTTACAAGAAAAACAGAGAAGGGAGAAAGGAAGAGAGGAGAGCTCATCTGGAGCACGAGTCTTGTGAGGAGAGGCTGAGGGAGCTGGGGGTGTTCAGCCTGGAGAAAAGGAGGCTGAGGGGAGACCTTCTCGCTCTCTCCAACTCCCTGAAAGGAGGGGGTACAAAGGGTGGAGTTGGTCTCTTCTCCCACGTAAGGAGGGACAGGACAAGAGGAAATCATCTCCGTGGCCCAAAAAACATTCCACTTCAGTAGGGCAATGCTTTGGCTGGCTAGATCTCCTATTTCACAACACCATCCATGCTACAGTAGTCACCTACTCCCAGCAGAGCGCAAGGAGCCCCGCTTGGGCTGGCAGAGGGGGGGTCCGGCCAGCTGTGCCGCTCTCCCCCGTTTCCTGGCATCTTCTTACCCCAGAGGCACCCTGGCTTTGCAGAGTCCCCTGCCCAGGTCAGACACACAAGGAAGGGAGGATGGGGGACTTCTCCATCTTTTATAGAGCTTGTGGCCATTCAAATCAAGATAATAAGAAGTACTCAGTCTCATGCTCCAGGCTGTAAGATGATCGCTGGAGGCTCTCAGAGAAGAATTTTCCCACAGAGCCAGTGAAAAGTCTGGGTGAGCACTGAGCTTGTGGTCCGTGTTCTCCAGTTTGAGATGTGAGCCCTGGGAGGGACTGGTTAGCAAACTACAGTCCATCCCAGTATAGGCACCAAAGCCACACATTAAAGTTGGGGATTACAACTGATACAAATTATTAAAAAAAAATAACTCCATGCAAGAAGACACAGAACAGCTGTTACCTATTAATTACTGATGATAAACTCAGTACATCAGGCAAACAAGATATAGAGGCACTAAAAAGTTATAATTAATCCAGCAACTGTTACCAGAACCACTAACCAATGAACAGTTTAGCTCAGAGGACTTCGATGCACTTGTTCAACAATGGCAAAACAGGAAAAGCCTTTGCAAGTACCTACATATGCATGTACACAATGTCCCTTTTAACCACCATCAATTGTAAAACAAATGTTAATATCTTAAGCTGGAAGTTTTTGAAACTTCGGAATCAGGCCTGCAAAAACACAGGACTGAATGTGAAGGTCTTTTATTCTTCCTTCTTTTATATGCCTTTATGGTAGGCCTTTCTCCACAGCCACAGAGACTTTATTTCCTCTTACTTTATTAAATAAAAGCTGAGACTCTCAGGAATAAAGCAGGAATCTAAAAATCTGGAATGTAAGCAATGCAGCAAATAGAAATGTGTAAGTGCTGCCCGTGCTGTGGCTGTCTTTGAAGACATAAAGGCAGGCTGCTCTGCAATGAAGAAGGCACTGAGGCAAACTCAAAGAACACATTCCCCATGAAAAAAAAAAACAAACCCTAGAAAAATAACAATACAAATTTCAGGTCAAGAATTTAATCTAAAAATATAGAGAATAGTTCACAAGGAGCAAAAAACAAGAGATATTAAGAGGAAGCCTGCAGAGGAATGTAGCCTACTGTAGGATTATAGGCTTTTGACTCTGATTCTTACCATGAGTAAGGATTAGCTTTGATTACACAACGGCTCTGTTACTATTAGCGACTTGCTCACTTGCCAGTTGCAATAAAAGCAATGCAAGATATAGTTAATTTTGACACGAGAAATGCAGCCACAGGGCAGTTATTTAACCACAATTATGGGAAAAGAGTCCCATTTTTCGTTATCTTCCAGAAGTGGATGCGGAGTTCAGTTTGTACTAAAATCAACATCCTTAAGCATATACTGCTACTCCTAAAATCTCCTCTATCTTTACCCCATATAAATAAACCCAACCAACTCTCTAACCTCAAACTCTCAAGCAATGCTTCTGAAGCAGATTTGGTCTTTAAAAAGCCACTGTTCAGACTGAACGAAATAACCTTTCAGCAGAATCAACCAAAACCATTTCTGTACAGGCACTTTTCACGTGGGATTACCAGAAACTTGAGATTTTCAACTGACTACTGTCCTGGTACGTGGCTAATTCAGTTACAGTACAAATACTCACACACACAATAGCAGAAAGTTAATGTAGAGCATTCATTTTCTCCAAGGGCTTGCGACATTGGCAATGATATCACCACAGAGCTCTATATTGCAAATAAAAAGACAGAGCTCTATATTGCAAATAGTATGACAAGGAGATAAATGCACAAGTTGTGATCCCTCAATAAATTACATTAAGGTCTGATTTTAGGACTAACAGTATTTGATAACTTCCTAGAGACACAGCAACTCAATATATAATAGGTTTTAGACCACCTTTAAAACATCTCTGAACATCAAGCCAGTCATTAGATTTAAGACAGACCGCACTCAGCCCTTTCCCTTTCAAACTGAGTGCCCCCTGTACTGGGTTATGGACTACTGTACCTACCAGTGTTCACTGGACTAATGAATCTTGAACAGGAAAAACTATTAATGCTCCTGTCCCATCCATCTATACCTCAAATAAATCACTTGAGAGACGAGATTTGAATTTCACTATTCAAAGGACGAAATCAAACATACATCTCTATTCACGCAACACATTTTCTTGTATAAGTACTTTGACCGCAGGTCTTTGCAAGATATTTTGGTGTTCAGATCACTTTCTTCCTTTTGCTTCCACCCTTCCCCAGCTACAGCTTGGAATATTTTTGGGGAACAAGTCTTGCAGCTCTTCACTTGGCCTTGTCAAAGCTGATACTCAGATGAAGAAGGATTCTCAGGCGATTCACAAACATGGGTGAGGAACAGAAGCATTTAAAGCCTTGGGCACCTTCAGGTCTTTATAGCCAGGAAGTTAAAGTTTTTTGGAACTCCATTTTGAAGTTAGTCAGTAAATTTTAGTTAATATTAAGGTGCCTATGGGTACAGTATAGCAGCCAGCTGAAGAATACGTAAGACTTAGGTTAGCTCTGAAAGGGGTGATCTTGACCTTTCCATCCTGATTGTGCATCTCCAGTGCTGCTTCTGTCTCAGATTGAGCAGTCCATGCAAGAAACTAAACTTTCTTTTTCCTTTCTCAGATGAGCATGCTTGCAGCAGCATCAGCTTGCTGATCAGAGTGTCTGATTTCAAGCTTTGCTGTCAGTGCTGGACAGACCAGGACCATGAGCCCAAGAACCAGGTGAGAGCCCAGAGTGCTCCTTTTGGCAGCATCATTTTAATTCAGTTGCAAAATGCATTCCTAACCACTTTCTACTTAATTGCCCTCATTGCAATGGGCATTTCAGGAGAGAGGTGAAAGTCCAGCTCAGTTTCTGATAAGAGGTTTGTTCAAAGTGAGGTATGATGGGACCTTAGCTGTATTCATTTAAAAGTAGCATATTGTGCTAACTTTATCTACAATAACTGTGAAAGTCTGATGCAAGCGACACTTTAATCTACTACTAATCTTGTAACTGGTAAATACTTCCTTGTTTCAAATCCAAATTATCTGAGGCCTCTAGAAGGAACAGGATTCTGCTGATTAAGGAGAGCGTTAACACCTCCATGGACTATCCTGGATTTTAAGAGAAAGCTTCACATACTGAATTGAAGGTTTAACTCTTGAAAAGAGTTTTTTCCTTCCTCATTACTTGCGTGGCCAAGATGGAAGTTTACTATGCAAATTTTCAGAAAAAAAGCATTTGGGAAGAGAGTTTGAATACTGTCATTATCCTTACCTATTTGTCTTAGCCTAGAATCACAGAACTGTAAATAATTACCTTTAAAGAAATCAGACAAAAGCACTGTAAATAAAGATACCCTTTAAGCCCTCTTCTTGTTTTTATTGTACACCACACTATAAAGATTTTCTGGTACCATAACCGAGTGAAAGGGAGCACACAGTCCTTTCTTTTTCTGATACACTATTACAGATTTGTTAATAGTTTGTTTATATTGATTTAGTTCCTTTTTTTGGCCAGTAAAGGAAGCCTTTCTTTGAAGGCACCAAAAGTGATGTCTTTCTGATCTATGGAGCTGGTATATAGCTGAGTAAGATTTTGCATCACTTTATTAATTGGCATACATAGCTATAATTACGGTGCTCAAAACACATTCTGTTATGTTAAGTAAAGGAGATTATTTTTTTTCTGGAATCTTTTCAGCTGGAAAGGCCTCTTTGGGAAATTTGTGATGAACACCCATGCCCTAAGACAGTGCCTGTACGCGCACAAACTGCCCTCTTTGTACCTCCGGAGGGATGAGCTGAGTGTCGAGCTCTGCAAAAGTTTACAGCAGCACCATCTACCGGGGAAGCCTCACATCTGGTGCTACACTGCAGATTCCTGCTGCATGTTCAAAAAGAACAGAAAGGAAAAGTTGTGACAACAGTTTCAAGTGGTAGACACTGTCCACGGTTGTAAATGACACTCATAGGGGCTCTCATGAATCAGCACTACATAAAGATCTTCTCGCTTCTCAGGCTGCAGCACATCACTGGACTCTTTCCTGGTCCTTCAGATGAGTAGAAAGGAAGAGAGAGGCCACATGGTGTCCTTTCCCTGCACGTGTGTCCTGTCCCTGTCCTTTTCCCGCACCCTGCACGGTGTCCTGTCCCTGTTCTTCTAGGACAAACTGTCCTTCACTTCATCTAAAGCTCTACCATTAAATTCAAAGGCAGGAAGGCTGCTCTTTAATGACGTTCATCTATTTATATCTCGGTTCTTAAATAACTAGAAATCTCTTCTCTGCATGAACAGGAGCAACTACAGAATATTTGTGAATGCATGAAAGCATTACAATACATGATTTTTGTTCTATGCTTTCTAGAAGTGCAGTCCTCTTAGGTGGAATTATCAGGATTAATTTAAGGACCATTAAAGGACAAAGCCCTTCTTAAAAATGGAACCAGACCAATTTATCTCTTGGTTGCCAAGAAATGCATTTAGGAAAAATCAGCTACTTTGCATTTAGAACATGAGATAATTTAGTAATGTCAACATCCAACAAAATGGACTGAAGTGCTAAAGTGACTACTGCCAGGGTGTAATTAAGACTTGAGTCTTAAAGGTTATAAAGCAGATATACCTGTATTCCACTGGGATTGACTCCACTACAGTGTCTCATTATTTTTTAAGAACAATGGCAAACCATGTCAGACATCTTGCTGCTGATTTAATAACACTAAGCTTCTAGGAGACAACCTTTATCTTTCAGTTAAATCTGAAATAGCAAACAGTTCGTTTAAAGAAAGGAAAGAAAAAATTGCAGCTATTCACCTTTCCTCACACAAAAACCTCAAAGCACAGAATACAATCTACAAAACATCAAAGACTCAATTTGCAGGAGTTTAAATACGCACACACCCACACAGGAAAATGTCACCAAAATTACACAGTTCTTTTACTAAATTTACCAGGTTTTAGTCGGATTATTTTGAAGGCTTTTTGTTTACTTATTCTTTGGGGAAGTTTTTCTCCCATAGCTGTAATAATATATGTTAGCTCTTCTATTTCCACTAAATCTTTTCTAATACCGGTTGATGACAATAGTGTAAAGCAATTCAGGTAACGCTGCGCATAGAATTGATACAAGACGTTATAATAGTTAGGTTTATTTTCATGCATTTCTCAAAACAGCCTTATATTTAACTATTCAAAGTTATACTCCTTAAAGTTTATCCATTAATCTTCTTACAGGGACTTTTGGATCTTTTCCCCAAGGGTCCGGAATTAATTTAGAAACTACCTGTGTTATATCCACGCAGTAAGCTACAGTGATTTTTTTAAATATGCTTTAATGCAACTTTAACACCTAATTTCATTTTTTATGATGTCCAAACAACAATCTGTATTGGCTCCAAAGTTTCACCACCTTTTTTAACCTTCAGTAAGTAGCTGTTTTGTTTCAACTGCAAATTTTAGCGTCTTTTTGCTCATACTATACCCTGAAAGTTAAGAGATTGAATGAGACCCAACAGGAACCCTTGGGATACATCTTTGCTAATTTTTTTGTCACACTAGAAGTTGACTGTTGTTCTAATGGTGGGTTTTTTTCCTGATTAAAAAGTAGTTACAAAACTGAAGAAAAATTAACTCTCCCTCTGACAATACAGTTCTCCTACCAGCTTATCACAGACATTTGAAAGCCCAAATTTACTATGTTAACTAGTTAACAATAATAAAAATTCTACTAGACCAGAAAGACATGATTTTCAAAGCAGTTATATTTTTCCCAAAACTCTCACAGTGCAGTTATCATTAGATCTGGTTGGAAACAAGAATTTTCCCCAAGAATTTCTTTAATTTTTTTTTTAAGACAGAAATATGAACTTTTCATCCAAACCCCAAACATTCAGTTTTCAATGGAGAGGATCCTGATGGTGCTATTGGGAAGGCTGGCAGGAGCTGAAATTTTCCAATGGAAAAAACCAGCTTGTGCACACATACAGACAAGATTCTGTCAAAAAAAAAAAAAAAAAAAAAAAAGAAAAGAAGGCAATTCTTCATTAGTAGAAAATTTTGTGTCATTCCTACTCATCATTTCAAGTGATTTCCCTACAGCAATGAGAGGCTTCCTCAATCACTTGGGTGTTTACTTAAATGTACACAATTTTTACTGTGTGCCCATAATAGAGCATTGTACCCAGCAGGTAAGAAAGATTGGATATTTTATTGAACAGTTCCAACATTTAAATGTTGAAGTCCACCTAGATTAGATTATATGTTGTTTTTCCAATTTTTTTTGTTTATTTCAGCTCTGTCATTGTTTGACATACCAATACTCACTGCTGCCTTTGTCCGTCACTCTCTGCCAGTCTTGCTTTTGATACATTTGAAATAATTTCTTGTTTATCTTTCTGTCTTCTGTTATCTGGTCTTCAATTTCCTTCTTAGTCTTGCTTGACTTTCTCCTGTAATAGTTCGTTCTATTGCATCCATTTGGGCAAGATTTCCATTTTCTCTATTTGGCTTGAATAACCTCTTAAACTTTACCAGCAGAGGAAAAATCTGCTACTCTGATTGAGCAATTAAGATTCTTTAGGCATGTTAATGAAAGGACACTGACAAGTGACTGAGCTATATATAATCATGGCCTCTTAGAAAGTGCCACCAGAAAAACAGTAAAATAAATTCACTAATCCTAGGTCTTTTAAACCCCATTAGAGAGCAAAGTCTATGAGATAGCCTGAACATCTCATCAGGTCATCCAGGTTCTTTTCTGGTTTTATCTTCATGATGAGCTTCTCATTGCCATATGTGAACTTTCCAGATGAGATTCACTCATCTGATTATTTCCCTGGGGGATGGGAAGAGCACAGCCCTAATTAGCAATCTACTTTGATATGAAATAAATATTAATTGCCTTTTTTAATCTGAAGGTGTCTACAACCCTTGCCTCACACCATTAACAAGAACCACATTCTTTTTGCCTGTTTTTTTTTTTAAATCTGAGATGTTTGTTTTGCTTTTACTATTAAATAGGCCTTAAAACTGCCCAGACAATGTCTCACAGTTAAAGGTTTGCTTTGTGCTATTACTGAGAAAACACTGGGATTTTTTGGTTCCTTTCAAGTCATTTTCAATGTGTCTGAGCAAGACCATGTCTCAACTGGTACAACCAGGGGTTATGTTGTATTTTTATGTCTTCCTTACCCATTATGCTTGCTGTTTCCATTAAAGTCAGAGCTTATCTAGCAACAATAAATGCTCTGGTGAGAAAACAGATGCAAAGCTCAGAAGCGTTCAGACTCAAGGCATCACTCAACCTACTCTTCTGATCAGCAATTCAGGATCCAAAAATTCAGTATACGCTTCACAGCCTACTTTCAGTAAACAGTATGTGGTTTATTTGCCTGGTGAGTACGTTTCGGGGGACAGAAAGTACCTAATCAAGACTGTACCAATCCAAAGGATGAAGTGCATAAAACAATCTCCGTAAGACGAGAAACAACAACTATGACAGACACCAGTTATTGCAGTTAAAGGGCAGCTCAGAAACATCCAGTGGTAACGAGTTTGATATCATATTCACTAATAAACAGAAAATCAAGCTGTATCCTCTGTCTAGTTCAATTCGTATTTTTAAACTAACACTCTGTGGTCTTTTACTGTTCCTCTTTCTGGTTTGAAACAACCTTAATGTGGAATAATATTTATCCCATATTTTTCAATTTTCCAATTTCTTTAAAAATCTGTAGGATTATGTTTCTAAAATAACAACCAAATGTAAATACTCACTTGGTTTCCTTAAAAGTAGACCAACAAAAGTAGATATTTTAGTATAGTATTTTTAAATGCTTTTCAAAATGTTTAAGAAATATGGACTTATTGCTGTAAAATACATATGTGGAATTAATCTAACAAGTGGCTGTTACTACTGCTCAACGTTTAAGGGACTTAATGACCACTTATCAGGAAGTCAGAGAGGTGGCTTTCTAAGAAAGCAATTAGAAGATATCAGCGCAGGGGAATGATTAATACCAAGGACAGGAAAGGGGGCACAGGACTTCGCCTTGGCATGAGGAGGGGGGGTGGAAGAAGAAAAACATGCTGCAGAGAGAAAATGAAAGTTCTCCGTTCCAGCCTGGTGCTATTTTTCCTCAAGTGGACCTTTTTATCTTTTTTCTGTGCCATGTTTTCCTCTTAAAAACAGTAAAGAAGTTTCCTTACATGACATCCACAGAAATCACCTTCCCGTAAGAAACCTCAGGAATATAACATTAGCTTTTCAACTTCTCTTTTTCAGTAAGAGAGTAACAGCAGCCTGGCAGAAATACGAGGCAGGCATGAAAGCCCAGGGAGGATTTTTTTCTTATTATCACACCATCGCATCTGAAATAATTCCAGGATTCAAGCCAAGATCTTTGACACAAGTATTTATAATGTTGAGCTGAAATACCAACCCAAAATGCAGTCAAGCACTGTTTGCTAAGTCGAAATCCTCCTGCAGGGTTTCTAGATTTATCTGTCTTCAGAAGATGAAAGCAAAAAAGAAATCCAGAAGTTTTTCTGAACCGATAGAGCTTCAGAATTGAGTGTGATCTGTAGACAGAACATTTTGCAAGGCTTTTTATCCCTGACATGGCAGCCATTTCACTTCAATGTTCTATTTCTGTAGCCACGGGGGATTTTTAAGTTTGCTAAAACAACTGAACACATTCTTCAAAACAATACAGTGGGTCTTTCTTGTGAAAGCAAAGCTAATCAAATACAGCATCCTGTGCTATTGATGTCAGCCAGCGAGCCACTCATGGCACTACTACATTCTCTGCTTTTAGGCCAACAGGCGTATTGTGGACTGTTTTCTCCATCTGTTCTCAAAGCAAATGCCAAGATGGTCAAGGTGTCAGAACATCCCACTGAAAATCGGATCAAAGAAGTGACCTGTGTAGCTGTGCCAGGACTGGAGTCTTTGCAGAAACAAAATCCATAGAGATAAAATACGACAACAAATCTAGAAAATGTTTGTAAGATAATTCAATAGGAAAAATCTTGGATGGATTTTGAGGCTCTCAAGCAGAGTTTACAACCCAAACGAATCAATGAAAGTTAAAACAAATGGTGAAAAGAACTGATCATTTTACAATGCAAAGTTTAAAGCAGAAATTGTGTGTTTATCAGCGTTAATAAGTAAACTTGAGTTCTTAAAATACAACTTTAGAGGTGGTGTTGGTCTACTGCAGAGGCAGCCCATTGCCCTGGTGAAGACAAGGAGCTGAGTACTGTATTGGAAACAGCACCATGGGTGATGCATCTCCTCTACACACCCAAACAGCCCCAAAAGCCCTATCCCAAAAATCCAAAAGATGCAGTTAAAGAAATAGATAACAGGATCAGAAGGTACTGGTTATTTCTTTGAAAAGTCTGTTAGCCTCCCACATGGCTACAGTCACCATTTTCTAACCTGATGTTAAAGATCTTCTCATTACAGAAAGAAGGAAGAAAGCTGGAAGGAAAGGTGTAAACAGGATGGGTAAATGAGGCGACTCAGACCTTGAGAGGATGCAAGAAGAGAAAAGGAAGGGAATGGTAAAGGAGGTGGTGACTGATGTGGACACAGGACAAAAAAGAAAGGAAACTGTTGGGACTGCCTGCCAGGAATGTCAAAGTGGCATAAGCAAAAGAGGCAGCAGATCCTTAGCTAAACCAGCCTTACTGACTGTGACTTCATTGCAACAGAAAAAGGCACCTGAACAGGAGAGGTGGTGGCTACAAGAAGGGAGGTGACCCTCCTTTCGGCATAAGCAGACACCACCACATCACTCCCCCAAAGATGGCAAGAATAGCAAATCCCAACTGGTAGGTCTGTCCACCTCTTCCCCTTTCCTTCCTTTCGCTCCCCTCACCGTAGCAGGAGAGAACAGTCTCTGGGACTTCATCGGAGGTAGTAAAATTCAATTTTAGCATCAAAGACCTGGATGAGTTCTGGATTACAGTGCCCAGAAAAGAGTTTAAACTGGTTGCAAAATCTAGATCTTCCAGGCAAGCACTGAAGCTTTGAGTGAGTTTTCTCCTACAGCAGCAGCCAGAAAACGCCTGTGGATTCAAAGCTTCCATGTAAATGTAAAGCACCGCATTTCCCTGACTGACCAGAATAGGGTATTATGATTTGGGTATTAAAGCCTTGTGTTTTCCACCTATCGAGTGCATAAACAACAGTTTAACCTTTATCCCAAGGCATGTACACCCTTCTACTCGGAGAAAAATGAATTCATGTTTAGCAGTCAAATCAGTATCAACCTGACCTTTAAACACATCAGTGTTTCTTGGAAAAATATTATGGCTGAGATGCCTACTGTGGTAAACAATATTAGCTGCTCCAAGCCATTGTTGAGCCATGCTGTGCGGAGCCTTATCAAAATAAGGGGGTGGAAATCAGCGGGGACCACAGATCTTCTGACAAACTCCACAGGATATGAAGAACAATGTAAATGTACCAGTACTGGCAGATATATTTCTATATTACTGTTCCAGAGATAACAGCTAAGGTGAATCATTTCCCACCACCTACAGCACTGAATTATTTCAAATTCTGAAGGGACCATATTTATTTCATTGGTAGGTAGCAATTTACTTAGCTGAAGATCATTATATTTATGTGTCTGTGAAATCCTCACAATAATTATATATTTGAGCTGTCTCAGAAGTGCTATATATATTCTCATTAGTCATGTACTTCCAAGTATATTATCATTTTTTTTTCCTTCAACAACCTTTGCAATCTGAGTGTGAAGTACTGCACTGCGTATGAACCTCAATTCTTGTAGTTTTCTTAAACTCCAGTTTAATCAAACAGCAGGGTGGCCTATATTCAAATGCAAATGCTAAGCGTGCTATGAAATATCTTCATTTCCTTAAATGACTGCACTGTAGAGCTTATTTAAAACAGACCACACTGTGCAACAAAACAGAGGAGGGCATGGAAAAAGTCCTCTGTTCAATATTACTTTTGCAAAACTTTTCCAAAAAAGGTCATAAAAATGTTTAGAGCAGGGTAAGGAGATAAAGGCAAGGGGATTCCTTGGTTCCAATCCTATCTTTGCCAAGTAGTTAATTAGACCTCTCCAGGGTGGAGAGAGGTCCGTTTATTCTCTTCAATGCACTTCAGAAGTCTCATGTGAAAAATATTTTCAGAACGAAAAACACTGTATGAGTCTAAAGTGGCAGTCCATGGAGCTAGAGATTAATAAACCCAAGCAGTATCATTCCTTTGAGTTGCAGAACACATTGACATTAAAACTTCCAGCCCTCAGACCTGGATGAGGAGATCACGCTTCCGTTTATCCCCCAGCTTGTTACCCCACAGCAATGTTCTTGCAGGTAATTTTTATTTATTCCCTCCTTTTTTAAATGCAACAATGAGAGGAGGTGCCAGGCTGACAGTTCTGGAGACTGAAGGTCCTTGCCTGTGATTAACGTTAATACTCCACCCTTTTTTCAGAAAGTTTGAGCCAAAGAAATCCAAGAGCTTAAAAAATATTAATCACTGACATCAGTACTCTCATTCTGTCTCGTTTATTTATTTGAATACCTTCCACAAGCAATAAGGAAATGGCCTCAGTTGTATTTTTCTCTACCACCCTTGCCAAAACCAGATAGAGTTTGTAGTTTGTTTCTCCTGGTTTGGCTGAGGGATTTTTTTTTCCCTTTTGAAAATAACTGAGTAGAAAAAGATGTAATGTAGAACTTGTGTGCAAGGTACATCAGGTCATAACAATTACTAATTAGCCTTAGACCTGCCAAAATGACAAATTACAGTTAAAATAAACAACTAGCATATGTGGAAGACTCCACGCTGTATCTCATGCATGTAATATAGTAAATGACAGCAGACAAAGCAGACACAGCCACAGTGAGCTTGTTACAGTCCAGCAACGACGCACTGCAATTACCAAAATCAGGAAGGAAAAGGTTAGAGGTTAATGTCTACCTCAGACTGTATAAGCAAAGGTCCAAGCAAAGATGAATAGTTCTCACTCTATCTTATTTTTAAAAGAAAGTTCCAGATCAGATCACTGAAGAATCAATTAAAAAAGCGTAACTACAAAGTTTCCCATAAACCGTTTATGTAGCAAATGAAAATCAGGAAGTAACCGACTTTGAGGAACTCGCTGCACCCCTCACCATATTATATGTCTACTGCCCAAACCACGGCATCTATCTCTATGTATGAATGTATATATATACATACACACACAATCCTGTTGGTAAGGTGGGCAGCTAGGCATAGGATCTACCATTTCTCTTCAGGCGAGCACCTATTCCCACCAAAGGATTTTTTATTTTATTTTTTTTAACACTCCATGGTTGTGAAAACAAGCGTTGAGCAAAGGTAAATAAGTATGACTTGGCAAATAGACATACCCATCGTGAAACCCATCCACAGCAAATTAATAAACCTAAAAGACTCTCACAGTTTGAAACTCTGCTTCCTAATCTATGATCGCCACCACATTTATTTTATTATGATATAAAATAAACATCACACCTTTAAACTTTTCACATGGCTAATAAATCAGCTCAGAGGGGATGACTCTCACGAGAGGATCGTGCCTGTGGTTAGCAGAGTCCCACAGATACACAAGAGATGCAATTATGCTGGAATAGCCAATTCCACAGCTCTGACACGGCTTATTATTTGCCTAGCAAACAAGGAACTTTTTCAACTTAATTGCAGCCTGGCTTTTCCACCACTGATCTTTTTCATCCTTCTTCCCCTTTAACTTTGGCCTTCATAGAATTCTGTTTTATTTTAATCCTTTGGTTGTTCACGTGCCCATGTCTTGGTCTGTGTTTTGTACTTCCTATGGATATGCACAGCTTCAGAGCTAGGTAAGCAATAGTTGCTGATAAGATTTATCCCACCACAGCCCACTTGTTAGAAACTTGTGATTCAGATTAAAGGAATTTGCAGCATTAATTTGAGCCCTACACTGACAGGGGTTCTTCACTGTAGTGGTGCAAACCCCATGAAACCTATGAAATTGAGTCTCTTGTTGAAATGTTTATTTATGGATGCATCTTCAGATGGTAACATTTCTTGTATGGTAATGTACATATGTTTGATAAGGAATTTAAAACTACAGAGGGCAGCACTAAATATGTCTCAGTAATGATTTGCAGGATCCGTTAGTGTGTGAGAAGAGCTGAGCTCCCACCCAGGTTAGAAGCAGAGCCTGTGTCCCCCCCAGCAGTGCCATTGCTCCGTGGAGCTGCAGGTACCAATTGCTATTTTGGCCACACGTCAAGGACACAAACCTGTGACCGAACATCACTTCTGTAACACCTCCATTGCCCTACACATAAGGAACAACTCATCTTCACTAATTAACAAACGGCCCTGGCACAGGGCCCAGGGACCCAGCTGCCCGTGCTCTGGTACCAGCAGGGAAGTGCCCAGCAGAGCAACTGCTTTTGCCAAGTGCAGGATTGGGCCTTGAAAGGTCAAGTAATTACCAGCCTTTCAGAAGCATAAACTGCCTCTAAAGTCAACAAAGTGAACAAAAACTATTAGGAGATTCATCCAACATTTATCTTTTAACTTGTTATCTCCGATACACGAACTCATTCTTCTACTGTTTGCATTGCAATGTATAAAATATTAAAATTAAAAGGCTCAGGGACTTCTGAGAGGGAAAAAAAAAGAATAAAACTATTTTAGATTCAGAAACATTTCATCAATATGTAGTGTATTTGCATACTGGAATCAGAGACTCCTGATTATGCGTGTTTATTGATTTTGGCTTTGTTTTGATTAATGATAAAACTATGATATGTCTTGTGAGGTAGCAAGGCTTGAGGGAGCTTAACACAGTATGAATGGTTTGTATTTTAAGAAATCCTATTTATGTAAATAGGAGGACATTCACATGCATTTTGCTCAGCCATGGTTGTAACAAAGCTCTAAAAACATTCTCTTTTATACTCTGGATAATTTGGGGAGCCATGTTTAATACAAAAATGCTGCATAACAATTACTTTTTTCTTCATTATGAATGACTTCCATTATATCACCTTGGACAAAAGAACAAGCTTCAATTCCCACTGCGTCTAATTTATTATTACTGCTGAAGATATTGTTTTGTGTCAGAGTGCATACAATATTTCTAGAAACGTATTGCAAAAATCCTACTGGGGGGAGTTAAAGGGGAAGTAGGGAGAAGGAGGAAAGAAATAGCAAAACGTAGCTGGCTAGAAAAGTTCTTGCATCTTTGTAAAAGAGCAATGTTGGCATGTTAGCCTACAGTCACACCACTCAGGAAAAGGGGAGAGCTGGTTTCGTTATACAAAGAAAACTGTAGATACTCGTTATTAGAGCTCAAAGACAGACTTCCTATGTGTAGCGTACTAAGGACATCAACAACTGTGACTGATCTTATTCATGTCTTATATACCAGCATTGAGACCATACACTGGGCAACAGGCTGAGATTATTCTGAATTTATCCAACAAGACACCTGCACACCAATATAAATAAAATTATCAGATGGGCTGTGTACTGACATATGAATTATTCTTACAGATCTCAGCAGGATCTTTGTACGACAGTTGCCATATTGGCTTCTGATACCTACTTCAGCAGTAAGATCAGAATCTAAGTAAATATAAGAGTATCAAGAGAATAAGGGAGAGATGGAGGTAAGTGGGATCTTCCTCCCTAAGATATAGTCCCAAAACTACATTTTGGTACAACTTGATAGTCTGAAGCTGTGATGTAGAAGAATGATATGGAACAAAAGTGTCTACTTCTGCAGGCAAGGGCTGACCCATCTGCTAACAGACTCTGTGACGACTTATTTTTAGAGCACAGTAGGGTTTGATCTGCCTTTTGTGGGCTGTTGGGGCCGGGGACAACAAAACACCACACTTCCACATCATCCTCCCATGACCTAAGAATATTTCCTTCCACAGCCGTTTAGAGATGCTTTATGCTCTAGGAATTCTGGTTGAATCCCTTCTGCAGGTGCTACGGTGTATTTGGAGAGAGCCTCGGCCAGCCTCAGATGGAAGCAGCGGGGTCAGTTGAACAGCAAGGAAGGGTCAGGCTGCCACAGTCATTCCTGCATCTGAAAGACTGGATTTGTCTTACAAATTGTGCCTTTTAATGTCTTCACAGCTTAACAAGCCCTCTTCTACTTCAGGGACTTCGTTATATGAGATAGATGAAACGTTCATCTTGCTCTTTCAGCTCAAGATGCTGGAAATTTTTCTCCACTTCGAGAAGAAATAGTATTGCCCTTTGGCAGCCGCCGTTCTACAGCCATCACAAGAAAGCGGGACTCCCAGGTTGCAGGACAGCCTCTGCTTAACAACTCAGCGGGGACCTTCCCATTAGTGATGCTTCGGGGTCAGGAACAACAGAACTAAATGGACAAACTGGGGAGATCACGACTATTTTCCAAGACAGCCTTTCTGAATCTAAGTGTGTCGGTGGGGACCTCGGCACGAGCTCAGTGTGCAGCACCCCATCACTGTAGCAGGGTGCCTCCCAACTACTCTGGGAGAAGGGATCGTCTCAGCCATGGAAGTACCCACACGCTTCTTCCTCCAGCAAAACAAGTCTCATTCATCTTTTACTCACTTGAAAAGGCAAATATGAATTGAATGGAATTTCAAATTTCATAAGGAATTATTTAACCCAGAGGCTAAAGCTCTTTTCTATTTAAGCCTGAATTTAACTTGAAGCTTAAAGAAAACTGTAGCATAAATTAAGACATATTGAAAACTAGACACTAGAAAAATTAAAAGTTGAAATAAATGTAAGTAGTAAACTAAAGAACTAATTTTGTTAATTTGCTGGGTATTGTCGTTGATTAAGTAAGTAACTGTAGTCAGATTATAGGCTCCCAAAGGCAAAACAAAATAACTGTGGATTGAAAAATCTTTGAACTTTATAAGCATCAAAAATTAACAACTGGAAAAAGGCATTTAAATCCACAAAACCCACAAAAGACTTACATATTTCCATTTGTGTCCAAATAAAGTTGTTGCATTTCTCTGCCATGACCGAGAGCTCAGTGATACAGGTATGTATGGGATAATTCAACTCACTACATTAGATCTTACACTAACGTAACACAGATCACAATAAAGCCATTCAACACACCTGCCCTCCGCTGGTACCTAACTGTATTGCATGGTACAAAACATTTTTAAGATTAAATGCTAATTCGGTTCCAAATGATAGCAAGCTTAATTTAGAAGGAAAATTAACGCCACACATGCACAGAAAACCTTCACAGTAATGCTTGAAGTTGAAAATGTAGAGTTTAACTCCAGTAACAAAAACAGGATTAGGCATTTTTCATGGAAAATATTCTGCTTCTGTATCAACAGTCTTACCCCCACCAGTCCTTTTTTTTTTTTTCTTTTAAGTCTTTAAACCTGGTACTTAACTCCATCCATGAAATATTACACAATATGTTGATCATGCTGTTTTTTAATTTCAACTCAACTGAAGAAGCATTGTTAAAAAGAATCACTATATCCCAGGGGAATCAGGAAATTAAACTTTATTTATTGGGTTTTGACTTTCCCATAAGTAGATACAGCCATATACCATCTGATTACCATCTGAGGGGAAGCACAGCTTGAAAAAGAGCCCTGCCAATGTGCCACTGGGCCATTGATTAATTAAGCAATAAGATGAGAAGGTCTGTCGCTTAGGGTCATTAATGCATACCTAAAATGCCATTTGAGGCATGAATGTCTGGTTAGTATTATAGAGCTTGATCCCCCAAGAATTTACAGCTGAGCACAGTACTTGATACTGCTGTTGGTCTGTTTGCATAGTAGGCACTGCCATTTGCAGGTATCAGAATATGCTGGACAATCTAAATACACGAGCGGATGTTCATTTTAAATTTTAAAAAAAACCACACTTCCATTTCAGAAATAGCACACCTTGAGTTACAAGGTTTGTCTCTCATTCCATAGAATATTAAAAGGGATCATTAAAATATATGCAGAGCCATCAGTTTCTGAAATTAATACACTGGCAGGCAACTAGGTGTCTAATAAAGCTCTAAATACTCTATAGCAAATCCACACACAGGGAAAGAAGTGCTGGTTGCAGCAAAGGTCTAGGAGGCAGGACTCCTCATCTTATAGCCATGGCTTTGCTGCTGCTGGAGCAATCACCCTCAGTCTATTGAGTACTACTGCTTAAATACTCCATGGAGCTACTGTAAGGATTGGTTCATTGCTATAATTGCTTTATGATCATTATATCAGTATTTCTAGACATCCCACAGCAAGAAGGAAAGACCACTCTTACCCCTTCTGCCAAAGCTGCTACATTTTATATGAAATAATTAAATACTGAGCTTGAAAGAAAGCACGGTTTTCTTTAGTTCAGTGGGCTGGGCACTCATCCTGTGAGCAGGCAGACCCCAGTTCCAGTCTTTGCTTCAATTCATGCTGACTTCAAATTTAAAAGCCATACAAAGACCCCAACGTAGGCAACACCCTCCCTCTGGTTAGATCATCATGCCCACTCCTGGACACATCTGAACTTTCTCTCACTGATTTAATAAACATTTAAATATTCCATGCATGTAAGACAGCTTCAGGAAGAGGAAAGTGAAGAGAAGTTGCATCATTGTGTAATAAGCCATAACTCTCTCCCTGAAACAATGCGAGAACAGAGGAAAGAATAGAACCTATTTCAAATGGGTGTTGTAATAATTAAACTCGTACGCATAGACATGATGCTCGTCATGTACCCTCTGAAGAATTTGATGTATTTGAGCATTCCCCCAATTACAAGCACAGTGGTAACACAAGAATAATTAATTTCCGGATCTTTTCCCTGATACAGGTTTGAGCTTGGCGCTGTCAAGACTAAGACACTTTAGACTTGTCCAGAAGTGGCATACTGAGACTTGGGTGTCTCCAGCATCTGCCATCAAATTAACTGTTCAAACACATACAGTCTCTGTAAATTCTACATGGTTTCCACTTTTGCTACGTAGAGAATTAGCTGCATAACCTCAGAAAGAAAGTGAAAAATGCAAACTCGCTCAGGACTTTCTTTAAAAAAATATAAATTATTTTTTTAACCTCTGTTTTACAGACTGTCCAAACAGATTATTTCAGCCCATTGGCCTCAGGAGAGATTAACGTTTTAAGAATCAGTTCCCACAAGCAGGCTGAGAGATGTTGCTATTCCCTCACTATTGGAGGCTGAACCTGGAATACTGTGACCATTAGATAATGCTACCGCTCATTAGATAATACAGCAGGGGAAAGGTTACGGAATAATAAAAAATAAAAAAAAAAAAGTTTGCAGGCTCTGCTTTAAATACAGAGATGTCTAATCCAAATTTCTGCTTAATTTCAGAAATTTTCCTTCTTGTCATCCAGCGTGGCCACCATATGAACGTGTTTCTATTAGATACAGGCCTATACTTTCAGTTCAACATTAGCACCATCACAGTTATACCGATACTTTGCTCAGCAAGGTGAAAGTTAAACCAGTATAAGAACATTTATAGATGCTTAACACTTGAACTATATCACTGTAAATAAATCAGCACCAGTTTCGGGTTTAGACAGATCTCCAACAGTATTGCTACTAACGTAAGCGTGTAGCCCAAGGGAGGAAAAGGGCTCATCTTCAGTGCAACATTTCTATCGAGTTACTTCACTCAGACTAACCTTGAGAGTACATGCTAAGAAACAACATTTCAGCTACACGGAATGATTCAATTATGGACACCGAGTGATTAGATTAGCAGCAGATGACTTGGAAGTTGAGCTGCTGCATCCCCATTGAATGACTAGCTCCACGAGCAGCAGCACTCCCCCTTCCACCCAACTCTCCCGAAAGCTGGCAGTTCAGGCTCTGAACATCTCTCAAAGCTTCTTTAGACACCAAGTAAACAAAAGACAAAATTTCAGTCTTGCATCCTATTGTACCAAACCCAATCTGCTACCACACAACATCAATAGCTTGTCTTATCAGGGTCAAAGTAACTATTAAAGCCATGTCATAGACCACAACATTTCATAAATGAAACAGCTATAAAAGGAAAGCTGACACTTCGCTTACCGGGAGGCCACACGGTCTGAGAGACGGCAGCTTTGAGTGAGACCATTTTCTCAGATCTAGTTTATCAGCAACCAGGGCAGAAAAAAGAAAAAACAAAACAAAATACACTTTAAACAAGTGGACATAACCATACAGACACAAGCAAAGACTGTATCCCAACGCAACTCAACTGATGCAACCTGAGAAACGAGCAGTCTTCAACCAGGGCACGGGAAGTTAAGTGACAAAGTTGGTATTTTCCAACTAAACCATATTAATCACGAACTTTAGCCTGTTGTGGGGTCCAGCTGATGAGTAGCAACTCATTTCACCAAAGGAACTTGCAACCATCTGCACAGCCCCTTGGTTTACTTTTTTTAATCAATTTTGCTTGAGTTCTGTGCATTTAGCTAACATACTGAAAACACTTTTCAATTAACACGAAAGAGACTTTTTAAGAAAGCTGTATAAACAGTCCCTACATTGATGCAGGCTCAGGAGAAAAACCAGAGGGCACCGATGGCTGCTCATTCCAAAGGATTACAGTGCAAAGCCTCTTGTTTCTGGAAAGAGGGTTTGGCTGTGTTCAAACTGTTGATAATACTGCTCAAGGAAATTTTGCAACAAACTCGCTCATTTCGTTTTCTTAATAAAACAAGGTAAAAAAAAGTCCATCTTTATCTGCACCACCTAAAGCATAACCTCTACTTTTCCAGAGCAGTTAACCCATAGTGAACTTAGTTAACCCATAATAAGCTCATTCTGCTGAGCCTCCCTCCACCCATCTGATCCTAATTAATTACCAGCTGGCAGTGCTTTCCTGCACTGACCAGGAAACCTTTAGGGGAGTTACCAGCCCTTCTCCCCTCTCCTCCATCCCCCAAGAAGGAAAAAAAAGCCATATTGCAAAAATATTTTAACTCAATAGGGTGGTTCTTCTCAGAGACATTATTATCACAGGATTAAACACAACTGATGGTTTCTATCCAACGTACACAAGGCTATGACTTTCTGGAATTTATCTGAGGCATTTATCATTCATTTTGAAATGCAGTGTATTTCATCTCATGTTATTTACCCGAGAAACACAGCCAGAGCATGAGATACGTGGGAATCACCTGTTTTGTTCAACTCAGCACAGTATATTTCAGTTTGTGTTGAGGTTTCACGAGCTCTCCAGTTTCTCCTCTAGAATCTTTATCACAATATTGTTGAGAAGATATATTAATCCACAGTTACTTTAAAAAAAAATCCATGTTTGAGTAAAAACTTGAGGGGGGGGGGAAAGGAAGGGAGAAAAAGAAATCTGGAATCTTTCTATTGGTGTTTTAAGGCAGAACAAACTACAGCAATTTATTTCCCCATATCCAGTTGTAATGCTAAACCACAGATAAACATTACTAATGTAGCAAGAATGTGTTTCTTCCTTCTGATGGAGGTCCAAGATTGCCCTCTTGAGTATGCCAAACAGCATGGGGTACTGCATTTACCATGTGATTGGCACACGCTTTAGTTTTGAATCAGTTTGGAGACGAAATTGTTGGCTAAGGCTCTGGAAATTCTGACTCTGGAGTTGTCAGGAGGGCTGTCTTTACTTTGAAAAAAAATAATTCTTTTTAATAACACTATGTTACTTGGCTTTTTATCTGTTTTTACATTGTTCATTAATGTTTTGCATTTCTCCATATTGTGCAGCACCCCAAGAACTTTAGCAGGGGGAACTTCATAAAAAAAAAAAAAAAAGAGTTTATTATTTCAGCATGTGCTAATAAAATAGCTACACATTTGGGGAAATACTCTAATGCAACCTATTTTGATGGCACACGAAAAGGTCAGTCACTGCATACTGATAGAAAAAGATATATCTGTTCCCTGGAAGGCAGAAATAATTTCTTAACACAGCTCATTTTCAAGGCCTCTCTTACAATGCAGGGAATCCTAGGGGTTGAGGGTTTATTTTTCCATTTATCTTGTAAACAAAGGAAATTATCCCATAAACATGCTTCAATTTTTTTAGTTGTTATTTTGCATAGCAACAAGCTCATTTCTAGTATATTTTAAGGCACACAGTTTGGTTTATTATTTTATTGATATTAATGGAAATGATCCAGAAGAGGAGAGCACAGAGGTCTGACTCTAATGCTTTCCATATCCTAAAGCCAGTAAGTATTCTGGGAGCAGAGGGCTTGGAGGATTGGTTCTGAATTCACTTCCTTAGGGACATGTAACTATTAAATCATGAGTTCTTTTCAGATCCAGTCCGCCTCAAACATAAAAACCTTTGTGCATCCTTCCACCTTCAGCTTGAGCCTTCTTCCCCTCAGTGCCATGAATGACACATACACACGTACACTCTCAGTTTGTGCACAAGCACAAAAACATTGTTTACAACATCCTTTCTTTCTTTTACAACCACTGTGTTATAACCAAATATCAGTTATTTTGCACAGCAATCTAATGCACAGCTTTTTATCTAGTTTCTCTAACGCCTTCATATCCATGAAACCTTTCAGAAAAGTTTCTCTCTTACCTGAACATGTGCTTTTGGCTCCCTGTTGTGGTGAACCCTCAAGGATCCAGTTCCATCACATTCTTCTGTCAACACAGGTGCTGTCAACTGCTTGAGGTGCAGCCATACTACTCATTCTGAAGTTGAATGAGCTTTTGTATCAAGATGAAGGTCAACCAGTATCAAATAACACAAGTACAATCACAACCTCGGTTCTCTGATTTCTAAAATAGGGACAAATGTGCTTTTTCCTTATAATGCTCTTCTTGATTAAAATCTTTGTAGTGTTGTATGTCTTTAGAGTAACGTGATTGCTGATTTCAATGAAGTCTCAACCGTACTATCACATTCACTTTACACAAATATTTATTTCATTATCCTTTTGAGCAACGAGTAGTTCAGATCTTGAGAAAAGGCTCCGATGATGATAAGTCGATGCTTGAAAGGTGTTTTTATAATTAAGATGACTTGTTTGGCTGCAGTTGTTTTCCATTCTCAGGAACAGCTCTGTCAGTGCAACATTTTTCCAAGTGGTGTTTTGGAAACCGCCTATAAAATGGGCTCTCAGTATTTTCATTTTTCATAAATGATGTCTGGTAAGTGGTTAAGCCATCCTCGTTGCTAGGAACTGGTTCGTGAGCCCATAGGAAGAAGTTGTGTGAGTTCTGTTGCCGTCTCTCTGGTTCCACCTTCCTCCGGCCCATACCCTAGAAAAAAAAATTGAAAGAAAAATTCATGTAAACATATGACTTACAATCACAGTTTCACAGATGAATCTTGTAACAGTCACTACCCCACTGGGAAATTAACGAAGCTGTTACCACAGTGATTTCAAGAACTCATGGCTGATCTTTCGCAAGTTAAAAATAATATTGTCAGACTTGCCTGTATGAACATTTCTAGTTGCATATATAATGGGAAATCTGTTGACCTTCCACCTCTTAGTACTAATAAACCACTTATACTTTACATTTCTGTACCATAATATATCCTCAAAGCTGTTTATCTATACTTGGCTATATTAATCTTCAGAGCAACCCAAAGAGATAGGTTAATAATTTTAAGTTCAGACTGCAATAAAGAAACTGAGAGAGACCATGAAACCTGAATCTTCAAAACTATCCCTTGTGTGTCCAAAAACAGAGACAGAGCCCGATTTTCACACTCCGTAGCTTGCAGGAAATTTATTGGGAATTATGGTTGATCAGTATCTCTAAAACTACGAGACACTGCACAAAGTGCACAGAAATGGAGATTACTCAGTGAATAATGAATATCAAAAAATGTAGGTCTAAGAGAGCCCAAAGCCAGACCAGCTTTCAATATCACAGTTCACTTCTTCCTCCTCTACTCATTATCTTGTGAACTACATTGTTTCTTTTGCTACCTTGGAAGATGTCAACAATGTAAGACAAGTGGAAAAACATGAAACTTGAACATACAGAAAAGCCCCAAACAATTTAAATTCTATGCAAAGTTGTGGCTTCTGCAACATATATTTAAACAGGTATATTATAAAGAGATGTGGATTGGATACATTCTGGAGATAAATTGTGGGTGTCCTATGGATTTTGGTTAAACTTATGATAAAGATGAGTCTGAACCAAGTATGTAGGACTGTGAATTATGAGTGACTAAGACCCCTACAAAAGTTCATCACGAGGCCAATCACTTTTAGCAGACTAATACGATATGTAACTGGGTACAAAACTATGTTAATAGATTAAAAACCAGGACTGCCAGAAAATGCCTGTCAGAGACAAAACCATGAGTTCTTGTTCCCCTTGTATTCTCCCACTCTCCATGACCATGTGTGCTGCTGTACACCTGTGCCAGCCCCAGAGGAATCCCATCCCTGTACTCCCTTCCCTATATAAGAAGTGTGTTTTTCTTTGTTGTTTCCATTTTTCTTCTCTCCTAATTTTTAGCATCTATCATTTCAGCAGGGGAGAGTAAAGATACTGTATTTAATCTCTGACAGACTGAGAGATATGAACTTGCTTAATTTTTCTCAGTGCTGGGTACTTACAGAATCAAAGTATTCTCCCACATTCTGTAGACAGTGTCTGTTGTCATGAGAAGAAAATGGGAAATTGTTGTTCCTTGCTCTCTGAAATAAAGAAATTATAGCAAAAAAAATTATGAATTTTCACATACCCTGTTTGAAACCTACTAGTCTGACAGATGCTGAAATTATAGCTGCCTATGTCCTAACACAGAATTCATATTCATATGTTAAATCTTAACTGCACATAATTTTATGGGGGGAACACGGACCCTCTGTATTTTATTTTACTACAAAATCATCAGGAGGATTTGCATTCCCTTGACTTACTGAATATATACATGATTAATATGAAAGTGTGAATTTTGAAATAAGAAATGCTGCATTCTGTCTGCAAGCAGCAAAATACTACATATATGTCAGGATTGCTTTGTTTGATTCACTAGTAAGCCTAAAGCTAATTAAAATGAACTACAAAAGGGACCACAAAACTGAATTAATCTATGATTTATGTACTGAATGTCATGTACACTGCTTGTTGCAGGGGAAGTGGAGGAGGTATTAATTGCATAACTAATTTATAATCTCATTCTTTAACATAATGTTCATCCAGTCTCCAAAATGAAACTAGCGTTTTAGGAGAAGAAAGGACAACTGCAAAAGAACTATTTTAAAAGTAATTTCACATATATAATTTTTTAAAAGTTTGTTTATTATCTATCATTGCAATGCTATGAAAACAGCTAAAAATTTAAACACTGAAAACTCTTCTGGACTATTAGATTGCCTCTGTTTTCCTCAAGCATTATTTTCCTGCTTCATGATGAGAACTTAATGTTTTTTCTGTAAATGCTTTAGCAATTTTACTTTTAACTATGTTATCTTCCAACTATGATATTCACCACCAAGCAGGAGAGCAAGTTTTAATCTAACACAATTTTAAAAGCGTGTTTCAAAGTAAGTGAATTTTATGAGATAAAGTCTGAATCAGTTCTAAAGATAAATATAACCTGAGGCCTGATCCAGCAAGAAGAATCACCAAATACAAAATTTGCCTGCATGGAGTCAGCTGCATGATCATACCTTAGGCTATCTGCTACAAAGACAGAATCTGTATCTTTTTTAGATACACGCCACATGTTCATTTCTCATACAGACTGTTGTTCAATGGATAAGTAAATTCAATGGATACATTCTCCTATATGCGTTTAAAAATAAGCACCTTCTAAATCAGTAAAATGTAAGACTTACTAAAATATCCTACTGCAATTCCACACCAATTGTAACATTTAGGAACAGTGTTTACTACTAGTGCCTATTTGCTGAGGGAAAACTGAAAACCAAGGTGGTACATACTGAGTATCACCTCTTGGAAGGATTCCTCATATTAACTAATCTTTAAAAAAAAAAAAAAACAAACTATTACACAATAATTATAGGACTACCCTGAAGTAAAAAATAAGAAGTAATATAAGCTTAAACAGTACGATATTTCTGAGAAAATTAATTAACCTCACAGCCAGTGAGTTCCTTCATACAAAGAGATTAGAGCCATCCAACATCACATGCAGTGAGCTTCCAACACTCTACAAGCACTTTTCAAAAAAGTTACATAAACAAACTTCCTCAGATTGTTCCTGTGACACTACTTTTTAGCCTTTAACGCATCTTTGTACTCTCACCGCAGACCTCACTTAAATTCTTGATTTATGACAGATTGGAGTTCCACTAATTCTTTTTAACAGTGAAGGGCTGGTAAACACAAGGCATAAAACATCAGGTGAATGGTCATGTTGGTATTGGTAAAAGGTCCATCTGACCTGGTTCTCCTTTTCAGACAGTGCCTAAGGCCAGATGCTCCACACAGTTATATATAATATCACCATAATGTATACTCATGTTACAGTATAATCTTCTCCTTTTCTTTTCACTAGCCCCAAGCTTCCCTTTTAAATATTCCTTCCTAGCCCATTTCTGCTCTTCATTATAGCAAAATCTGTGAAATGAACTCAATATAATTGCTATGCTTATAGAAAATGAAAATAGAAAATGTTCTGTGCACAAAGTGGGTGGGTAAAGCAAAGCTCAGAGTGATGATAAAATAAGGATATAAAAACATGCTTATGAAATTGTAACATTTTAAATACCTGTGATTTTAAAATACTGTATTTTGTTTGTTTCAGAATTGTCCCAAATCTCCTCATTTTTAAGCAAGTCTTAAAAATGTTTCAAATGGGAAGCTTCTAACTTTTTAAAGATAAAAAAAATAAGGCTTTGCCTGAATATACAGAATTTCTGACATTCAGTTCAAAACAGCTCATCAAATTTCAGTTAAATGTTCTTATAGGGCTTTACACACAGGTTTCAGACTGAGATCGATCATAATATACTCTGGCACATTAATGCATCTCAAACATCTATAACAGCTAATAAAAGGGAAAAGTAAGTGACGCTGGAAACCAGCAATAACTACAGCAGGACCTTGAGTATCCAAAATTATAACTGAGTAAGAGCGAAACATGTTTCTTCCCTAGCACAGCCATCAATCATTTTACTCCCTGAGGCACAACGTCTGCCAGTCCACGATGACTGCTTTGCTAACTACCCCAAGTGCTGTTCTTACTTATAACTCAGCAAGTGATATCTTGCAAAAAGGCGCTCTGTAAATTGACTCTCTTGCCACAGTAACTCACGTTCTCCCGAGCTCTGTATGCTTGCGGCAATCTCTCCTCCACAGACTGAGCTGCTCCTGAGTTCTGGACTTGTTTTAGTGCCGAGCTCGTAGTTGACTCAGGTTGACTCTGGCACACTCCAACGTGAGCAAACTGGAAAATAATAAAAGTTGTAGGGGGGTGACGCATTTGAAAAAAAAGCCAACAACAAAAAACCCCCAAATAAATCTAATCAGAAATGTGGGCAAAATTTTATTTTCCCACTTATTTTTTATTATTTGGATTGCAGCAGCACCTAGTGGCCTCTGGAAAAATGCAGAGCCTCACACACACAACACAATGCCTACTATAAAGACTTTCTAACATAGATCAGTAAAACATACAATAATATTATTTCTCCAGGAACTTTCTGAAAATTGTTTATACAGTGATAATCCATCCAGCAACCACTTATGCTATAATGTCTTTTTTTTCTTTTTTTTTTTTTTCCCGCACTGCTCTTGCTGTAGGTTTGAAAGCACAAAATTTTTGGGGAAGAGCTCAGCCAAATGCCTGGCACAGGGCTTCGGGGACTGAAGAACAGCCTGTGCCAGGTGTGTGTCCCAGTCCCCTGGGATGCCCAGACATGCCAGCCCAGGACACCTCCGAGGGGGCCGTGGCACTCGTGATGGTGAGAGATGAGGCAAACATCCGCTGGCATTTTCCAGAAGAAAACCAGCTAGGGCTAAATATAAAATAAGAGACCTCCAGCACTGTTGGAAAAGTGGAAGAACAGTCCTGCCAGTGTTTGCTTTAGTGCACTTCCTCTGAATATCTGGGGCATTTTTTTTTTTTCTTATAAAAATGAGGAACGGGAAACCTCGATTCTGGCTAAAGGACTAAGTCCCCCTCAGCACGGGTTTTTTTCGAGAGTTTAAGGATAGAAGAGGTCACGGGGGCTCACCCAGGCGCCGGCGCGCTGTTGGCCGGGTTGGTCGCACTTGCCCTTGGGCATGGCTCCGCGCTGCCGGCCTGGCCGCTCTGCAGCTCGCCCCCCCGCGCCCCGCGGTTGCCACGGCGGCCGCTTGTCCCGCTCACAGAGAGGGGCGGGACCCCCCCCTGTGACGTCAAACCCTGCCTGATACGTCACTAAGTGACGCCGCTGTGTCAGTAAGAGCCGGCCGAGCGAAGGCAAGGCTGGTTTTACCCATCGGCTCCAGAAGGGGAAAACCCCCAGTTATTAGAAGTACTGAATGCTGATTAAAATGGGAGAGAAATGGAGCTCCATTTAATTAGTTCTGCACAATTACTTGAATGACACTTTACAATCCCAATGCTAATAGCTGAAGAGGGTCATTTTTCAAGAAAAAAAACAACCCAAGGACATTAGGTATATTATTTTGAAGACATAACTTCATGCTCTTTTAAAAATAGTTTTCCACATACGTCTTAATCACAAACAGTATTTGTCTAAAAAAAACCAATCTGACAGCAGCTTAAGGATATTTTTTGCCTCTGAGTTTGAGCACTGACTGTAAACACCTGTACTATTAAACTGTCACACGCCCTGCCACCAGCACCGCACAGGCAGGGGCTCGGGAACACATTGGGGACCGTGTCCCTGCAGGCATCTGGGGGTGACAGCCCTGTCTGCCTGGATGCCATCAGCACTGTGCCAGGAAAGTCCCTATTCCCAGGACATATGTATTACAGACATAGCCCCTACGATGGAGGGAGCAGGCTTTTTTTTTGATGTATAACATTTTGTAACATGGTTTTGTGGATGGGGAGAACCCACCGAACTGTAAGGCTTATTTCAGAAATAAAAACCGAGGCCCCAAAGCCCTTGCTTATGGTGATACGAGCCTGCGGGGAAGCTGTAGACAAACCAGAACATCTCACAAAACCAAGCACAAACCAAGGCTTTGCCTCCCAGGCCTCGACAGATCATAAAGAACATGGCACCCGAATGTTTAAGTGGCCTGGTCTCCACCACAGCGAGAGTCAAGGCCAACTTACATGGGAATCAGACACAGCAGGCTGGCAAATGGAACAGGAGAAAATGCGGTACTTGGATTAGTTAAGTATGAATGATTCAGACAGTCACAGTCATTTACAAAGTGCAATTACAAAGTTCCTGTGGGAAAACCTCGTTTCCCATCTCACTGTCAGACACAGGTAATGATATTTGGGAATACCAGCTGCCATCATGAGTTTTTCAAGGCTTTCTTCTAAATGACCTACTTTGTCTCTCTGAGTATCTGCTGAGCTTTTGATAATACAAAGAAGAGTGATTATTTGGAACTTGATATTAATGATGCCATCCTCCAAGTTACTTTTAAGTACAAAAGTAGGTAAATTACTTTTATGATGATTTACAGAGGCTAAAGTAAACCTTGCTAATGAAAAATAAGCTGTTCCAGATAACACAATTTTGGCTAAGGAAAAAAACACCACCAGCTGTAAACAAGCTGTAAGAACAACTTGTTTTGCAACACTTTCATGATTGTATTGTCATCTCAGCCTTGACTGTAATGAACTGCCACAACATCTAAATGTGCCAGGATCAGATCAGAAGGCTATGGAGATAACTCACGCTATTTTTAAGACCAAGCCTGTGATAGAAACAACTAGAGAAGGATACAAAGTGTGACAGGCAGAGAAACAGACAATTTGTTGTCATTCCATTCCACTCATTTTCAGGTTCAACTTGGGGGCCATTATTGCACACTCAAACACACAGCACTTTGGCCTTTAAACTATTACTCCACTAAAATCTCTTTTTTTTTTTTTT
>JAHREE010000099.1:3711070-3736348 GCA_033628505.1 Tringa tobata
AATTTCTGACATTCAGTTCAAAACAGCTCATCAAATTTCAGTTAAATGTTCTTATAGGGCTTTACACACAGGTTTCAGACTGAGATCGATCATAATCTACTCTGGCACATTAATGCGTCTCAAACATCTATAACAGCTAATAAAAGGGAAAATAACTGACACTGGAAACCAGCAATAACTACAGCAGGACCTTGAGTATCCAAAATTATAACTGAGTATGAGCGAAACATGTTTCTTCCCTAGCACAGCCATCAATCATTTTACTCCCTGAGGCACAACGTCTGCCAGTCCACGATGACTGCTTTGCTAACTACCCCAAGTGCTGTTCTTACTTATAACTCAGCAAGTGATATCTTGCAAAAAGGCGCTCTGTAAATTGACTCTCTTGCCACAGTAACTCACGTTCTCCCGAGCTCTGTATGCTTGCGGCAATCTCTCCTCCACAGACTGAGCTGCTCCTGAGTTCTGGACTTGTTTTAGTGCCGAGCTCGTAGTTGACTCAGGTTGACTCTGGCACACTCCAACGTGAGCAAACTGGAAAATAATAAAAGTTGTAGGGGGGTGACGCATTTGAAAAAAAAGCCAACAACAAAAAACCCCCAAATAAATCTAATCAGAAATGTGGGCAAAATTTTATTTTCCCATTTATTTTTTATTATTTGGATTGCAGCAGCACCTAGTGGCCTCTGGAAAAATGCAGAGCCTCACACACACAACACAATGCCTACTATAAAGACTTTCTAACATAGATCAGTAAAACATACAATAATATTATTTCTCCAGGAACTTTCTGAAAATTGTTTATACAGTGATAATCCATCCAGCAACCACTGATGCTATAATGTCTTTTTTTTTTTTTTCCCACACTGCTCTTGCTGTAGGTTTGAAAGCACAAAATTTTTGGGGAAGAGCTCAGCCAAATGCCTGGCACAGGGATTCGGGGTCTGAAGAACAGCCTGTGCCAGGTGTGTGTCCCAGTCCCCTGGGATGCCCAGACATGCCAGCCCAGGACACCTCCGAGGGGGCCGTGGCACTCGTGATGGTGAGAGTTGAGGCAAACATCCGCTGGCATTTTCCAGAAGAGAACCAGCTAGGGCTAAATATAAAATAAGAGACCTCCAGCACTGTTGGAAAAGTGGAAGAACAGTCCTGCCAGTGTTTGCTTTAGTGCACTTCCTCTGAATATCTGGGGCATTTTTTTTTTTTCTTATAAAAATGAGGAACGGGAAACCTCGATTCTGGCTAAAGGACTAAGTCCCCCTCAGCACGGGTTTTTTTCGAGAGTTTAAGGATAGAAGAGGTCACGGGGGCTCACCCAGGCGCCGGCGCGCTGTTGGCCGGGTTGGTCGCACTTGCCCTTGGGCATGGCTCCGCGCTGCCGGCCTGGCCGCTCTGCAGCTCGCCCCCCCGCGCCCCGCGGTTGCCACGGCGGCCGCTTGTCCCGCTCACAGAGAGGGGCGGGACCCCCCCCTGTGACGTCAAACCCTGCCTGATACGTCACTAAGTGACGCCGCTGTGTCAGTAAGAGCCGGCCGAGCGAAGGCAAGGCTGGTTTTACCCATCGGCTCCAGAAGGGGAAAACCCCCAGTTATTAGAAGTACTGAATGCTGATTAAAATGGGAGAGAAATGGAGCTCCATTTAATTAGTTCTGCACAATTACTTGAATGACACTTTACAATCCCAATGCTAATAGCTGAAGAGGGTCATTTTTCAAGAAAAAAAACAACCCAAGGACATTAGGTATATTATTTTGAAGACATAACTTCATGCTCTTTTAAAAATAGTTTTCCACATACGTCTTAATCACAAACAGTATTTGTCTAAAAAAAAAACAAATCTGACAGCAGCTTAAGGATATTTTTTGCCTCTGAGTTTGAGCACTGACTGTAAACACCTGTACTATTAAACTGTCACACGCCCTGCCACCAGCACCGCACAGGCAGGGGCTCGGGAACACATTGGGGACCGTGTCCCTGCAGGCATCTGGGGGTGACAGCCCTGTCTGCCTGGATGCCATCAGCACTGTGCCAGGAAAGTCCCTATTCCCAGGACATATGTATTACAGACATAGCCCCTACGATGGAGGTAGCAGGCTTTTTTTTTGATGTATAACATTTTGTAACATGGTTTTGTGGATGGGGAGAACCCACCGAACTGTAAGGCTTATTTCAGAAATAAAAACCGAGGCCCCAAAGCCCTTGCTTATGGTGATACGAGCCTGCGGGGAAGCTGTAGACAAACCAGAACATCTCACAAAACCAAGCACAAACCAAGGCTTTGCCTCCCAGGCCTCGACAGATCATAAAGAACATGGCACCCGAATGTTTAAGTGGCCTGGTCTCCACCACAGCGAGAGTCAAGGCCAACTTACATGGGAATCAGACACAGCAGGCTGGCAAATGGAACAGGAGAAAATGCGGTACTTGGATTAGTTAAGTATGAATGATTCAGACAGTCACAGTCATTTACAAAGTGCAATTACAAAGTTCCTGTGGGAAAAACCTCGTTTCCCATCTCACTGTCAGACACAGGTAATGATATTTGGGAATACCAGCTGCCATCATGAGTTTTTCAAGGCTTTCTTCTAAATGACCTACTTTGTCTCTCTGAGTATCTGCTGAGCTTTTGATAATACAAAGAAGAGTGATTATTTGGAACTTGATATTAATGATGCCATCCTCCAAGTTACTTTTAAGTACAAAAGTAGGTAAATTACTTTTATGATGATTTACAGAGGCTAAAGTAAACCTTGCTAATGAAAAATAAGCTGTTCCAGATAACACAATTTTGGCTAAGGAAAAAAACACCACCAGCTGTAAACAAGCTGTAAGAACAACTTGTTTTGCAACACTTTCATGATTGTATTGTCATCTCAGCCTTGACTGTAATGAACTGCCACAACATCTAAATGTGCCAGGATCAGATCAGAAGGCTATGGAGATAACTCACGCTATTTTTAAGACCAAGCCTGTGATAGAAACAACTAGAGAAGGATACAAAGTGTGACAGGCAGAGAAACAGACAATTTGTTGTCATTCCATTCCACTCATTTTCAGGTTCAACTTGGGGGCCATTATTGCACACTCAAACACACAGCACTTTGGCCTTTAAACTATTACTCCACTAAAATCTCTTTTTTTTTTTTTTTTTTTTCTGAAGGGCTGCAACAGTTTTGTATTTACTGCTGTTTTCCAGTGAGATATAGGTAAAGCTGAAAAAGTTTAAGGATGAAACTTAAAATGGTTCCTTCCTAACATCATAAAAGCATTCTAGAGGAATGTAAAGAATAAATAATTGAATTTTAATAATGGCTTTAAAACATTATCTTCGATAATCTTATTTCTTAAATAGATTCTGTGTCTTTTCATACCAAAGTGTATAGTTATAATAGTTACTGCTAAAAGGCATATTCTTTGTGCTCATAAAGAGTGGTTTACAAAGAAGACAAGGCTTATGCAACTGTATTTTGTGTCTCTTGAAATCCGACAGCAATTTTCAAATCTTCAGGCCATTTTCTATCAACTTTGAGAGAATGAAGAAAGTTCAAAGAGGACTAGAGTCATTTAAGTGCCATGAGGATCAGTGACAAGACAGAAAAGTTCGCCAGTAAAAAAAGGCAGGCCCAGTTGCTCTATATATATGTAGTCTGAAAGGATAACGACAGCCAGTAAGCATTTGTACTTCCTGAGCAGTCACAACTGTACTGTCCCTTGTGGCATGGAGAATGAAGAATAAAATCTAAAAGGAAAATTAAAAATATGAAAAATCCTCTGGGCACTATTCAAGGCATCATTTGCTTGGTTAGGCCATCACAGCTAAGTCTTTGCCAAACTCAGTGTATAAGCAGACGCCAACACACTACAAGTCTTGATCCCCCCCCCACGCTGTAAGGTGCTCCATCACCAGATGTTCACCGATTTCTGAAGGTTCCAGTTACTCAGCATGTCTGCAAAGCCCATCAATAAGCCCTACTGGCCCATTCCCTTACCTAAGCTACCTAACACAGCAACGTGCCAGTCCTTTCTCAGGACAACAACCCAGGCCGGCGCGGTTCCAGGCGCACGAGCCGTAAGCAGCCCACAGAGGCTCGGCAGCTCCCGGCCACACAGAAACAGGCCCTGAAGGCCGCAGCACCTTAAATTCCTGGTACGGCACAGCAGCTGCTGATGGTACCGCCCCACCGCAACCACCCGCCTCGGCTCAACACCCCTGAGGGGCAGGAAGCCGCCTAGGAAAGCCGAACCAGCACCAAAAGCGGGCGAAAGGCCATACAACCCCTCAAAGAGCCGCCATTGCCCGCCACCCTTCCCCTCAAGCCGCGTCCCCACCCCGCCCGCGAGCCCCACCCTCCGCGCGCTCCCATTGGTCCGCGCCTCCCGGGGCTTATCGGGAAGTCTCGCGAGAGGCAGCTGGCTGTTCCCGGTCCGTGGCACACACCCCCCCTCCGCCCGCCGACAGCGCGCGCTGACAGCGGCCCGTCGCCCCCCAGCTGAGGGAGGGCAGAAAATGGAGGAGTTGTGCGGAGTGGGGGCCGCTGGCCCGCTGAGGGGAGACGCCGAGGAGCCCAAGCAGGTAACGGTAGCGAAGAGGGGAACCCCTGCTCCGCCCGCCCTGTTGGCGGCCGGTGCAGCGGGGCCGGTCGGGCTGAAGGCGCGGGGCTGTAAACACAGCCCCCAGGAATGTTTTAAGTTGCCTCACAGGCGTGCGTCCTCTTTCCAGTTTGGCGAGTGAGGGAATGCTATTGTCAGGACCGGAGTACAGTAGGGAACGTGCTAATTATGATTAAGCTTTAATTGTAAGCAGTATTTTTGTTGTTATGCCTAAGTGCTGTGTGCTGTTTCATATTTGCATAAATAGTGTCCTGTGGATCTGTTTTTTTTCCTTTAACATCTATCGCTTTAAAGCTCTTAACGCAAGTTTGACAGCTGCGTGTTTTGCTATATTTGAAAAGAAGTACGCAGTCATAAGGCTTACTAATTCAGGCAGAAACGTGTTTAGCTTTAGTGTTGGCGTTTGTTAGTGAACACTTAACTTTTACGAGGGTTTGCAGCATTAGTGGGAATTACGGTTTAATTTTGGCCTTTCTGAGTAATTTCACATTCCATGGGGAGCTAACCTTAATAGCGCTTTAGTCTTATAAAGTGGGGCATACGCTTGACACAAGTGTCAGAATCAGGGTATATGAAATACTCGTGAATATGTACTGGAGACAATTATGAGTGAATGCAGCACAGGGCTTTGGTTGCTTACCATTAAAAATAGCTTATCATAGGGCAAGTCTTATCTTTTTAATTACTATTATTTTATTAACGGAAGACTAATTTGTCTTTGAAAACCAGGGGTCAGTGTTGTTTCTTGGTGGCAATGAAGTGAAAAGCAGTGCTGTGGTCAAGTACTCCTCAGCCCCACCACAAGCAGCCTTTGCCCGGCTTCAAGAGAAAACAGACCTGAAACTTCCACCTGCCAACTGGTTACGCGAAAGCGCCAAGCTGGGACCGGCAGGTACAACCATTCTTGGCAACAACAAAAAGAGTAAACCATTCTCAAGGTAAGTAACAGCAAGATCTATTTTTTTCCAGGCCTTTAAGAATAATATTAACAGTGAACTTAGACCTTATGTAATTCAAGATATAAAGTACAGACTTTACCACAGCAACTAGCTATTGCTTTTTCATAATCGTTCTTCCTCTACTTTTTCATCTTTAGTTCTTGACTGTATGGTATAGTTTGTCTCCTTTGTAAGTGATTAATGACAGTGGTAATGCTGTTGATTATTACTGATTTTTTAAGTATGTGTTGACACCTTGCCTGAGATAGTCAAACTGATTCCATGTTCTCCTCTGGTTCACTGTTGTTAGTTGGTCAAAATCAAACCAGACTGGTTCAGCCAGCCTTTCTGCTTTTGGTAACAGATGAAAAGGGAACAAATGTCGTTCCCCTTGAAAGTTATGGCCAATTTATAGCTTTTCTGGATCTTTCTGTGAATGAACACAGAAGGTGGTATAAGGGGCAAAATCTAAAAGCAGTGTTACCTTTCAGTATGGATGAAATTTCACAGTGTTTATAAATGGGAAGCTTAAATCCTGTGCTGAGTGAGCAAATTCACACTAAGTCAACTAGTTAGTGAAATTTAACAGTTTGTGAATGGTCCGTGTTTAAATCCTCATAATCTGTTTTAGGGAGTGTACATCTTTGAGCACGGTAATGTGTTTCTCAGAGCTTTATGAATTTTTCCTCTTTATGTATTATGTTTACTTGTCAGATAGAAGTTAGCAGTCTCTTGTGTCAACATTTAAAAAGCTAATAGTGAAAGTGTAATTTCAGACATTCATTTATATATTTGGTTGGGTTATAGTAATACCTGGTTATATTTGGAAGAATGACCTGTATGTTGAAATATTCTAATTTAATACCTTGTAATTTAAAGAGGCCTTAATAAGGGTGGATAAAAATACAAGGATGTGTTTGTTAAAACATGTAGGCCAGTTTTACAAAACTTAAATAAGAGGTAAAATGAAATGACAGGTGCTAAAATGAAAGAATTTAACATGCTTAATGACTTAAACATGAACACTTTGGGAAACTGTTTTTCTTTTTAGTGTTTAAAAAAATAAAAAAATCAATTTCTCTAGTTTCCCATAGCTGTGTTAACAAACACTTTAGGTAGTTCTGATTTATTGAAACAAAAAAAAACCCTTGAAATACATTTTACAACACCTTGAAATTGGATCTGAGCACTTCCAATGGTAACTTTGGGAAGCTTCTAGAATGTGAAAGTGATTTTGTTAATTAAGTTTAGATTGTAACACCTGGTAATGTTTAGCTAGATTCTTCTTTTGATGACGAAAAACCTTTCAAAGATTTAATAAGCTTTGTAGAAAGAGATCTCTCTTTCTTGTCGTGCTGCATTTATGTTAACTTGTAATATTTTATAAACAGCTTTGGGATGGCGTATGACTTCATTGACTCTGTTGGAAATGATGTCGATGTTGTGTCTGACTCAGAGGTATGTATAAATATTTCCATCATTCAAACTCTTATGTTGTATAAACCTTATTTTAAGATACTGTCATGGCTTCTGTCATCTTTGTGCCCTTTGAGGAAAAGTAAAGATCCCTTACTGAAAGACAAACAGATCATCTGACTTTTGCTCTGTCATTTAAGGGAGTTGGGATCACTGAGTAAAAAATGTATAGATAAAATCATATTTCCTGTGGAGATTTCTATAAACAATCAACAAACCCAGGCTGGATGGGGCTTTGAGCAACCTGCTAGTGGGAGGTGTCCCTGCCCAGGGCAGGGGGTTGGAACTGGATGATCTTTAAGGTCCCTTCCAACCTGCATCATGCGATGATCAGCAGTTTAGTGAGTGCAGCACATCAGTCTTGCAATGTAGTTGTCTTGTGTGAAATTGGTTATTTGGATATAGATTTTTTTCTATTATCATCTAGAAGAGATAACTTCCCTCCAACTGCTTCTTCTTTCCTCTGTCTTCTGCTGGGATTTTTTTGGTGCTGGTAGTGTCTGCAGAATTCAGATGAGGCTATTCAGATTGGGAAACATACACATTTGTCAGATTTTTCCTCAGACTCAGATGTTTGTCCAGATTCCTCTGGATATCTGACAAAGTGCTGGTATTCATGTGGTGAAGATAAAGCTTTTGAAATTCAGACCATCCACTTACATTTTTTTTTGTCACTTTTGATGGTCCAAACAGAGAGCATAAACCATGTATGTGGTTCTTACTGACTACTTGGTCTCTTTATCATTGTCACTTGTTCTTTGACCTCAACAAATGCAAATTCTTGTGGAATGGCCTTAAAATCACTGGCACTATAAAGTTTTATTTGCCTGCCCATGCCACTCCAATGTTAGTAGAGTATTCTTCACTTACAGTTTCCTAAGAATTGTCTTACAATGCAGTATGATTGTAGTGAATGTTATCTCTGTTCTCTTTTCTCCTGCAAGAATATTAAAAAACTGCTGAAGATACCCTATAGCAAGTCACATGTGAGCATGGCAGTGCATCGCATTGGGCGGACGCTTCTGTTGGATGAACTAGATATTCAAGAGCTCTTCATGAGATCATCTCAGGTTAACCATTTGGGTTTTTTTAAGTATGTTACATAGTCAAAATGCATTATTTCAAGAACAGTGTATGTATGAAAATTCCTGAGAGCTATATGCAAGTGAAAAAGGTGCTCTATTTTGCAACATTTGGTTTACCCACAAACTGCATCTGATGTCCTGTATTTATAGTATCGTAGGATTAAAATTCCATGTCCCACTTCCCTGTAATTACTTCAGTATTGCGGTACTATTTTATTATTTTTATTATTGATAAGTATTTGTTCCTATGTGGCCTTTTACCATGTATCTGACTTTCTAATGAAGTCAGCTTTTCCGTAAGAACATAACTTCTCTGGAAGATATGCTTGCGTTAAATGACCAATTCAGGACTTTAGCTGTGCAGTTATTTTCTGGGTTTCATTTGTTGTGGATGAGTATTCCTAAGTTAATAAGGTGCTTGGTTTATTTTGCAGATGTTTCTTGATATTAATTTCATATTTATGATATTGCCCAGACAGGGGACTGGACCTGGCTGAAAGAGTTTTATCAAAGGCTGATTGATCAGAAGTGGCAACGAAAAAAGAAGAGTAAAGAACATTGGTACCAGAAGGCTATTCTTTCTAAATTTTTGTATTACAGGTAACCTTATGTCTGCATGAGTCTCGAATTCTGCACCACTCGCTTTTGCCTGGTTTCTTGGCTTGAAGTAAATGTTAAAATTCTATTGTGGTCCATCTAATTTACTAATTTATTCTTATACAGAGGAAATTGAGGAATAAGACTGGGAAGTAGCATGTAAATCTTTTAACAGAAATTGAAATATTTTAAAGGAAAACTAAGCAGCATAACTTAATGGACTGCATATCTCAATATTTCTGGGTTTGAGGGAAGAACAGCTTAAAATGTGCAAGGTAGATTGTGACACCTGCTGTAATTTTGTAGGAGTTTGAACAACTAATATCTTTTCAATACAGCAGTATTTTAGCTTATTAGCAAATTCGTTCTCTGAGAACTGTGCATCAACTATAAAAATTCTGAAATGGATCTGTTTGCATATCGTCGACTAAACTTCTTAACGTTGCTTTGTCAGCATTAATGGTGATGGAGCTGCTCAGCCTGTTCCTTCCACTTCAAAACAACACCAGGAGGGTCCTGTTTCAGGTGAGAGCGATGAAGCAGGACAGGCCTCCTGGCCAGCTCCATTTGAAATGCCTTCTTCATTATCTGAAGATCCAGGTGCCTCAAACCAGGTTAGTGTAAATATGTTTTAAATGGCACCTTACTTTTTGTAGAGACATATATATTGAAAGGTTTTCAGAGGTGCTGCTGCAGTATTCTTTGCTGAGAGAAATGAACTAAGCTATGGGAAGAACTTGGCAGTATGTGCAGTTTAGCTTATGCTAGTGTTTCAGAGCTCCAAATTTCAGAAATCATACTTATCTATGTGTTTTTGAGAAACAAAACATTTGGTTTGGAGTAGTAATCAATGGCTTTACCTAAAAGTAGGAAAATCTGATGTTCAGAAGGTGTGTATGGAAGCCTAAGGTTTTGGCCTTTCTCTTTAAATCTGCCATTGAAATGAATGTGTCGTGGCCCTGAATTTACTAGGGGAAGAGGAAAATGAAGATCCATGAAAATGTTTGCAAAACAGTTAAGCAACACGTACAAGTACTGATATGAAATTATGCAAGTAGAAGGGAGAGGTGTTTATAGTAATTATGCAACAACTATGATTAGTAGTAGGCCTTATCCAGGGTTTCAATCTGTGGCTAAACTTATTTATGAAAACTGTTAATTCCTGTGGATTTTTTTTTTTAGTAATATAATACAGGAATTGATTACATTTTTGAGAGGTCAAAAGATCTGTTCTACTCAGACTACGTTCAATATAGTAATGGTGCTATGGTTGTGCTTAGCCAGTAGTACCAACGTTAGGCCAGATGACTTGGTCAACTAATTCATGAAGGCTTGAACATATATTATCCATAAAATTGTAGCTGTGGCTGTTGTGGTGTAGTAATATTCTAAAGTCGAAAAATATTTAAGTAGTTGAAAGCTTTTAGAAAAAGGACTGTTTCTCTCTTCCACCTTCCTGAGGAGCTATTGCCTAATACAGCAGACTGTTTATCATAAAGAAGCTGTTGTGCATTTGTACAGTGTCATTTTAATTTACAAATAAGACATCAGGACAGAGGTTTTACATTCTGGAGACTGATAATCTGGTGCTGACTGTGGGGTAATAAAGGATTTCTGTAAAAACTTTCTGATTTCTTTCCAAAGCCTATGACAATATAAAGTACAAAACTTTGATAGTAGCTATAAAAAAGAACTGTTCTAGTCACTGACCAGAGGCTTTTTGTCATTTAATACCTATTTACTTAAAGATGTTAGAGGTAAGGGCTTTTCCCTTATATGTTTTTGTTGTTCAGATATATATATATATTTAATGGCCTAACTTTACCTCAGCAGCAGAATCACTCCTTATCCTTGTGCTTTTCACAGGGAAATGTGCCTCTTGAACCCTCATATATAGTGGGGCATGTGGCCTCAGCCCCCAAAGAACAAAACCTGACTACTTTGTTCAATGACGGGGAAAACAGTCAGGTATGCTATATGTGAAATTTGAGCTCAAACACTGAACCCCCAATTTAATCAAATATTTTAAAATTTGGTCTAAATTGGAACCAAGAGAAAAACTAAGGCCCCCTGTAGAAGTAGCTTTTGTGGCATCTGTGACCTCAGTCTTTAATGTGAATGCGTAGCATAGTTCATTATGTGCTGTCTTTTATTTGCTGCTTTTGCTTCTTGATTTCTCATAATTCTGCAGAATGTCACAGAGAACATGTTTTATAACAGATTTAGAGACCAATTTTTTTTCTTTTAATGAAGGGACTTAAAAATGACTTCGTACGAAATATCTTGTGGACTTTTGAAGATATCCACATGTTAGTAGGATCCAATATGCCTATATTCGGAGGTGGCAGGTATCCTGCTGTGAGCTTGCGTCTCAGGTGAGTTTTTAAGTTAATGAGAAATATATGGTAGCCTTGACTGACTGTTTTGCTTCCTGTTTAGCTACCTGCATTTTGTTTGGTTGACCGTTTAATTTTTACGTGCAGTTTAAAGAATAATATTCATGCTTTAGACTTAAATGGTGATGGCATGGTAAAGCACTGGAAAATAGCAGCAGTCCCATAGCCATGCCACTGCACTGCAACTCGAGATGCTCTGCTGCTTTTTCTGGCTCTGTAACTAAAGCTTTATTTGGAAGTACTAGTGGTTTGCAGCCTTTCCTCACTGCAATGTGAATGTTGAGTGAAAACACTTCCATACATTTAGTCCTTAGTTTCATTCTATGGCTATTTTTAGAAGAGGGCAGTAATACTCTTCTTAATGGGATTCTGAATTCCAATAACGGCTAGTGGGGCACTTCATAAGTACTTAAAACTTGTGACTGTAACAGTACTAAGTTCTGACTCTTACTGTTCACTAATATTTTATGTTGATCACCTGATTATTTGTTTTTTATTGTTTGTTTGTTACTGCCTACCTGTAGTCAAAGAATGAGCAAAAACTTGAAACTGGCTTGATGTATTTGTCATCTTTTTAAGACACATCTAGGAATTAATAAATTCTTTACTTTGCAAGGGATTATGGATGGTCTGGGAGAAGGTTTGCAGTATAATTAGTTGCAGTTAATACTGCCATTCTTTTAGAACTTTAAGTACTTGTTACCTTGGCAATAGTGTGACATCTGAAGCTTTTAAAGTTTCAGTATTAGTGTGGGCAAGAATTCAAAACTGCTGAGGGAATGTGAGTTTATTCCATTGAAGAGATCACTACATCTGTTTCTTTGATATAATTCCTTGTTTGCTGCTCTTAGAATAGAACAATTCACAAATAATTGTTTTAATATCCATCCACTCTCGGGTGACTTAAATCTAAATCCCATTAGTAAATATCTAATATTTTCTGAAGAGCAAATAAAGACTTAAATAACAATTGAAATGTTTGTTTTTAGGGATAACAACAAGCCAATAAATGTGCTAACAGGAATTGACTATTGGTTGGACAACTTAATATGCAATGTACCAGAGCTTGTGATGTGCTTTCACGTTAATGGAATTGTTCAGGTAAGCCTGTCTCTTTGCATTATGCCTACTTCATCCCCTCTTCAGTTCCTGAAATTGCTCCAGTCGTAACAGATCTCTTTCTAATCTTACTGTTTTGACAAAAAGATTACAAAAATCCTTTACTGCAAAATGAGAACCGTCTACATGGCTTGCAACAGTCATCCAAAAATACTATGTTATTTGGTTTTTTTTTTCTCCTTTCCATGCATGCAAGGTTCCTACTTCCTCCAATGTATGAATAAAGGCAAAAATAAAAAAATGTAACAGCAGAAAGACATCAGTGTACTGCATCTTAAAATCTGTAGTGTTTACTCGCCAAAAAAGATGCGTGCTTTTTAAACCTTTGTTTGTATTTACTATTTTACAATAGCCCAGACAAACCAGCTGAGTTTCTGTTGTACCTGGTAGCATATAGTTACTGGGATGACCAGGTTTTATTGAAGTAATAGATGTTACGCTTTTGTGGGTTTTTTTTACCTCTTATCCTCCTTTTGCTTTACCATGTTTGTCATTCAAGTGTGACCTCTTTAATGCTTTTATTCAGTAGTGTAACCAAGATGTGCTTGCTTTTAAAGTAAATCACAGAAATTAACTCAATTTATCGTGCCACTGTATCATAATAGTAGCCTTTGTTTCTTTTAGCAGCTGATAGGAGACACTGATGTATCGATTTGGGGGGGTAGGTGGCAAAAAACCTTCCTAATCTGGAGTTTTAACCTATATTCCTTGCAGAAATATGAAATGATCAAGACTGAAGATATTCCCAATTTGGAGAACTCTAATTTTTCTACCAAAGTAATAAAAGATATTGCTCAAAATATCTTATCTTTTCTGAAATCAAATTGCACCAAAGAAGGACATACTTACTGGCTATTTAAGGGTGAGTAGCTTTAGATCAATATAGAATCATAGAATAGAACTACAGAATCAATTTAAAAAGATTTGTTAATGTCATGTTGATTAATGAAAGCTCTTAACTTTCAGCAAGTGGGAGTGATATAGTCAAGCTCTATGACCTGACCACCCTTTGTGAAGAGACAGAAGACAAATACCAAAACCCTTTTACAATGCCAGTGGCAATTCTTCTATACAAGTGAGTTTTGACAATTCTTGTTGCAATATTTCATTCTTTGTGCAGTTACATTTGTTAAGAGTATGGACCAAAAATTATGAAATGAAAAATCATCTTTTACATATAAGCTTGGTAAGCCTCAGTCCCACTAAACCAAAACAGACTTTCTCCTTTTCACTGTTTCTCTTGTAAACTGCACTCTTACTGAGTAAGTCCTAAAGTTTGGGAGATCTACATTTGCAGTATTATTTAAAGTTTTTTTCCTCTAACACAAAGAAATCATCTAGGGATTTACTATTTTGTTTAACTTCCTTTTAGAGTTGCTTGCAATATGATGCTGAAGAAAAACCAGAACAAGAAACACTATGGCACTATCAGAACGTTGCTCCTTAATTGTCTTAAGTTACTGGACAATGGCAGACATCCTCAAGTAAGAATTATGTGTTTTCTTGTAGCTTTGTGTAAATATAATGGAAATGCTGCCATCAGAATGCACCTGGTTTTATTTTGCGTGGTCTTCACTGCTCCCTCTGCAAGGGAGAGAATTTAAATTCCTTTATAAACTTAGAAGTTGAGTTACGTTTAAAGAAACCTCAGACTTTTTTTGTTGCTTTGAATTAGTAGCCTTAACTGACCCCCATTGCTGCACAAGTCTTCTGTCCTGCTCCAAAAAGGAACTTGTCATTATGTTTGCTCTTCTGATCTCATTCCCAAAGAGCCCTTTTGTCTTTGGAAGCTGCACAGACACTGGGGCAGGTCTTAGCTCGACATCATGAAATGTGAACATAAGGAAATAGCTTCCTTTATTTTACTCCATGCAACAGCAATCCAGAGGAGAGAGGGGGTAACTACCTCCTTACCATTAACTAAGAAGGTAGCTGCTGGATTTTTATCTTAAGGCAGATTTTATCTTTCTTGCCTGAATTAGAACAAAAGTGGAGAAGGTACAAACCGCTCTGGAATGCGGTGTAGCTGCAGTCTAAGAGAATCTGTAAAACTCAAAAGATGCAATTAAACAAGGAGTTTGTTAGGACTGCACTCAAATGAAGTAAATAGGATGATCAAGAGCTCCCCTTACTTACTGACTTTTCTTTTAAGAAGACAAATAAACAAAACTGTCTCAGGCCATGGTGGCCTGTATTCCCATAAAATTCCCATTTTACTTTATGCTCTCACTTGGAAAACAAGAGATGAAGACCTTGTAAACTGGGGATTAAAACCTGGGCAACGTTGATTGCAGAGGCTGCATGCATATATATGGATAGTTGATAAAATACTGTCTTTAGCCATTTCCTTGTTAAATACTGATAAAATTCAGTGCTCAAGAATACGATCATACTGTGTGTGTGTGTGTGTACAGGCTGTATTTCCAGCTTATCAAATACCTATTAGCATGTACTGTTTATACCTTATCCTAAGACAAATTATGTTGATGTTGCCTCTGAAAAGAAAAAATTAACTCAAAAACAAATCACTAACATTGTTTTTCTTCTCTTATTTAAAAAGATTATTGCTTCAGCAAACTACATGTTATCAGAGCTTTTTCAGTTGGATGAACCTAAAAAAGAAGACAGTGCGGACTTCCCTATAAATGGAAATTCTGATGAAAGTTACAGTGAGGAAGAGGAAGAAATGCCAGATAGTGATGAAAATGGTTCTTACAGTAACAGTTCTGATCCACCAGATGACAATAAAGCTGTGGCTATAATCAAATCTGTAGGAGAGTTATCAGTCCCAGAAAAATACAAGTCTGTTCATCGAATACGTGTAAGTGAAGTTGTGGATTTTTGTAAGGGTTTTCTTGAAAGATTCAGTTCATGTAGCAAGGTTTGTTACTGAAATTCAGTTCCCTGTTAGTTTTCTCTTCAGGTTAACCGAAGCATGAGGCAGTGGGGAAAGAAACTTCTCATGAGCTGCTCATAAAATTTGAGGTCTTTGAATTTTACAGTGTAGCAGGTGTAACGTAGATTTCCCCTGCCACCTTGCACGTATCCTTTGTGGGCTCATTCAGCATAGCTGGCTGCTGGAAAACTATTCCTGTCACAGCAGCAGAGAAAATACTACTGAGATAAAGGAAAGAAATACTGTGCTGCTTTATAGTCTAGAGTTCAGGCGTTCCTTTAACAGGTCATCTAAATGCTATCTCTCATTTGCATCTTCTAGGCAGTAATTTTGACATTTGATGTGTTGAACGTTTATTCTCTCTTTATTCCTTCCCCGCTGCCCCTCACTGAAGCCCAGCTGTGCGTTTCCCGTCTGCCACGGCACTGAGGAGCGCTGCAGGCTGGTGCTCAACTACGTCCTGGAGGTAAGTTTACCATCAACTTTCTAATGATGCTTCACCTACTACCCAATTCTTGGTGTCTTCTGTATTTGCTAAATATTGCTTTCAAGGCAAATGAAATTATTTCTTCTTTTTGCAGGGCTTGAAGTCTGTTGACAGTAGTGTTAAAAAAGAGAGTGACCTTCCTGCAGCTGACCCCAGCACACCAATCCCGCTGAAATATGAAGATGAATCCACCAGTGGTGGTCCTGAGTGTCTGGAAAAACAGATGGCCTTATTTTTAGACAAAAGTAAGTTGTATTGTTGTGCAAATAAGACCTTTCCAGTGCCAACACAAACTGCTGCTACTTTATTTTGATTATCAACACAGTGTACTTACAAGTCACTAATTACACTATTGCCTAAGCCAAAGTATTGCCCTAAAAATTGGAGAACAGTCTGTTCCCTTTTAAATATGAAAAGAATAGCTCGTTTGGTTAATTTGCCTATCAAAACCTCTTCTATTAGTAAACACATAGTTTTACTGGACCCTATTTAGATGTGGCTTGCAGGTGACTTCCAAATGGGCTTAGGGGCTTAGTATTTTGGGGTTTGATATGTGGAGCACTATAAGTTGTGTGGGTTGTTCTTTAAACAGTCTTTCTTTTTTTTTTTTTTTTTTTTTGACTTGGAAGTTTTGTGGAAGAATTTCTCACTTCTGGCAGGTTTCTCTCCTACATCATGCTTGCTGCTGAACTGCATATAAAATGTTTTGTTTGCTTAAATACTCAAACTCCAGAAGTTTCAGGCTGTAGTCTCCCTACTTAATTTTTCTCTGGAGTGCCACAAAAGGGTATAGGAAAGACTGTTCTTCTAAAAGCAGTAGAGTTCTCTGCAGGGAGAGAATCCCTGTAAGTATAACCCAGGAAGAAATCTAGGCTTTGCATATTTTTACAATTCTTTATTCGTTCCTTTCTCCTCCCTTCCCCCCCTTTGAAAAATCTCTAAATAATAAGCAAGTTCAGATTTGAGTTATTCATTTAAGTGCACTGATGTTTCTCTTCCAACTTCACTACTGTCTCTTGAACATCAGTGACCTAGAGACGTACATGTACTGTCTTAGTTTTTAGCGGTTAAGTGCCCATAGAATTTAACACCTCTGTCAGATGTTAGATTGTATTTTTGTGTAAATTCTGCACAGTACTGTTAATATGGACTGTGAGACTAATTTTTACCAAGATTTACGAAGAGATTTTTACCTAGGTCAGCTCAGGGAGAACAGAGTGCTGATTTCAGCTCTGCCGCAGCCAGGCTCTGTCTCCTGCCTTTGCAGTTTGGAACTGGTGACACATTGCAGCTGCTTGCCAGCTGGCAGGGAGAAAGGCCACATGTTAACTTTTGCTGTTTAGAAACAAGCGTTTCCTGGGGGATGTGGGAGATAAATATTGCACAGAACAAAAAAAATATTTTAGTTGATTGCTGGAGTTCTTCCCTGAAGTAGCAATGGTGCTACTTGTTTGGGTCATAAGGACTGAATTCAACCTAGAGAAAAATAGTTCAAACATCAGGGAGAATCTTTTGCTTCTCCAGTATGTGGGTTGGTTTGTTGTCTGTGATGCAAACTACATAGTTTCTCTGCTACCTCTGTGTATATACATATATATAGAAAGCATAAGTGCTCTTAATTCTTGAAGAGAACTACTTCTGAATAGTATATTGATATATACATTCTGTGTCTTCAGCTGCATGAGGTGTTACTGTATTAGATTTGTCTTTGTCCTGATGTAAACGCATAGTTCTTCTAGAACTTATTAAAGATAGGGGCCTTGCAGGCTAAGCCTTGTGGGTCCACCTGTAAGCAAGAGGATATCTTGCTGCAGATATCTGCATGCAGATATTTTCAGGACAAAATTCTGTCCTTTGGTATCCTGAAGTCAGTGGCTTGTTCTTTCTGGTTCCATAATCACTGCAGCATCAAAGAAGGAACCTTCATAATCTTACACTAAGGATGTCTTGGAACTAGCGTTCCAAGGAAAAGAAGACATTGGCTTTCCTTGCAACAGGAGCAGGTTATCCAGCTCCTGTGCTGGAGGCCAAGCCCACAAATAGAGGCTTTCTCACTTTGAGACTGTTTATACAGAAACAGAACATATATTGTCAGGGTTTGGTGGAGAATATGACAAATTATGCCTGTGGTTTTCCTACTCTTTTCTGCTGCTACCTAACAGAGCAGTCTTGGCTGCTGTGCCTGTATTTCAAAAGCTGTTTAAAGAATGAGAGGTTAACTGCATTGTCAATGTGCTCACTGTATTTGAGCATCCCACTGTCAGGTGGAGTATGTGGAAGAGTTCTGAGTATTGGGTCCATTTTGCAGATGAAAAATGTAGTGGCAGACAAGTTGGCCTAACTCTACTTGTGCAGAGCTGTAATAAAGCAATTTGCATTCTGCCTGTGTATTGATGAAGTTGTGTCCAACCTCTGGCATATGTTATAGAGATGAGATTTACTGATGAGGTTCTGTTCATGTTACAGTGGGTTCGTTTCAGAAGGGTAAGCATTCCAGTCAGTCAGGAATGATTCCTGGATCGTGGCAATATAAAATGAAACTGCAACTCATTCTGAAATCATCAAAGGCTTATTATGTCCTCTCTGACGCTGCTATGATTCTGCAGAAATATGGGAGAGCATTACGGTACATCAAGCTGGCTTTACAGTGCCACGGTGAGTTGCGAGAATGTATTTGTCATCTGTGCTGTTGCCTCTACATACCTTTTGCAATATCAAATACACCATTTATCCTGGTGGCATGCAGTGACAAGTCTGGTAACCATGTGTTTAGTTAAACTAAGTGTCTAGCTCGTTATTGAGGAGTGAAGCCTGTAGTAAGAGTAACTCCTGTCTCTGTTTGGTAGAAGGGTGCTCACATTTTGACAGATTGGGAAACTTAGAGTGCAGATTTGGAGCTTTGGAGCACTTGAAGTTGGGAGAGTCGGTCCTGGTGCCAGGGCCCAGATCGTGTTCTGTGCTCTGAGCACTATCGCTGTCAGCAGATGAATTCTCCCTGGAAATGCCTGGTGGTCCCCATTTCATTTAGATATATTCCTGACTCAGAAATACCAAACTGGTTCATCAGCTGAATCAGATACTCCTCTAAAATGAAATAGATCCTCAAGTATTACTGAGGAAAATTAAGTGAAATCAGGCTATTTAGAATATTGCTACAATAATGAGAATAACTGATTGGAAAATGCCATTAGCTTTGTACTGTAGAACTATTGTTTTGCTTCCATATTTGTAGGGGTGGAAGGAGGCAGGAGCAGTTGATCCTAACACAAAGCATCAACGTGCTTGACCAATAACTCAAAGCCTTCTTCAGCTTTTAGTCTTTTAAAGGCTCAAACTTAAACTGTACATCTTGGAAATTAATTTTTCAGGCTATATCTCACTTGAGTTAGTCTGTAGAAGGTTAGTTTTTCTTTAGCCAAATTTGAGATCGGCATTTCTAATCACCAGATTCACTGCTCATCTTGAACAACATAGTTGCTCTTCTGAAACTCTCGGCTATGTAGAGCAACTATGACTTTAAAATAGGTTAGTTCTTCTTAGAAGAACATGTATGGCTGAGTATAGAGAATAAGCGTGACAGGTAACATAAAAACCGATTACATTGTCAGTCTGTGTCGAACCTTTTGATGTTTAATTCTTCTTTTCTTCCCCCCACTCTCATCCATGGGATTTTTTTTTCCTAACAGATACTTACTGTTGTCTCAGCGCCAGCATGCTTCCCGAAGTGTTAGTGTTTCTTTGTCAGTGTTTAACCCTTTGTGGAGATATCCAATTAATGCTCGCTCAAAATGCAAACAACAGAGCAGCGTATCTTGAAGAATATAATTACCAGACAAAAGAAGATCAGGAAATATTACACAGTCTTCATAGAGAATCCAGGTGCCAAGGTATGATGCCAATATAAGATAACTGCCATAATTATATGACAGAGATAAGTAATTTTGTTGTGCTTCCCTCAAAACTGTGCACCAGTATCATTTCTGGAGGAGGGTTTATTACGCTTCAGTTCCATTTTCTTTAGAGAAAGCTTACTGTGCCTGTCATGTGCAAGGAGGCTGTCAAGATATTGTGTGACATGCTTGAAGCTGTTAAATAACTGAAGACAGTGATTGTTTAAGTAATGGGTAAATTATGTTTATCTGTAGAAACTGTGGGATCATTCTGACATGGGTCTTATGCTTAGCCTAGAGGAGAATCCCCAAAATGATGATCATCACAGATTTAAGTTTGTTTGGAGATACTCTTTGATGTGCAGACTTTGTGTTTTGTTTTCTAGTGTTTGCCTGGGCTACTGACTTGTCTACAGACTTGGAATGCCAGCTTTCCGTCAGCTGTAAATGTTACGAAGCAGCTTATGAAATTTTACTTTTCAGTAATGTAAAAAACCAGAATCCAGAGCAGCGTATCCAGGTGCTAAAGAGGATGGGGAATATCAGGAACGAGATTGGAGTGTTTTACATGAACCAGGCTGCCGCGGTACAGACTGAGAGAGTGGGCAAGTAGTCTTTCTTCACTTCTTGCTATTACATGGAGCTACAACAATGATCACATTAATTAGCAGTGCAAGAAATCCTGAGTATTTCTGATTATAAAGAAGGCCATTTAAAGAACTTCATAGTAAACACCTTCCTGTAGTTGATGTGATGCAACTTTAATGTCCATTGTAAATATTTGTCTACAACTGATTACTGTGGCTTGTGCATCAGGGCCTAAACTGGGTAATGGAATCTATAGCTTTAGAGAAACTCTTTTAAAATGCGTAGAACGCCCTCAAAAAACACAACAGAAACTTTAAACCAACTCTGTTAAAGAAGGGAGGGAATGTTGTGTTCTGGGTGTCTTTGGTTTAGCCCAGCGTGATCAAGCCTAAGCTTAATTTAGACATGAGAATAGTCTCAGTGGAGTCAGTCTATGAATTTTTTTGGTAGGCAAATTCTAAAAGGCTGTTTACAAGAAAAAAAGAACATAATGGAAATGTTTGTTCAGGATCTTTCAAGAATTTGAATACGATGGTAAGCCTTGTGTCTTAACCCTAGTGAGTAAAAACGTATCGATGACAGAGCAGCAGCTCTGGAAGAAAAGCTTCTCTTGCTTTGAAGAAGGAATTCAGAATTTTGAGTCCATTGATGACGCAACCAATGCAGCTCTTCTGCTCTGCAACACGGGAAGATTGATGCGAATTTGTGCTCAAGCACACTGTGTGAGTGAAGGGGACTTCAAAAGAGAGTTTTCCCCAGAAGAAGCCCTTTACTATAATAAGGTAACATCGTACTATTTTTAGAATATGCCTGATATACCTTTTACTGTAGAATATTTGTAAATATCTTTGTAGATATCTGTCGGTCTTGATGTAATAACTTGTGAAAACTCTCCTGCTTTCATGTTATCCTGGTCCTTGCTGCATTGTTGGCTTCTGTATTGTTGAGGTTTGATTCCATTGCTCTGATATAGGAAGAGCTGAGACATCTAGATCTTGATGTTTAACAGAGTGCAGTACCACACACAGGGGAGAGAGAAATGCATGGTCACCATTGAAGTTATGACCAAAATGGGTTAAGGAACATACTGAAGAAGGTTCAGACAGATTATTTTGGAATGAATCCTTGAGAATGAGTAAAGGGAAATGAATTTCTAGTTGCTATAAAGCAGTAACCATGTACGTGTATTGGTTTATCACCCGCAGGCTATTGACTACTATCTGAAGGCATTAAGGTCACTGGGAAAGAGAGATGTGCATCCAGCTGTTTGGGATTCTGTGAACTGGGAGCTCTCCACTACCTATTTCACCATGGCAACTCTGCAGCAGGATTATGCTCCGTTATCTAGAAAGGCTCAGGAACAGGTAATAAAGAGCGTTTGTGACAACATATGAAAACAAATAAGCCATTGTCTTCATGAAAAACTAAACAGTGAGCAAAATTGATATGGGAATAACTTGTAAACCTTTGTTAGATTGAAGAACTTCTGTGAAGTAGTTCTTGCAAACCATGAAATGTTTAGTCACTTGCATTTTTAAGGTTTTTGCTGGATGAAGAGATAGAAATAAAGGTTTAACCCTTACACTTGCACATGGTGGTGTTCTAGTTTCACAGTAATCACATTACACCTTCTTGTTTTCTCTTGTAGATAGAGAAGGAAGTTAGTGAAGCCATGATGAAGTCCTTGAAATACTGTGATGTTGATACAGTGTCTGCACGTCAGCCTCTCTGCCAATACCGGGCTGCAACCATCCACCACAGGCTTGCCTCAATGTACCACAGTTGCCTGAGAAACCAGGTATTAGTACAAACTGGTTTGGATTTCTGTGTAGATTCTATACTTAAGATGTCCAATGTGTGTGGAGATTTGATATTTATGCTTCTACTTGTAGTTAAGATATATTTATTGAAGCGATTTAACCAAAGAAATGTGAGGTAGTTTATTTGCAAATCAGTGTAAAATATAATGTTACTTTTGAGAGCAGCCTGTCCTTTATAGAGTGTGCTGAGATTTAGTGTTCTGTTTATTCTAAGTAGATCCATGTGATAATAACTATTATCTTTGGTTTTGCATCCAGCCACCCTTCTGGTATTGAAGCCAGTTCCCTTTTGCTAGAACACAAGCATGTAATTTATTAAAGCCTTAGTGTAGACTTGCACGTCACTTCCTGATTATTTTGTTTTTCCAAATTATTATTCTTTCTGCTTAACTTAGTTCTAGTTGGTGTGAATTTGGGAGTATTAGCTATGAGATTACAATAGCTTCAAAGACAGCAGGCTGGTGGTGTATTCTAGATGTTTAGATGAACCATTATGAAATGAGCTGGGGAACGATTGTTGGTACCTTGTGTTTCTAATGGGTACCTCGTGACTGTACAAACTGTCTGGGATTTATGGTGTACCCTCCTTTGAGTGCAGGTGGGTGATGAGCACTTGAGGAAGCAACACCGGGTACTCGCTGATCTTCATTACAGTAAAGCAGTACGACTCTTCCAGCTTTTGAAGGATGCGCCCTGTGAGTTCCTTCGTGTGCAGCTGGAAAGAGTGGCATTTGCAGAGTTCCAGATGGCGAGTAAGTCTAGCTCTGTCTCACTACAGCAGCTTTCTGAACTATTGTGACCTATTTAATTTCATTTTTAGATAACTTTGTGTATGAGAGCAGAAGTTTTTATCTGCATTTTTATCTTACTGGTTTTCAGTTGACTAGAACAGTATATGCTTTTCCCAAACTCTTGAAGTTTTTGGATGGAAGAAAAAGTGCAATCTGTAATGTAACCCATTTGTGTCCTCCTTTTTTTTAACTTTTTTTTAGGTCAGAACAGTAGTGCTGGGAAATTAAAGACTTTATCTGGGGCCCTGGATATAATGGTGAAAACCAAGGGTGCGTTTCAGCTCATCAGAAAGGACCTTGTGGCAGAAAATGAGCAGGTAACAAAAGTCTGGTGGTGTGAGTTATCTGCTCCCCGGTGTCTATCGCAGTTATGTAAAACTGGTCATTTGGCAATTAAGGTTACTTTTCAGTACAGCTGGTTGCTTAAATAGCATGGACAGAGTGTTAACCTATTGTAGTTCTGTCTCACCTTCAAATGGAAGTGGATAAAACAAATTGCTCTAGAACATGACACAGACGTGGATTAAAACATGTTTATATACGGATCTGTATGGACTGAGTGAGTAAATGGGACTCTGTAACTCTGTATTAGCCCTTAAAGGTCCCTTATTATCCCTTGAAAGTCTTCTTAAAGAACTTAAGAATCTATGTACAAGGATCCTGACCGTGGCAGGCGGTTGGAACTTGGTGATCTTTATGGTTCCTTCCAACCTGAACCATTCTATGATTCTATAACATAAATGGGCATTCTCTGTATATATTTAATATTGAAATATTAAAATGTGGAAGGCTATCTGTTGCTACTGTTAGTAAGTTCTTGATGCCTAAATAAATAATGACTTGCACTATATGCCGACGTGTCTTCATCTCTTGCTGGCCATTTGAGCAACAGTTTAAGCAGTCAAACCCATATTTACCTGATATTTTTATAACTAAATCTTCCAATATATATGTATGTCACAGGCAGTTGGCGTAACTTGTGTGGGTGTGAGCTAACTCCTGATGCCTCATACAGAGGGTGTCACAGCAATCGTGACACTGGTCCCACACCTGTAATCAGTAAGTGGAGATGCCAGTGTGGTTGTCAGACTTAATTGAAGTGCGTCTAAATGGTGGAGCTGAGTGAAATGGTTTGGTTTTCTCTCCCTGTAGATAAGCAAGGATAAAGGTAGTGCTGAGAATGTGTCCACCAGTGAGTCCTCTACTGGCCTTAACAAAGAAGAAGTACTGAAACTGCTTAGTATTTTTGAGTCCAGAATGTCATTCCTTCTCCTCCAATCCATTAAATTGTTAACTTCGACCAAAAAAAAAATTGGGTAAGTTAAACCTTGAAGTGTGTGTGATTCTCATCCATAAATCAAACTATGTGCTCTTAAGCACACAAGAAAATTTGTTATTTATTCTTTTATGGAGGTGACTCTTCTGTCTGGTGAAGGAGCCAAGAAATGCCTTGATCATCTGTATCTTGAATGTTTTCTGTGGTTTTGTGTGTAATTGAGGGAATGACCAAGAAAAATCTTTACTGAGTGTGTGTCGGTGGCTGTTTGCTCTCCTCTTTCCTGACAGCAGTCTGGGGCTGAGCAACGACAAATTCAGACTGAGTCTTGTATTCCCATAGGAAAATAAATAGTTTGTCATCATTGTCTGAAGTGCACGGTCCAGTTCTGAGTCACTGATGCTTTATCAGGCTCTGTCATACCTAACTTATCCTTTAGAGGATATAAATCCTATGCCCTTCGTAGGTATAAATTCACACACAAAGCAGTTCAACTTGTACTGCCATAATTTTCCTGGAATACTTCTCATTGTCTCTTTTTTTTTTTAATTAAACTGTTTGCTCAGGGAATGAGGTACGTGCATATGGTGTCCTTTATCTTAACTGCCATTGGTCTTCCTCTGTGACAGAGCACTTGGAGTTAGTGGGGGAGAAACTCCTCTGTTCTGCTGATGTTTTGATATATCCTGATAATAAAACATGTTGGTGACAGCACAGTTTAGCAAACAAAAGACTTGAGAATAAATGTAGGCGCGTCAGTAATGCTGTAAATAGGAAAGGCCTGTCTGTGGGAAAGATACTCAGTGGCATTAAAGAATTTTCTAAGGCCTAATGGAGTACAATGAAGAAATAATCTTTCTTGCTGCTGGGATTCCGAACAAATGTGGCTTCTCCTTTCTGTGCTAACCTTGAAGTGTTGTTGGGATGATGCTGGCAGTGGAATTCCTTCACACTGCCCTTGCTTCTCTTGGTTAGATTTGAATGTGGGTGGTGTGGATTTTGGGATCCAGAAAATACTTGTTATTTCCTCAGCAGCAAATGTGTTTGCAGAAGCTACAGTAGCTTATTATTGTTGTTCCTAGTGCTACGTAAAGTTAAATTATAAAAATATGGTATTAATTCTAATACATAGTTCTGGAGAACTCTTTTATGTTGGAAGTTGTGTTAATAGCTTTTGCAATGGAAGCACTGGAGATGCAAGTGCTGTTTTGCTAAAGGGAAGCTGTGGAATGAATTCATGCTGCTCAGTAACCTGTCTGCGGAGAGCAGGGGCTGGCAAAGGGAAAAACATGAGACAGGAGGAAAGCC